>CM070110.1:6095529-6488029 GCA_036178185.1 Liparis tanakae
CAGGACCAAGTTCAAAAGATTATTCATACAATGACATTTGTATTGCAGAAGTCTAATAAGCTCGAGGCTTTTTTCCCCCAGTCTGCTAATTGCTGTTCTTGTGATGTGGTGACTGGTTTTGTCTCCGTACGACTTCAAACTGTGTGGGCGAGAAACACGTCAACGGCTACAAGTGTTTCAATATCAGTTTCCCTCTCCTCCTTTGCAGACGTATATCCCTGGCGACGCCAAAGCAGCTATTCAAGGCGTCCAACATGACCCAGCGCTGGCAGCGCCGCGAGATCTCCAACTTCGATTACCTCATCTTTCTCAACACCATCTCTGGTGAGGACACCACCCACCACCGGCAGATTGTGGCTCCAACCTGCCAGAAATCATGTTTAGCTTCTCTTGTTGCTGTCCTTGTTCCCGTGATGTGTATAATCGTTGTGGCTGTCTCTTTTCTCATGTTTTTTATCCCCCCCCCCCCCCTCCACCAGGTCGGACCTATAACGACCTGAACCAGTACCCGGTCTTCCCCTGGGTTATCACCAACTACGACTCTCCGGAACTTGACCTCACTCTGCCCAGCAACTTCAGAGATCTGTCCAAGGTAAGCACTAGAGGGAGGGAGGGAGAGAGGGAGAGGCAGAGAGAGGGAGAGAGAGGAGAGAGAGAGAGAGGCAGAGAGAGAGAGAGAGGCAGAGAGAGGGAGAGGCAGAGAGAGAGGCAGAGAGAGGCAGAGAGAGAGAGAGAGAATGGGACTTGTATATAGCAGTGGAGACTTTTAAGAATGTATTAAAAGGTGACTCAATTGGAGCTACAGGTTTATCAGTGACAAATATTTTGAGATCCAACTGTAAGATAATGAATTAAATTAGCGAGCCATATTCTCAAAGGTAGATCAATTATGAAGTAATTGAAATGAAAGTGAAATACATCACAATTCACTTTTGCTTATAGTCAGTAGTATAAATATCACCATTTATTTGCAGTTGTGTTTTCCCGCCTGATGAATACGACTTCAATATAAGAGAGAGCTCATTTAAATGTTCTGCACAGCACTCGGGTATCTTTGGCGATTGTAAATCCGTTGGTATATGTGTGTATACAGATATGAAATTGGGGACAATGCTATGCCAGACATTCCACTATGGAAGGTGATGTACAAACCAGATCATCTGTAGGATTAGTGGTTGACGAGGCAGCGTCCCTTGCTGTAGTCAAAGCAGGTTTCACCTGCACTTGTTCCCTCTCTGCGACTCCCATTTGCTGGTTTAGCGATCGTTTGCTGTCCATAATTCAAACTTCATCATTTAATTCTTTCAAGTTTGACCTTTTGCAACACCCCAGGAAGTGAAGTAATACTCCCTGGTCGCTCCAGGTATCAAGTGATTGGGTTTAAAACCACGGGGCCTGCCCCGAGATGCTCCCTGGCACATAAATACACTCGCTCACACTGCTGAAACTACTTAAAAGATTCTCCCCCATGTTGTAAGTAGACGTGTAATTATTTACTTGCATGAACTCCCCGTCTTTTCCACACACACACACACATAACAAAAGGGAAACAAACCCAGCACATACTGTTTTCCAGCTCCCCTCGTCATTTTAACATCAGTCATGGGTAATGTTGTCCAGCGATGGGAGGACAGAGGATTAGATTTTAGAGTGAGATGATTGAGCGACTCTCTGGCTGCTGGAACCGAAATGACCGAATGAATCAGCCGTGGAGTCCAGAAGGCATGTGTTAATGGACGGAGGAAATGCATCTCAGAGTTGCACTTGAGGGCATTTGTTTGGGTCCTGGGAGCATCTCGTGGTCATGGAGGGGCAGCGAAAGGTGGAGGCACTCATCGAGTGAGAGAGAGAGAGGATAGTTACATAAGGCATGTTAAAAAAAACTAAATAGATATAGTTATTAGTCAATGGTGAGAATTTGGTTCTCGCTTAAACTTTAATTCTTCATCGAAGTGCAATACAAATGTCCTAAAGCAAATTCACCTAGAACGGGCACTCGGTAGAGCGCATACCTTCGCATATCACAAGATTGAGCATTGAATTATGAACATTTTGGCATTAGTTGCACGACAATTGGATACAAATTGACCGCGCTACGGTAAAAAGAAGAAAAAGAAAAATCTAATCAAATGGTTCCCCGGTAATAACCAATCATCCCACCAATTGTCATGCGATTCAAGAATATTTTGACCTTTTCATGACCTTGACCTTTGACCCGATCGATCTCAAAATCTAATCAAATAGTCCCCGGATAATAACCAATCATCCCACCAAATTTCATGCAACTCGGTTTAATACTTTTTGACTTATGCGAATAACACACACACACACGCATACAAATACACGGCGATCAAAACATAACCTCCCGCAGTTTCAATGCGCAGGTAACGATAGTTACAAACTCTGGTGTGACTGAGCGAAGCATTCATTCAAATGCATTAAATCTGCACGCTATCATCGCCCCAATGCAACACAGTACCCCCCCCCCCCACACACACACACATTTACCTCTCACATGAACCGCCCCCTCACACCTCCAGGCGTCCACACCGCCCCGTCGTACAGACTCAAACACCCCGACAGTCGCCACCTCGTCCCTTAGCGTCTCTCTAGTCCCGCTTCCTCTTCCCTTCTGCTCCTCTGTGTCTCCATCCTCTGTTTTTTATCCCTCCCAGTGTAGCTTTCCCCATCTATGAAGCTGCATAATTCCTCTGTTTATCTGGCTTCATGTTGCCCAGTAGGCTGAAATGTGACAGTTGTACTTTCCCCACACACACACACACACACATTGAGTTTCTCCTCTGCGCTGCCTCGGAGGCCGCTCCATCCTCGCCGCCCCGGGGACTAAGTGACTGAAGGGGAGATTGGTGGGAAGGAGGAGAAACAAAGAGACGATCTGAGAGCAAAAGAGGAACGAGGGGAGTGTGAAAGGGATGAAGAACAATCTCATTTGCCGCCCTCGCGCTTTCTTCCCTCCTCAGAGAGCAGAATATCAGCAGAGAGAAAAGGAGGGGAGGGAGCAGGGCAGGGGGGGTGGGGGCAATCTTTATTACATCTGTTTTATTCATGTTGTCGAACACGCGTGTGATATCAGTGTATGACCACTGGACCGTGGCAGACTGCAGTGTCTGGAACAGGGCGCGCAGCACTGCCCCCCCCTCCAGATCACCCCCCCACCACCACTCGACTCTGCAGACGCCGTCCTCTGAGCTCTGTGTTTCCTTTCTTTGCATCCTAATGTTTTCTGACCGTCAGTGCTGTATGTCTGTGTGTGTGTATTCACCACCTTGCTTTGTTTCCTCTTTATTGTTCCAGTTCTCTTCCTCCCTCTGTCTCTCTTTCTCCACATCCACATCTCTCTTTACCCCCCCCCCCCCCCTTACTGTATGTCATTTTGGTCGGTCGACTCGTACAGAGACGGGTCATCTGAGAAGCCTCCAGTGACATTGAGAAGCCAAATTGCCATGAACGCGCGTGTGTGTGTGTGTGTGTGTGTGTGTGTGTGTGTGTGTGTGTGTGTGTGTGTGTGTGTGTGTGTGTGTGTGTGTGTGTGTCACACACTGTCATCATCCCCAGCCCCGCTGAGGCCACACAGAATTTATGTTCCCTGTTGCCAGAGCCATTCTGACCCCGGGGACTTTCTTATCATAAACTCTAACCTCAACCTGACATCAAACGGCGACCCCCGAGATAACGTTGTAGTCCCGATAAGCGCACTACAACTGACTGCACGTGTAGTAACTCTCCCCTACACATTCGCACGCCCCGCTTCTGCCTTATTCCCCCACGAGAATGCACTTGTCCTACATATAGATAGCTGTAGGAGGTTTGTAATTGGTCGGTGGGGTCATACAACTGCACTGAAGGGGAAAGCGGGGTTGTTGTTGTTTGGCTTTTCATGGACGACAAACAATTCACCTCCACTGAAGATTAGGTCGTCCACATTTACATAGCAACAGAAATGGTGAGGATTTATTGAGCGTTGGCCTGTACCTTTTGTGCTATAACCGACTACTCACAGCCACATCAGCTAATGGTGTATTGATTTCACCATACGCGCCCCATATGTTGATCCCCCAGGCCCTCCACACCATTTCCACTGTTTAAATAGGACATTATACATAAACACTCCTTTCAAAAAGGCTCTTTTGATTTACGACTCAAAGCCCAAGTGATGCTCAAATCGCCGGTAGGCCGTTACACTTCATCACCGGTGACCCATTATTGTTTTAAAAGCATTGTCGCGCCGGGTAATGTTCTTCTAATAGTTCTCAGGAAGAGGCTTGTTGTTCCGTAAGGCCGTGTTTTTCTCTCCGAGTAGACGTGCGTATTTTATTTGGGCTTCTCCACCTGAGGATAATTTCAAAGCCTTTAAAGTTTACTGACTGGATTAGTCCAGCGTGGGGGACGTTTCACATTCCGGGTCGTTTGCCGTAAAGGAAGCATTATGCGTAATCTCAATTATCACTCTGAGGTTTCCAAGGCTGTGGACATGAATCGGATTTTAAACCGTCTACAAAACATGTCATTATCTCGCGTTTCTGGCCTTTTTTTTCTCGACTTTAATTATTTCCATAAAATGGCTCTCCACCACCACCACCACCACCACCACCACCACCACCACCTCCTCTGTCGACACAGAAGTGATCAGGACTGATCCAAGATGAATTCTGTTTTCCCCTCGCAAGCCTTCTGCAGCTTTCGCGCTCGTCTAATTAAAACTCTGGGATTGGTTCATTTATCAGAGTCCTCGTCGGAGCGCTGTTCTCCGCCGCGACGTATGAGGCCAATCTGCGGCGGCGCGGCGGCCCGGCGCTCCATCAGCGCGCTGCCGGGCGCGCTCCGCCCTGATGTACGGCCGTCCCCGCCGCTCTGCTGTGGCTACTGTAAGCCGAGAGCGCTCGCCCCACAGTAATTTACAGCAGTAAACAATGTCTCCCCCCCCCCCCCCCCCCCCTCTACGCACTCTCACACACAATTCTCTCTCTCTCGCTCTGTCACTGTGGCACTTTCAGTCTTTTTTTCTATATTTTATATGCCTCCTCTCCCTTTTCTTTTTTTAATGAGCTGACTGTTATTAGGGCTATAAATCAGAGCAATGGGCCTGATGTATAATTCACCGTGTGTACTCACCCAGCCCCCAGTGGCCCTGAGGAAGCCCACAGTGCATCACTGTCAACGCGGAGCCGCGCAGCGCGGGGACGCGAGGACGTTCACCGTGGAACTCGGCACACACACTCTGCACAGAATGACTACCTACACACACACACACACACACACACACACACGCACACGCCAAGAGAGAGAAACCCAACCAATTCTGCACAGATCC
The DNA here is from genome assembly GCA_036178185.1 of Liparis tanakae. NCBI lineage: Eukaryota > Metazoa > Chordata > Actinopteri > Perciformes > Liparidae > Liparis > Liparis tanakae. Next base: position 6,100,862 of record CM070110.1, read on the forward strand.
TGATCGCATCACTCCCGCTACACACAAATACATGAACACGAGCACGCCCCATTACGCCAGCACAACACAGTAGCCATAGTGCGGATCAATATCGATGCGTCTCGCTCTGACAGGCACCCTATGATATGAAAGAGATCCAATTGATCCACACCCTATAGGCCCTCATCCTCAAAAGGCCATCATTCCATTACCATTGATCTGCTGTGTGTGTGTGTGTGAGGGGGAGAGAGAGAGGTGAAGGGGGGCTCGAGGCACAGCCAGCAGAAGACTAATAAAAATTGAACCAGCCTGAAAGTGATTTCTATAAATGAGTATTTAAATAATAGCGGAGCGGCACAGCGTTATTGGTTTTGTGGAGCGATGGAAAATTAATGCAACTTAACCATTTCTCTAGACTACAAACGGGGCTGGTGACCAGTGTATTAGTTACAGATTAATAAATGTAGAAATTAAAGCAACCCGCAGCCCTGCTATTGATATTCCTAGTAGGCACTCTTTCATTGGAGCGCATTAGTTTTCTCTGACAGACTACAGCTGCGGGGGCTCTGTTTCACAGCCTCTAAAAAGCACTCTGTGGGAAAGGATTGATCTCCGTCTGAAGGGAAACATCATCTAATATTCATTTGAAATTGCACAAAGGTTACCAGCTTAATTTGCCTTGCAACTGTTATGCTTCAAAGAGTTGTCTGTGAATGTGTTCACAGTTAAATTCTGTAATCCTTTTCCCGCTATCTGCCACGTGTTTGTCCTTGCTTTTATGTCGAGCAGCAGTTTAAAGGAAGTTGAAGGACGTTTTTCCCTTTTTAACATGCCTGAAAATATGTTTTATGTTTCAATTTCTCCGCAGCCCGTTGGAGCTCTGAACCCCAAGAGGGCAGCATTCTTTTCAGACCGTTATGAGTCCTGGGAGGACGATCAGGTGCCGAAGTTCCACTATGGTACCCACTACTCCACCTCCAGCTTCACCATGATGTGGCTGCTGCGTATCGTAAGTGCCATGTGTATAACAAAGATGCATCATATTAAAACGACTGTGGACTTAAAATAGGTTTGCAGCAGCCGTAGTTGTTGCTTTTATTAAAGTGTTAAAATATTGATATGCAGCCCTTAGGAAAGTCGTGCACATTTAGGTGATAATAATAACATGATAATAACCTCCTTTGCTAAAATAAAGCTTGACTCATTTCATGGATAATGTTCTCAGTGAAATATGCTATTGTACTTTATAAAGTACATGCATCCACTGTAGAGGTTTGACTTTTCCTCATTGTTCCTGAACGTTCCTCAATCCACACATACTTTCACTTTTATATTATGTAAGAAGACCTACACACACATTATCTTGTGTCGTTTTTTTAGTAGTTTTGTTTGCAATTAGTTTATTTATTGTTTGTATGTGCAAGAATAGTTGTCGACTTGTCATAGTGTCCAATGATTTGTATGTGACGAATTAAATAAGACGTTGATCACAAGAAATTAAAATGTGCATCCAAAAACACAACATGTATGCATATGTGTGGTAGTCCAGGAGATTCCTTCTTCAACAGTGAGATAATGAAGCTCATACACTGGCTACAAAATACCCCACTACCTCTGAGTTTCACAAGTATAGTTATGCACAGCCGTGTCAAACTATTTATTATGGGTGTTTTGTATTTATGTTTGTTTTCCCTTGGAGTTTAATATGATCATTAATTCATTTTTAATTAGGCACCTACTTCATTGAAAGCAATGTATTTTTATATAATGTTGAGATTATAGCTATGCTAAATATTGCAACAGATGCATATATCGTCCCTCATTGATTGTTGCATATTATTTATTGTACCGTATGTTGTTGCCATATAACGATAAAAACACAAAAACACTGCAATTAAATGTCCGGCGTGAAAAAAATGTTCCCCTCAAGCAAAATATTTAGATATTTGAGGAATACAAGATATTACGTGATTTGATTTATTGCTGAGGCTACATGCCGTGCACATACATTGTGCACCTGAGTGCTCTCTTTCGGTGCCTTTTGTTGAATGGATGCCATCCATCTTTCCATACTGCACTCGAGGGAGAAGGAGGTTACTAAGTTCCTCCAACGTGCAGTTTTCTCCTGTTATTGTCCCAGTAGCTCACCGCCTCCGTGACTCCCAGTAGAGTTACCACATTGATCCCTGCACATCATTAGCAGGCTTACTCTAAAGCCACTTTAGCAGAAACCCTCACTTAGAACTCTCATCAGAGTAACGGAAAACTACTCGGGCAATAATCGTGACATTTTCTGGCGGGGATTATGTGTTTATTCGTGAGATTTCACCGTGGCCGTAATCCTATTCTGTGTGTTTTAACGCTCATACAACGTTGATTAACCTCTCACACTTTTTAAACAAATGAGGTGCGTGTTGTTTCAGACTGCGTTTAATTAGCTAGCTTTAGTATTAGTTTGAAGCCGGGGCCCAGCATCTTGTGTCCATGTCACTTGGGGGGCTGTTGCGTCAGAGAGACGGCTATTGATTCGGTCCTAACAAGATTATACATGATTAGAAATGCATCAATAGCAAGAGTGGATCGGCTTTAGTGGCTCACTGGGATTATTTCACTTGTTTATTTTGAGATTCCAGCTTGTTAGAGGAGAAACATTTTTATTGGATAATTTTATTGACTTTTATTGAATAAAAATTGCACCAGGGATTGTATTTGACCAATCACAATAGATGTTGTTTTTCTACCCAGAGCTCAGATTAAAGCCTTTTTTTTTGTTCTAATCATCAGGAACCCTTCACCACGTTTTTCCTGAACTTCCAAGGAGGGAAGTTTGACCACGCTGACCGCACCTTCTCCTCAGTAGCCCGCGCCTGGAGGAACTGCCAGAGAGACACATCCGATGTGAAGGTACTGCACACGGTGATGCACGAACACACGTGACGCAAACACACTTTCCTAGGTGTACTTACAAGAAGGTTAGAAGTTAGAAGAGATGCAGGCCCGAGCACTCCAGGGATAAATCCCCATCCACCGTCTTTACAGACAACGAAGAAAAAGGTTTCAAAAGAGTTATGTCCAGTCACCACCAATCATTGTCTCCGTGCAACGAAAGCTTCCTGGTCTTCTGATCAAAGCGGAAGACTAATCCTCATCTGTCCCAGCCGTCCGTCTCGGATTCAGCCAGCTATAACCTGGACTTGAATCCCTACCCACCGGGCCCCCAAAACTCTGCTGAGCTGCCGGATCTGGCCCCTGCAACAACTCGGGTCATTCTCATACCGAAGGCCTTCGTACCCCCAGTGCAACATTTTAACTGCACTCCTAAAACATTTACGACTACAGTCAGACATTCTACGTCAAAGCTGGGTTTTGCTCGGTCTCCTGGCACTGGGTCACTGGATGGGGAGGAGGAGGGGGGGGGGGGAACAGCGGTGGTGTTGGGGGTTTTGACGCTTGATTGCGTTTACCACCCCCCCCCCCCCTCCTCCTCCTCCTCCTCCTCCTCCTCCTCCCATCCCACTGATAAAACATATGGATTGTGTTACGACGTCGCTGGCCAACGCTTGATTGCGAAAGCCCAACAAGAGCTCTCGTTTGCTCTCCCAGTCTAGACCTGTCAATGTGCATCAAACTGGGAGAGCTCAGCCTCGGATCAAAATAAAGGGGAAATCTGGACCCCATCACTTTGTTTCCATGTTCTGTTTAGAGTTTTAGCATATTTTGAATGAGGGTCCGTCGACTTTATCCACTCGGACGCACACATTCACGTGGAGCCAAAAGAGGAATTAGGGACGAGATGTATCAATTTAGTATGCTAAGTACACCATTTAGCTTTAGCATTTGAGCCATTGATGGCAACCTTGTGTCCCTGCCAGAGGGCAAAAGAGCCTCAGTGTTTTCATACCCCACTGGTAAAGGAGGAGTGATAATAGGTTACAACACCCAGATTCAATGTGTCTCTAGCCTGGGTGACGCTAGCGTGACCTCCAGTCCCCAATCCCCTGACCCCTAGCTTCAGCCCCGAGGCATCGGAGGGGGAGAGAGGGAAGAGCAGAAGGGTTAGAGGTAGCAACAGTGGAAGTGTAGCAGAGCAGCCCAGAGGCCAGAGCCCCTTCCAGTGACCCATGACAGGACAGGATTGGGGATCAGAGGGGCTGGCCTCTGACCAGGCCGGAGCAAAGGGGCCACTGCACATAATGGCCCATGCAAGACAGACTTGAGTGTCGGGGAGCCAAGCCCTCGAGGTTTTGTTGGTGTGTGCAAGTGTGTGTGTGTGTGTGTCCTGCCACCTCCAGCTCAAATTTACAGCAGGCTGCAGCCAGTGAACCTGGGTGAGCTGGAGGCCTCGTTAAGAGGTTGACCTTTTTAGTTTCAGGTCAGGTTTTGTGGAGTGAAGAGATTTCAGAAGTGAGGAAGTGCCGTGTTGTTTTAGACCTGTGTGTTTGCTTGCTCATTTGATTGGATGTTTTCACCCCATTGATGAGAGGTGGATGTGTTGTGCAGCTAATCTCAACAGAAGGGGGCATGTTGTTGTTGGAGTATATTTGTGGAGATCGTGTTGCATGAGAGCAGGCTCTTAAAAATCTGCTTTTTTTTTTTTTTTTTTAAATGCACAAAACTGCTCCTGAGTGTTTGTGCGCTGCCATCCTGTCATCAGTGCTGCTCGCCTGGCAGCTTGAGGTCAGAGTGGTACTGCTCGTCTCTAACGTCAGACTGTCAACATGTTTGCATCCTTCTCTCCTTCTCGATAGCACCAGTCAGACAAGGTTTAGATGTTTTAAACTAAATCAATCAACTAATCACAATGAACTCTTTTAAGACTGGCCTAAAAACCTTTTTATTCAAGAAGGCATTTTTTTTTACCTTGAGTTAATTTATTGTCAGCTATTACATTCTTCTTCTTTTTTTATTTATTTTTATTGCTTTAACTGTTTTAATCGGTTTAATTGTTTTTTTCACTATCTGTGTGGCACTCTGAGATTCTTTGAAGGAAGAGTGTGATAAAAATGAAATGCATTATTATTATTACTAACTACGACGAGATACGTAATTGATACTGAAAGTTAATATTCTGATAATTATAAACTATTCTGCTTTTGCAATGTTTAAATGTTCCCCAACGAAGTGAAGAACGAAATCCTGATTTTCTTATAAAGTACACATTGAGATGATAGGAAAACATTGTATATTATCGGTTTTATTAGCCACAATTTACAGCAAAATATTAATTTCTCATTTTAGTCTCCTTGCATGAAGCAGCCATCCGTGTATTTCAGAATCAGTGAGACATACCCACGATGACACCATTACCGTCGAGGCCTAGAGGGCCGTATGGATTCATCCATATGGTTTTTAAGCTCAAAGTCAATCCTAATGTTTACACTCATTGCGACAAGTTCTGCTTTGTAAACGACAAACACAACACATGGCCGAACATCTAAAGTCATAACTGCGTTGCTCTTCAGTTTAAAAATACTTTGTGTTGCTTGGAACAGCCAAATAAAATCATCATAGTTCGGAAAGAATTTGGCTGATATTTCTGTTGTTGTGCGGAGGGGAGGGAGGGAGGGGAGGGAGGGGGGGGTGGGGGGCTTTCTCTGCTGCTTACAGACAAAGCAGACGCACACCGAGTAATGAAGAAATACAACCAAGTGCTAAATCAGACGTTTTTGACATCTTCTAGAGCAGCAAAGGCACAAATACAGGCAGCAGACAAACAGTCACACGTGAAATTTCCATGAATTGTAAAATTGTAAGAAAAATCCGTGAATCATTTCTGAATTAAATTCATACAGGGATTAACCTGTTTAACTATTACTTACATTTATCCTACGACTTACTTCTTCAGCTCTCTTTTAAAAGTCTTGGACATCCTCCCTTTCTAAATCTGGGGGCTGGCCATGTCATTTTTCTGAGCCCCCTGTGTTCACCATTATCATTTTACCCACAACTAAGCCTGCGTCATCTATTCAAGGAAAGTCTTAATCAGCAACAACAAGCCAGTGTGTACGTTTACATATATCTCTGTGTTGTGTCCGCGCAGGAGCTGATCCCAGAGTTCTACTACCTCCCCGAGATGTTCGTCAACGCCAACAGCTACAACCTGGGGGTGACGGAGGACAGCGTCACGGTCTCTGATGTGGAGCTGCCCCCGTGGGCCAAGAGTCCGGAGGAGTTCGTACGCATCAACCGCCTGGTAAGACACGTGCACAGAAGCTGCACATCCATGCACAATCTACAGGCGTCCTCGTCGATATGGTCATTACCTTCAGTTTCTAGAATCTACATGTCGCTATTACACATTGTAAACACACACACACACACACACACACACACACACACACACACACGTGTCTACCGCCGCCTCGCATGTCAAATAACGCAGAGCAACTGAAGTCCTGCCAGAGGTTTTTCTGCCTCTCCAGGTTTAGCTGCAAATGCTAATGCAAAGAGACAGTGTTGTTTCCTGATCTTCTCACAGTTCGCCCTGTTACCCGAGCCTCCCGACATGCCCCAGCTCTCAGACTGCCATGTTGGCAAAGTGATCCTACATCACCTCACCTCCTATCCCTATCCTCCTCGCCATCTCCCCTGCTGCGCCCGCTCGGTGCGCACACATCTGGTGCACGTTTGTGCGTGTGTGATTGCGGCTCTGTTTGTGTGCAGAGAGATGATGAGGTATCCCGTTTCTGATCTCCCCGTCCCACCCCTCCAGCCCAAAGCAGAAACATTCAGTGGACAGGCATCTCGGATGTTGTCAGACTCGCTGTCAGAATTTCACTGTGGATGTTCTCTCGTCTTCCACACACACACACACACACACACACACCAGGCTTTTAAAACTAAGGTAACTCTTTGGAGCAGATTACCTTGCTTTGGTCTAGAAGGTAAAAAAAAAAGTGCCCGATAGATTTATTATTTCTGTTTGTTGCTGGAATAGTTTATTAATGGTGCTTTTAGTTTTTCATCTTTTCTTACTTAATATGAGTGTTACTGATCCTCAAAGCCCCGCTGTCTTTGTCAAATGTGTTTTCTGTCTAGACGGGGTCAAATTCAAGAGGGAACTAAGTATCTACAAAACCACATCATAGGTTCTAACGCAAATAACTATTTTTGCTGCTTTAAAAAGGTCCTCATTCTGTTGACTTTGGGGTTTGTCCACATTCCCTGTAAGGATAATGTTTGGGGTGAAACGACTTCCGTCTGATGCGTGCCCACAGTAGTAATGGGTGCTGATGAGGCTGTGTGTGCTCCGTGACCTGTGTAGTCATGCGGTCGTCTCTGTTAACCAGCCCGCTGATATGACCAGGCCCCGATCATTAATCACACACTTCTCCCTGGCTGCCTGTCAGCATGGGCTAGGCCAAGGTGGATGTATCGGGGGGGAAGCTGCTGCTGGAGGTGGCATGTTGTTTTCCAGTCTTGTTTGAATTTAATTGGTACTAAAGAAGGAAAATACATGACATCTGCTGTTGTTGATGGCGTAAACAAATAGGTGGTCAACTGTTCAAATTATAATTTGTTTAAATATGCCGTATACACCTATAGTATATGAAAATATGCTGCATTGTAATTGTAATACCCGTGTTGGTCAGACCGAAGTTATGTTGGGCATTTTTCACAATTTTCAGACATTTAATAGCAACAATAATGATGACAATAATTGGTACAAATGATTAACAGATTAATGAATGAATGCGACTCTATCGTGTTTTTATTGTAGTACTGTTCCACAATTTGTGGTAATCTGATTTGATGACTTTGTGGTGAGTTTACGTCTTAAATACTGCTCTCCTGAGTCAATATTGTCTAATATACAGAAATGGAACATACTCACCTTTACAATATTTGTAGTTTGGTTATTATTGTTGGATACACACACAGTCGGTCAGAACAGTAACAGTGGAGGAAGCGACCTGAAAGCCAGTGTGTGTTAATGCGCTTTGTGCTCCTGCAAGCACAACGCAGCTTTTCATTGCCACTTTAAGTGCTGCAGTCTCATCTACCTCTGCTCCCTCAATTTCCTCTGGTCCTTTCCTTTGTGCCCAATTTAGCACTGCAGAGGCAATTTCGACTTATCCAAATGGCCTACGCTCATGCACAGCTAGCTGCTAGTGACTGCTCTCGGGCCGATACATTTTCAGTCTGCGGTTTTCTTTCTGTTCTGTGTGCAAATAGAGATATTGATCCAGCGTGGAGCCAAGCCCAGGAGGCAGGTGTAGGTGCACAGAGATTTAACAAGCTCTGTGAAAGAAAAACAAGAAGAGAAAAAAAAAGCTTTCAGGGGTTTCAAAAAGGCGCCGTTCATATCGGCTGCATCACAACATAAACGCATACTCTTGGTTTGTAAAATTGCTGATCAATTATCCTTAGGTAGGATCGGAGAAGTATTCCATCCCATCACATTGATCCATTCCTGCAAGATGTTGGCTCTCCTCTTGCTAATGGTGGTTCCACAGTAATATATTTTAATGTAATGTTGATTTGTCATGCAAATTGGGTCAATCGGTTAACTGTACGGTGCCAGCACAGGATTACATTTGTCTTTAAAAGACCCGATCGTACAGTACTTAAAAACATTTGCAGACGGACTCTGAGAGATGGAGTACAAGAGGGTGGACAGGAAGAATAAAAGGATGAAATGGGCCGAGGGCGAGGTAGAGGGAGGGATGTGTGGGTGGACAGGTCTCTGGTCATGACAGATAGCTGGCATTAGAGGGTGTCAGCTGGCAACTGTGGTACTGTTGGGAGAGAGATGAGCGTGGCGGAGACGAGAGAGGGAGACTGAAGGAGTTAATGGGCTGTTTGGCTCTCTTTAGCTTGTCTGCCGCTAATGGCCTCGCAACACACGGATACGCAGCACGAGAGAACACGCAAACACACGCAAATGCACACACGCTTACAAACACACACATGCCTGCTGTCTCCACTCTGGTTATGAGCCCTAGATGATTAACAGCTAATTAGGGCCCAATCTGGAAAGGCCATTAAAAGCCTCTCACAGTAAAGGATTGTGCTGCTGTGCAAAACGGCAGCTTGTTTTTGTTGTTGGGAGAGAGGGAGAGAGAGGGGGGGGGAGAGGAGAGAGGAGGGAGAGGGAGAGAGAGGAGGGGGAGAGAGGGAGAGAGAGGGAGAGAGAGAGGGAGGGAGGGAGAGAGAGAGAGAGAGAGAGAGAGAGAGAGATATGTCCAGCAGAAGATATTAGCATTCCGTTAAACTGTAGCGTGGTTTCTGTAGCTCTGGAGTTGTGAGCGTCCTGTTCCTCCCTGATGTGGAGTCAGAACTGCGTTGTTTGACCTCAGGCTTACGCAGCACTGGAGGCTCAACGGCTCCGCTTCAGTTGAACACTGTGAGTTTGACGCGTTTAGGAATGGTTGGATTTTAGACGGACTTACTGGAGACAAAGCGCCTTAAGTCAAGCATGCGCCTCCGCTACCCTGACGCGCCTACAGTATACTTAAACGCTTGCTTGTGAAGGCACACTCCCTTTTTCTTGACCCATCACAAACCCACTCACACATCCAGGGAGAGACGTCGGCTCTGGAGGCGGCGTGCCACCGAGATCAGGGCCCGCTTGTTGTTTTTACCAGTAGGTCGAAGGAGAGGTTAAGAACTTGATCCCCCCTCCGCCAGATAACTACATGTCTCTGGGCACTGTCAGCCTCTCTGACATTCCACTATATATGACCACGTCTCAGGTCTGCTAACCATTAGAGCCATAGCAGGTGATCGTGTGTTTTTGTGTGCACGTCAATGTTTATGTCTCTGCTTCACTGTAGCTACTGACAGCCACTGTCTGCTATGGTAGCAATGGATCATAATCATCATCGCGGAGCAGTCACGGGTCGGATCACAAAAGAAAAAAGGGAGCATATATCATTTTTAGAGATCTATGATCAAGTTTTTTTGATGCAGATACTAATTGCCAGTCATTGATGATCCACATTTGCAGATAAAAATCCCTTTGTTGTTTGATTATAGCAGTTTTTTTGCCACTATCCTAAGATATCTTCATAAAAACATATAATTCAGATGATGAGGAAATTAAATTAAATGTATTGATATAGATTACAACTAATCTATTCATTAGTAGTTTTAATGATTTATTATAAGCTGTGTATAGGTAGTGTAAACGTTTCATAATTCCCTTTCTAATATCTATTAATATTGTTGTGAAAACATCTCGTTCAACCAACTGAATTTATACTACATAGTGAACAGATGATGTCTATTAGCGGTGCTGCCATGGTTACCAGCTCTCCTCCTATAGGAATTGGTTATCAGAATTGGTTATCAGAGATCTGCGACTAGAAAAGCATAAATGCTGATGTCCTGATCATATTTTCCCACTATGGGAAACGTTACACTCTAATTAATCCGCGGTTCATATGCGTCTAATGTTGGCCCACCAAGTTTAGAGGCTGAGATCTACACATTGTGCTCGCCAGAATCTCAGTTTTAAAAGCATTATCTACAATTCAACATACTCAAAAATGTAACGCCAATAATTCCATATTTTTGACGTTAATATAGATCTGTATCATTTGGGGACCAATACGGGTTCAAAGTGTTGTGTTTTCCCCCCCAAGGCATCAGGAATATGCTTCTTTTCTGTGGAAGCTGGGGTGCAATCACCATCCAACCCGTCTGAAGTCTACTGGGTCCGCTTGCAGCTCCATAGTTCACATGTTTGGTTCCCTTCCGTCATCTGGACTCTTGCAGCGCTGCTGATGGATCTGCAAACCACACACATGGGAGGGACGGGCGGCACATTGCTTTTGGCCTCCCCCCCCTCCCCTCCCATCTAAAGCAACTGCTCACTCAAAGCATTGACACACATCAGTTTAACTGCCCTCACACAACGTGTGAGAGACTCTGCTCTCGTTGAATGGGCGAAGCCGGTTGAGTGATGGGTCAGAAGTTGATACTGAGAGTGATAACCGCAGGTCACCGCCACATGTGGTAAACCCAAACTGTAAGAACCCAACACATCGCTGCTCGGTGGACGCTGGACACCAAAATAACTTTTGTAAATACTTCAAACCATTAAGGGTGCAATTATTGCAGGATTTTGATATTACTACTGTGCCTGAAGCAGCGAGGATTAGAGTGTGTTATGCAGGCACGGGATGTGTAAATTAGAGTATGACCGTATAGACAGGTGTCACATGTTACTTTCCTTGATTACCGATTTGAATAAGCAGGAAGTGGTATCTTCGAATCATTTAAATTGTGGCTGCAGCTTTAGCGTTCTTGCATTGCAAAGATGGAAAAGATCTTCTGAATATTAATGTTGTTTGTCAAACTTGTATCTCAAAGGAAGGCCAGTTTTAGAGCTTCTCTCACCAGCATAACTGTTTTCAGCTGCGCTCAGATAAAAAGTGTTTCAATGTCAAGGAATAATCTGTTTGTGGAAAATGCAAAATAATAAGTTATAAAAAAAGGGTTTCAAGGGGGTTCTACCCCTCTGCTAGTCTTCTAAGGCAATAACACAATGTACCACTGGAAAACTGGAGATAGATGGAGACATCTGTGTAGAGATTTCATTAAAAATCAGAATAGTCATTTACCACATTAACTATGTATAGAGTGTATTTCTGATTAATTTAATGTCATTTTCATTGGAAAAAACTGTGTTTTAACCCTTTTCCTTTTTCTAAGTGACCCCAAACTTTTGAACGGTAGTGTAACCCCCCTTCGCTGAACTTCCAATCCAGCTGTAATCCTTATGACTAATCCATGACTCCTTAAGATACCATACCGTTGAAGCTGACCATGGTGATCATTCCTTACGACGGAGCCTTGCCCTCGACTTGGTTCACTCGGTCCACTTGTACTCGGTGGAGTACAAAGGTCTGGACCCAGGCCTGACGGAGCCCCGGTCATGACACTTGCACAGTTCTTATGTCATCGTTTGTCAGATATAATTATGAAACCCAGTTTTCAAGCAAGCGGTGCTTTACCACTCCCAGTGAGCAACGACACGCAACTTGTTTTTGTCTCAGCAGCTTTCAGCCACTTTCTGCTCCATTGTTTTGCTCCACGAGTATATTTTTGAATCCCATTTGTGGTCAGACACGACGCCCGACATGTAAAAACACGGAATCAGGGGCAGCCATGTCAAGCAAATCATAACTGCTGTATTCAAAATGCTTTGCAAACAATGGTGTGATTCTGATGTAAAAAGGTTACTGGTTATGGATGTCTATTATCTGACCTGGGTACATTTTACAGGAGGGATACATTGGAAGTAACCATTCGAAATATCCGCTTCCTGTTAGTCAGATTTGCCTCGTGCAGCTTTAAACCCGGGTCAGAAGCTCTCTCTGAGGTCAGTTTGCTAATTTTGCCGTTGAGCTACGACAGCGGTGCGTTTCATGGAGCCTCGCTCTTGATCTTCCAGCTGTTGATGTGTCGCCCCGCAGTAATCCCACCGGCTGAGGTAAACATCTCCTGCTCAGCGCCAACAGACAAACGTCACGTCAATACGAGCCGCATCACCTTTGCCCCCCCGAACCCCATACACTCGCACTATCAGCGGCTTTGAAAGTTCCCTTCTGAAGTTTGTCACGTTTATACGCTGACAGCTGGTCACACTTACAGAAACGATGTCATCGGGGCACACAAGTCCATTATCCCACCGGCGTCTGATCCGGAAAGATGAAAAGGGGGCGCTTCGGGTGATATTTGCATTAGATGAATGTCTTTTATGCAGAATCCAGTGGCTGTATACATTCTGATGGAGAGGTGCAGACAAAATTGAGTCCCACTTTATTTTCCCACCGTACAAAAGGAGAGCTCCCTGCCTCAGACCACCAGCTACACCAAGTCAAAGATCACTGGTGTTACCGCACCGATCGGACAGCCGCTGGGACGCACGTGACGCCGTTCCCACCGGCCTCCACGTCTCATCCTCCCAGGAACCCCACGGGGACCCACGTGTGAGCTGAGGTAAACCACTGCGCGGCCCGGTCGCTAACCACGGAGATACACTGGGCACTTGTGAATGACTAAGTGAGTGAAAGTCTGCACGTCGTCTCGCCCGTGGCCCCGTGGACCAGAACACAGTTTACCACGTTAGCCCAGCGCTAATCTATCCCCCCGGTGTCTCCTCCTGAAGCCTTGTTGTTGGATGGGAACTAGGGGGTGGGGGGGTATCTGGCTAATGTCAGACAGCGCTCACTGTAGGGGTATTGTCATGCATAAGGGCAGACATGTTTACTGTGTGCTCGGTGTTTTACGAGCTGTCCTCTTCCCTGTCCTTCTCCCCCCCCCCCCCTCCTCTTCTTCGTCCTGCTCTTCAATGACGTAATGGAGGAGGCCGATGAGAGCCTGAGAAATGGGATGATCTAATGCTGCTGACATACTCACTCACTGATGTTGTCCGTCTCCCTTTTCCTGTACTCCTCCACGTTCTCATCTCTCATTTCATTTCTCCCAGTGTTTGCTGAGATGCTTTTTTCATTTAAAAAAAAATTGTATTCAGTATTTTGCCTGTTTTCACAGACACTGGACATATTGTGTCGTCATACTTGCTTTATTAAAATGGTTTTCTTTGCTCTTTGCCCAAGTTAATGTGCCTGGTGCAGCATTTCCAACAAGTATTGTATATATATTGTTGCTATCAGACACAGAAACACACACAATAAATATCCTCATAAGATCATAAGATAAGGCGTAGTTCTAAGAAGATGAGAGCTCGGCAACATAGTGGAGAAATCATCAACATAGTATTTGTTGAGATGTTTGCTGATATCGATACAAGAATATGTAGAGATGTATGCAAAATTCCCAAAATGATCTGTTTTCAGATCCAGTGTGCATCAAACTCTTCAAACTGTCCCGTTAATCTAATTAACTTAAGTCTATATTTATCTCACATTGCGTATAATTAAGATATTAGTGACATAAGTGCAGCAATTGAGGATTATATTTAAGTATATATTAAAAACAAGTTTACATTTTTTTATTTTATTCATAGTTTATGGCATCAGTAATAATATGGCCTATTATAATATCCATATGTATTGCTTTTGATCAGTTTAAAACCCCTAATATTTAATTTAGATTTGAATGCTCACGTTTGACAATCTGCCACCAACAGTTTGGAATTTGTTCTTATTCCTCCTCGTCGTTATGTTCTACTGCTTATTTATTTGGGCTTTATTTACCTTTTGAGGGTCCGGCGAACATTTAAACACAGCGACTAACAAGCTGCAGCTCCACATCACCCACCGGTCTAACGGCCTCTCCTTGAGGGGCCGATCAGTCGAGCCACTCGTCCTCATCCCCTCCTCAGCCTCCGTCAGGCGGAGACACCGCCCACTCCTCCATCGGACTCTTTAATCGTCTAAATAAATAAGTAAATCTTCCCTCCTTCAGCGCGCTCCGGAGCCTCCTCCGTGGCTCGGTGTTTAACAGCTCTGACTGTTGACTCGGCGTTTGCTCACTTCACCCGACTGTGGATGCGTCCTGTGACACTGGAGATGCGTTCGCTGGCCTGTTAGCCTCTCTGGGTGGAGGCGGGTGGAGGGCTGGACTCGCTGCAGGTGCTTGTTAGCTGCTGCTCCGATTTTAGGAGACGCTCGTGAAATAGCTGTCTTCTCATTGTCGTTGTTTTGTTTTTTGCCAGTAAATATATCATCTTCCAGATATATCATATTTAAGCCTTTATTTAGACAAATTATTATTATTTTCTGTGTCGCATCATATTTTTTATTCAATTCAGTTTATTTGATATAGCGAAATATCACAAATTATGAATTTGCCTTTACAATCTGTACACGTACGACATCCCTGTCCCATTTATGTTACAAACGTTGGCTTGAAAACAAAAAAACAGAAGACGCCGACCACACCATCGCTGCCTTCTGACTTTGAGTCGGCACCATTTCATCCATTTACTCCTCAATCAGTGTTGTTTACGCCATTGTCGGTGCTGTAAATTGGACCACTTTTGCAGTCTGCACTACACCATTTGTCTGACAAGAACCAAATCCGCCATGACATGTTTGTTTTGGGGAGATACTTTCCCAATCACTGCTCATTCTGCCTCTTTTCACCCCATAACATGATATTCTCGCTTTTCAAGTGGGTGGAGGAGTGAGCGGCAGAGAGAGAGAGAGAGAGAGAGTTGGGGTTAGAGTTTCGGGTTCCCCTTGCCAGCGAGCGCCTTCGTTGACCCACAGCCAGAACTCTCACAGTGGTGACCTCTCTAATTAGTGGAGCAGGAAGGAGGGGCGACTGAAGCGACGCACGCAACCCATCCGGGTGTCTCGAGTGTGTGTGAATAAGGGAATAAAGGAAATGGTTTGTTAGCAATGCGGCTGCTCCAAGGTTCTCGTTCCTTACGTCACCCATTGCTTTGGTTCCCCCCCTCCTCCATGTCGGGGGGGGGGCCCCCTCTACCCTGGCTGGCAACAGGCTTCCTCTGCCTGCTTCGAAATGACAATCGGCTTCTCATTTACAACGAGCTAATAAGCCCTTTAATCAGAGCGCTTGTCAACCTCGGGGCAAGGCAACTCCCGAGGAGTTGATCCAAAGGATCGGATGACGAGAAGAAAGAGCACGGAGCGACAGAAAGAAAGAAAAAGGGGAGCAGCACTTAGAGTGGAAGAATAAGTAGAAGTGGAAAAAAAAAGAAAGGGGGCTGTTGCACTTGGAGGGAGAAGAGAGAAGCGAAAAACGAGCGATAATAAACTTGTGTTACGGCGAGAAGAAAAGACGAAAAAGGCTTCCGCCCCGGTTGATGATGTTTGCTGCTCTTGGAAACACACCGGTTTGATGGGATTTAACGATGAGAATGCAACACGACGAAATAAAATGCACAGAGTCGAACTTCTTCTCCCACGTAAACACGCGGAATGTTTCCCCGTCGCAAAACACGGCGAATCTGGCGTTCAGGATGTTTTGAGCGGCTTGTTCTTAAACAGTCATTCTGCTGTATACAAGCCTGACAAGTGTTTGCTTTATTCATCCGTAATCGATACAAAAGAAAACAGTCTGCCGCTGACAACGCTCCGCATACGACATGTGCATTCGATTACACCCCCCACGCCACCGCTGACGCGCGGGCACATGCGCCCGTATCGCCGTCGGCATGCAAATGAGGGGATTGATTTGTTAAGTGACATTTTAACATCCTTACGGACAGCTCTCTATAAGTCCTTAAAAGGGTTTTTTAGGGTCAATGAGGGAAGGAGGAGAGCATTCAGTGTCACCTCGTTAAAGCCAAAGTGAAATCCAGCTCAATCCAGACCATAAAGCTCACCGCAAACCACAGCGAGGCACAAACTCCTGCAGCCCTGTAGCGCGGACACTTTTCACTTTTGAGGAAAGGAATCATGAGACCGAGTCCTGTGAAAAGTCAAAAGAAAAAAGGGATGAAAATAAATCGCAGCCACTTGCAAGCAGAAAGGGACTGCTGAGTAATCCTGGTTTAATGCCCACCAGCTGGTTAATTGCAATCATTTGGTGTGGCTGGGCTAGAATACGGGTAGCGTTTCTCAGTCTCTAAAGAGTAACATATTGATGGACACATAGTCAAACTGTCATTCTTGGAGTGTTTTTGTTGGGGTTTTTCTTTTAGGCTTTAAATTTACACTCCGGCTACAGACGTTTCAGAAAGGAAAGAATTAAAGAAATGTGAGACGTGCACACAGAAAAGGCATGTTAATTATCATAGCCCTGCAAACTGTCAGGCAAGAAACAATAAGCATTACATCCTGGAAGAGAAATTGGAGATATCTATTTGAATACGGGGGTGCTTTGAAGTGCTAACTAAACAAACATTACAACTTCTTACAGAGGATAATAGTATACATTATTGTTGCCATTGGAAACGGCACACAAAGGGGACTCCCTTACGCTTCAAAGGTGTACTTTATCAAATCCGTAACAATAGAAATGTGGTATTTCAGTGACTTCTACCCCCTATCAGCATTTACATAAAGGCATGCTAAATTATTCATTAATTATCAGAGAGTCCCCCGTGGATGAGGATGACACATACACTGGCTGCTAATTGGCCCATCAATAATCCTGCCTGGTCCTCCTGAAGTGCCACCAGATCCCACCTCAGGAATCTGCTATCTGCCCCAACCTTCTGCCACACTATTTCCACGGCGCGCCGCCACAGAAAGAGACGTTTGCACACCTGCTCACCTGGACGGTTGTTGATGGCTCGTCGGTACACGCTTGAGGTCTGTCCTTTACTTTCTGCTTGTCCATCAAGCAGCGTGCCGCCCTCACATGCAGGCTTCTAGGCAAAGGAGATGTGCGGTCACTCTGTTGGACGGCATGATCGCAAACGTGGTATTGTTTTGTTTTGTGGGATCATTTAAAAAAAGAATACCGCTCATGGTGGTCTATACTGTTTTTGCTAAATGAAGTTAAAAACTAGTTTGAGTGCATCGCTCGGCTTCCCTCCACTGTCCACGACATTTGGAAGATATATCTTTATTTTGATTTTACAAATGAACAAAAAAAGGACTTTAAGGATACAAAGGGAGAAATAAAAGGGTAAAGAACAACAACAAATAAATAAAAATAGATAAAAAATAATTCGAAAAAAACACAGCAAATAACACATTCGCACATCACCAGTCTAAGTACTGAAGATGTTGTTTATTGACAACGGGTCTATTATTTTGGTTTTTAAAAAAAGGTGAACACATTTCCTGAGCAGCTGGCTGTTGTTGAGCAGATGCTTCCCAAACGAAGTGAATGGTGTATTAGGGGAGGACCCATTTTGGTTGTGTTTGGTAGGGCTGGGTATCGGTACTCAATTATTTTTTTTTCTAAAGGTGTCA
Source organism: Liparis tanakae (assembly GCA_036178185.1). NCBI lineage: Eukaryota > Metazoa > Chordata > Actinopteri > Perciformes > Liparidae > Liparis > Liparis tanakae. The sequence goes on from CM070110.1 coordinate 6,118,648, forward strand.
CCCAAGTAACCCACAACCAAGTAGTACCAGACATACTTGATTGATACCTGAATTTAATTGTGTAACCAGATCTAGAAAAGAAAACACCTTATATGGTTTTGCTTGCGGCCAATCAATGAACATTTTTCGCCTCAATGCAACTTAATGCGCCGGCTGCAGCAGCTGCATCCCGTACATTCTGTGGCGTGGTGGAGTCCCAAGTTTAATCAAAGGGTCAGAAATAATAACTCCATTTACTTGCATCCCAACCTGATTGTTGTCTGAGTTGTGAGTAACTTTTTTTCAAAGAGCTTTGAAGAGCGGCTCTGGAGGCACTTTGCTGGGTCCCAGGCGGCAGCGGGTATCCTTTGAATCTCAGATCTGCTGAGCTTGAGTTCCTACACCTAGCCTTCAGTCTCAGAGTACTTCTGATCCTTTTGTCTGATAGACCAAACAAATACGATACACTTACAATGCCGACACAGCACACACACACACACACACACTAATAATCATTTATTCTGCCTCTCCCTCTCCAAATGGTACACGCATGTGATTTCCATAAAGGCGGGCCTCTTGAGAGGGAGCTGCAATAACATGGCTGCTCTTTGTTTCTCCATACTGATTGACAGTAGATTGCAGTGCACATTAAATGCCCATCAGGCCCAGCTTAGTTTTAGAAACGGGAGCAGGGCCCGTCAAAGGTCAACGCTAGCCCATAATGAACTGATCTATCTCTGTTTCTTACACACATATATATATATATATATATATATATATGAGTGTTCCCATGGTTATAATGTCAAATTAATAAAAAACGGATTGCTTTGTCTTCATGACATATGACCTTTAAACACTCTTAATACTCTAACTCTATCTGTCCCTCTGGCATCAGCAAATTCAGAGTCTAAACTGTCTCAGGCTCTAGGGGTGATCTGTTTTTATTTTAATACCAAATGTTACCCCCGAGTTTCAGGTTATCAAGTGAGTTACACAGAGGGTAAATAAATGGACACTTCTCCCCATCTGCTAATTGTGTTAACTCTACGGCTCTCAGAGCAGTAGTTCCATCTAAGTGGGGCAATGTTCACAATACCTGTGTGTGTGTGTGTGTGTGTGTGTGTGTGTGTGTGTGTGTGTGTGTGTGTGTGTGTGTGTGTGTGTGTGTGTGTGTGTGTGTGTGTGTGTGTGTGTGTGTGTGTGTGTGATAACCATGAACTTAGTGTACCCTGATTAGATCTACTGTCCGCCTCTACTTAAAACGCTTTGAATCAGACAGTTACAGTAATACTTGACTTTTTGTCTCCTAGTGCCGACAAAGCACTCTGCCTTCTTTATTGCCAAAACAATACGTTCTATTATACCTTACTCTGAGAGGAATTAACATGTTTTTCTCCACACTCTACTATATGTTACTTATCTTAGCTTTTGTAAGGTGAGGTTTTATGATGCATAGTAATGCAGAGTAACACTTGGCCATTGAATCTGAACCACTGATTTACTTGGGTGGACAGCATTTTTATCCCAGCTGAATCTTATTGGCTGATGGACAATCCACAATTCTAGAAGTACACAATAAAATGTCAATCGAAAGTACATTTATACATACATTTATACTATCGGCCTGACTATGGATATCTAGCAACGTAAATCAATGTTTTCCAATAGCTTTCCACCCACTTCATCACACTAATACATGTGGTTAAAGACACATACTAGTTGATAATATAAATGTATTTAAATGCAATTTTCGGGCCTAGTTAGTATGTTTGTATTTTTCCACCATTAACCAAGTAAACATGTATCTTTGTCTGCTGTTTTTAAGGAACAAATGTTATCATTCCTATTCTCATATTATCAACGCAACCCTTATATGAGCCTCAGATCAGTTCAGATTATGGAATTTGTGAAGGCTTCAACAATTCAGTCCTTACTGGAGTTGCAGTAAAAACACCCTCATACCTCCGGAGCGCTCGGCCTCGTCCTTTGTAGCCGTGCTTTTTTTCCCTGATTGAAAGTTGTAATTAAGAGAGTCTGGAAGAATTAGATGCAGAATGAGCTGTCAGAAAGTCACATTTAAGTGAGGGATGCGTCGGTCTCTGCAGTAAAAATTTAAATGATATAAATTGCCATTTAAGTGTAGCGAGGGCTAATGTTTTGTCACAAATTAATGTGACACAAGGCAGCAATGACAATCAAGGGCTGCCTCATTCTAATTTGGTCGTGTTTAGAGGGCTTTTGTGAGGCGACAGCTTTACACAAATTAACACAATTGCCTGTTTTTATGAGGAAACCATAAATGTTTTTTTCCCTCCTTTGCCGGCTAATGAGGAGAGAAACGGCTTGTATCTCGACGTTATGGCGACGCAGAGACGTCTGCAGAAGAGCAACACGGTGCTCTTATCCTCGCACAAGCAGCAGGGAAAAGAACAAAGACAGAAGCTGAAATGGCTCCCTAATGAACTGCAAGAATCCTCTGATGTTGTGATGCTTCCATATGATCAGATTTGGATTCACTCTGCTTTTTACTGATTATAGGAATCATTGGCAGATTCTGTCATAGGCGCAATTAGACGGATATTTTGCTTTCTCCAAGGAGTTCATCTCCGAGGGGCGTTAGTAATAACGGCTGTGCAGTAACGGGAGGAGGAACATGTCGCATTTGGTTGTATGTTCTGCAGCTGTTGACATTTACAATCCTCCTAACCTTCTGCCCTCTCTTTCATTTACAGGCGCTGGAGAGCGAGTTTGTGTCCTGCCAGCTCCACCAGTGGATCGATCTGATCTTTGGCTACAAGCAGCAGGGACCTGAAGCCACCAGAGCCCTCAATGTGTTCTATTATCTGACCTATGAAGGGGCAGTCAACCTCAGCTCAATCAGCGACCCCATGCTCAGAGAGGTGAGGCGTACGCACGATACGGTACCTAATTTATCCAACGTCTTTCTGGAAATTGTACACGGTGCTTTACGCCGTAAAAATAAGAGATAATCACGAAAGTGTTAATCGACAAAAGAGCAATAGCACTATTAATAAAGCTATTTAGATCAAGCAATACGATGTATAACATGATCAAAACATGAAAAAAATGGATAGGAGTGGCTAGACTATCCCAGTGGATTTTGAGAAGAGTCTTAAAGAGACAGTACATGCATAAAAGCACAGACACATTTTAATATACATTTACTGTACATGCCGTCCAGCTGATCTGCCTCCCTTGACAGATCATGCTGAGTAAGAGGAAAAATACCATATTACAGTAAGTACACTTGAGCGTTAGCACTCTCAAATGGATGCTTAATCTGACTAGATTACAAAACCATCTGTCCGTTCAGTGCAGCTGTATTTCAGGGATATTCTTGATGCCATTAGCCATGTTAAATTGGTTGTAGAAGGGCACGGGAGAGGTACGCTAACAATCCACTGGCAGGTATTGCTGAGCAAAGCCTTTCCCCCTGTGTGATACCTCTGAAAGCACTCCACCAAGTGTTCCACTTTAATGCCTTGAAGCCTTCTACTTGGCTTTCATTCATTATTCATCCCCCCCCCACACTTTGAACTGCTGCGCGCACACAAGTTGCACTGACCTGCCGGAAAAGCAACCACACAAAACGCAGTGTTGAAAAGAAAAACAAAGCTAGCTCGCCCACAGCCAAACAGCGGCCTGACAACTTCACCAATCCGCTGCAGGAGGCAGCCGGCCAATTAACTCCGCTCCCATCAGCCTCGTTGACGTCTAGGTTGAATTGCCAAAATAGCCCACGTTCTATTTTTACAGAGCATAGTCGCTGGTCTCCCTAAAGAGTTTCTCCTGAAGCATAACTCCAGTTCATTACAACTTTTTTCTTATTTTTTCCAGTTTTGGCCATCACTGGCAATGAAAACTGTCCAGGCACCAAAGTCATTGCTGAGATCTGACATCGCTCTCTTAATAAATTGAACGTATCGAACGGGGTTGTGATTGTCCCTCTGCTCGTGTTTCATGCCCTACCAGGAGGAATGATGGACGGACAAAATAAAAGCAAGGCATAATAAACCAGATTTATCCTTTTAAGCAGAGGTCCTCGTAGCATTAAGCTCTAAATGGAGATGAGTTCAGCGCGTATGAAGCGGCTGAGCAGCCTTTTCGCCGCCACTGTTCTGCTGCCCTTCATGCTCGGTGACTGCAGTATCACGGACACCAGGGGTAGATCATTGATTTATCACCCCATTCACCCTAATTCCCTTCCAGATGTGCTTTGGCCTTTAGCCACACGCGCACACATGCAGATTCATTACCGGTGTGCTCTGGTCATTTACACTGGCAGCCCATTAGCCATTATCCTGGTTGACACGCGAGCCAAAAATTGGATAACAGAATTGGATCACGAGTCGACCACTATTTCTGATGAGCGGTTCCCGTCACGATGGGATGGATACAGCCACACAAGAAGGATGCCCTCCGAGGCAGGTGCATGGGATTAGAATGCTATTAAAATAACCACTTCTGCTTATGACTGCAGGAAAGCAGATTTGGGATATGAATACTTCTGAGTATATACTCTTTAGTTTTGTTCAGCATTTTATGATCAATAAATTACATCTTTCAAATCAATTAAGTTTATTTTGTATAGCCCAATATCACAAATTTGCCTCAGAGGGCTTTACAATCCATACACATAAATCATAAAAAATTTTTTAGTAAATTAACTATGTAAGCATAAATAACATTGGGTTCTGTATTAGTCTAAAGTGTTTATATTGTTAAATGCTTAATCCCAAATAAGCAGTTTTGCCGTTTGTTTACATTAATTGTCCCAATATACATTTACTTTATTCAAAATCAAATTAATGTATTACTATACATGCCATATTAACACATTCAATATCTTCAGCATACACATGTGTACAATCTGAATAAAGCAGCAAAGTGTGTTCCACTCCCTCCTCAAGATGAAAAAAGAAACCTTGTCGTTTCCTCCTCCCACTCCGATGCTATACGAGTCCAATCCGCCGACGTTCACCTTACCAAAACACCCTCGGTCTGAGCGCTCTAATTAGTTGAATCAACCCACGCCGTGTTGCCCCTGTCGGCCGAGCTCCTGCAGACGGAAGCGCGTCCCGTCTGAGCAGGAGGTGGAAACGAGGGCCGGGCCTGGTCCTCGTCACGGCCCAGCGCTGGGGGTCGCTCCGGGTCTGTGGTCCGGGCCGGGCTGCAGCCGGACAGGCCCCGGGGCTGTTCATTGTCAGGGGGATGGGTAGCAGGCACACGTGTGTGTGTGTGTGTGTGTGTGTGTGTGTGTGTGTGTGTGTTTGTGAGTTTCTGGATCAGAGAAGGTATAGCAGATTGGGGAAAGTTCTGTTCTCCTGCCACGCTGCCTGGCAGCCTCTAACTCTAAACCTCACACACACACACTTTGTATAGATCATACCTTGATATGTTTGTACACACACGTGCATGTATACATACATCCGTCGGTATGTGTATACCTTTGTATATTTATCCGTGCTCATCAGCATAAATGCACTCGGTTTGTGTGTACAAATCTGTTCTGGGAGAGAGTTTGGAATATCTCCGCGCAGATTTTTGGGAATGTTGTTGAGACCACTGCTGTGTTTTTCAAAAACCATGATTACTTCCTGTCCTGCCTCCGCCGCAAGTCAACCCCCCCCCCCCCTCCCCCCGCCGCCCGCCTCCCTTCCCCTCTCTTAGAGAACTGCTGTGTGTCTGCAGATGCATTCATGTGTACGTAAGTGCACCCGTGTGCATGGCATGCACGCACATCTGTGTTGCCTCTCAGTGTATAAAGAGAAACACATCCTGTGTTGCCTTCTCGTCGTTGTACAGGGCTTCCCCTCTTTCACATGTGATTACGGAAAATCCCACAGCCACTCACTCCAGCGACAAAACACAGAGCCCCGTCGAAATTGTCCGGCGTCTGCGTAATTCGGCAGAAGACGGGGAAATATACCCACACGCGTGAACCCGTGTTGACACTCGCCAAACATAGGGCACACTGGGTTATTATATTTGAGGAGAATTTGTCCGTTAATTCATTCAATGTTATGTTTTCTTTGCATTTTTTAAAGAAAGAAAAGGAACCAGAGATGCAAAGTATTACTGCCAGTCGACAACACAAGGCCGTTGTGCTTCTTTCTATCGTATTCAAAGTGAATGTAGCGGAGTCGCTTTGCATAACGGCAGCATGGTTTACATGGAGATCCATCTTGTCGAGTGGCGGAGTAAATCAAAGGGCGGTTTGGGACATCGGAGCCGAGGGCGTCTCAGCCATTTAAATGTATAGAATATAGAAAACCTTCATCAGACACGGGCCAGCGCCCCGAAAAGAGATTGGCCTTGTGGACGGCCCTCGTATAATCACCTGAGCATTGCTTTCGGCGAATAGGGATAGGACGTGCCGACCTAGACTTGGCCACTTGCCGACGTTCCGCAGCCTCATAAATGTCAGCGCTGAACTTAATGAAGACGGGTTGAGTGGCTTTTCGGAGTCTCTTCCTCACATTAGCTTAAGCAAAATGCTCTGCTGTGTAGACGGAGGAGAGGGGAGGCACTTTGACCTTGAATGATGCACGGGTGTCCTCTCGCTAACAGGCTCGCTGGAGGAGATCTACAATGTTAAGATGCTCTGTCACGATCGGTAATGAGGTCACGGGCAGAGTTGATCTTTTCATATCGAGAAATGAACGGAGCGGCCTTTATTTAAAAACGTTTTCATTTGGGAAACACACAAGTCTTGATATAATATACCCTGCGTCATTGAAGCAGCCGTCAGATCTTGAATGCTTGTGTCGAGGTCAACCTACAGAGAAAATAGTTTGGGCTTTAACAGAACCACAGACTGTCCTGCTAGCAAGGAGACCGTTTTAATATCTCTTCTAAAAGTGTTTAATCTCTGGAGGTAGTACCAAAACAGACACTTGCCATAATTAAATTAACTTGTTTTTGCATTTCTTTGCGTTTTTTTCTTTGAGATATTTCTCCCCCCTATACTGATGCATGAGATGCACACCTTTACCTTTTCTATTTTATCTACCCTCCCATTGACAGTAATAACCATGTTATGAAAGCAGCACTTAATTTAGAGCATTTTAATACGCAGAAGAATTTGAGCATGTTTTTCTTATTTAAGATAAAGGAAGGGAAATTAAAAGGAAGAAGCAAACCTACCAGAGTGAAGAAAAGGAACATAAAGTTTGAACAATTAAAATATTTATAGTAAAGTATTTGTGTCTGTTGTATATAGAATACTTCTTTATTGCGTGATTCTTAGCAGTACTAGACGGTTGAGATCGCTCCTTCTCTGCGCCTCTCTCTGGTCTCTGGTTAGTTTCAGACAATGGGTATGAGCAGACTAACTTCCCAACCTTTTTCTCATGGAAATACCATATGCAGGCCTCCGCCATGAGATCATTCTCACAGGCCTCGCCAAGTCGGACTCAAACGTCCCAGCCTACACACACAAGCTGTCACTCCCACACAGCCAGTCAAAGTGCACACCAACATACTGACGGGCCTGTCATCATTTTGTGTTTACCATTTTCTCTCTGATGTATGTATATGTATGTATGTATATATATATATATATATATATATATATATATATATATATATATATATATATATATATATATATATATATATATATATATAAATGTGTTTTACTCTATTGTAATTGTTTTAACAATTCCCAAAGGCACTTGGATATTTTCTGTGTTTTGAATGCATTTTTTTTCTTATGACATTTTGCAAGGATTTTCCTTTTAAAACTAAAAAAACAATCACAAACATTCTGATTCCTGACGGTTCCTCTTCTTTTAATTAATTAATTAATTAATTAAATGTATGTGATTGTAAGCTTGATACCATTCGGTCGCACATGGGTTAATGGTTCTTTTAAAATTATTTTACATTATTTAACAATCGTATAAACCAATACAAATGGTAATTAATGGATTATTCCATAGTGAAACAATTAGTTTTAACCCTAAATGATAATATGTAGACTCGAGTATTGGGAGCCGTTGCAGTGGGCCTGTGCAGCTCCACACTGCTGGTCCATCCTGTGCTAGTTGACAGTGAGCTGTGTGATGATGTCCAGAGGCTGCCGGCCGGCGTCTGCTCTGACATTTATGGTCCTATACCTCTTCATTAACACCACCTAACCGGCCTACTGGCCCGCCTGGCCCGGTCCTCGCGTGTGTGTGAGTTTTTCGTCAGTAATGTAGTAGCACATTAGTTTTTCAGGAATTTGTATATCTTAATTTGCCAAAAAGACACCGTATTATTACCGTAAATGGATTTTGTCAACCGTACAATTTCACATTATCTAGCAATGTTGAAGTGTTAGAAATCTTCCTCGGAATTACCAACTCCCAGTATGATTTGTGATATTATCTTTTTATAGCCTTTTAGGAAGGCCTTTTTGTTACATTGTGCAACTTGTGTCCGGCTTTTAAATTCTGAGGCATAACGATGCAATATTAACTCCCTTTTCTGTTTTCTTTCTCTCTCCCGTCATCCCCTTTGCCATTCCTTCCTCTCCCTTTCTCTTTTCCCCCTCCAGGCTGTGGAGTCTCAAATCAGGAGTTTTGGACAGACCCCCTGCCAGTTGCTCATCGAACCACACCCACCCAGAAGCTCAGCCATGCAAGTGGTGAGTGCTGCACATACAGTCCATGCAAACAGATACTCTACGAAACACACAGACCACTCTACCTGTAATCCTTCAGGCTGAAGATATTAAAATATGAAATGGGTCAGTAGCCAACTGAGCTACAGCATCGACCATTGTGCTGCCCCTTTAATGCTCTCTCTGTCTAAGATCTCGGCTATGCTTCCTACAACTCTTCTTCTGAATTATTATCGCTCTTTTCATCCTCAATTTGACTCCTATACTCTTCTCTTTATCCCTCCACTACTGTGGGAAAATAGAGTCCTGGGTTTGAAAGCATCTCCTCTCTCATCATTAGAGAGGTGTGTGTGAGAGGAAAAGATCACAAGCGTTTGTGCGCATGTGTGTTTAGTAAGAGGTACGCGGGGGAAAGGCACCGCTTTGAGCTGGAAAACCTGGGCCTGGGCCAGATTTTCTACCTGAGCTGGAAGCAGCCGATCAGCGGAGGAGAGAAATGAACGGCCGCAGTGAAGTGACAGCTTTTTAAGGGCCGCGGAGGGCCGTCGGTGCGCCTGCTCGTGATGGGCCGAGGCCCCATGAGTCCCTATTAGTTTGGTGTCCCTGTGGCGCTGACAGCCGGCTGTAGACCACCACCCAGCGCACACACACTCCCACTCTGGGTTTGAACCCGCCTCACTCATTCCCAAATTCATATTAAATGTATTTATTAAATTTGTACTCCACCACATATATATATATTATTAAACACAATATTCAGACGACCGTTATTCAAACGCATTATTAAGCCGTCCCGTTGTCTATGGAGACGCCCTGTTCTCGTTTGCGTGTTCCTGCTCTCGACTTCCTCTCTGGCGTGAGTGTGTTGTCAGAGTGTCGGCGTCTGCCCGTGCTCGTGGTAATGATACTGTCAGTGCATCTGGTTAGCTGTCAGACACACCGGATTTACTCAGGTCTGTTCCCGGTGTTAACACTGATGTTCCTCTTCTTTACACGCAAGGAGGGAGATGGCTCTGTGTTGGAGCGGCTCGGCACAAACACGTTGTAAATGGCTCCGTATGAGCTCCTGTCTAGCTGTCTCGTAGGTCAATGAAATTACTTTTTAGTTCTGACTGCACTGGAGTCAGTTTCTCCTGCTGTATATTCTACCAGTAACACGTTTATTCTAATGTAAATTGATTGCGTTCATACATATTTTGTACTTTATATTGTATTTACTTTGAGCTGAAATTATTACTTTAGTTTTATGTTAGTCGGCTGACACAAAATGTATCGACAAAATTTTGTTTAAACATTTGGCTCGTTTATCGTTTTATATCTTTGTGAATTAAGTTATTCAGCAGAAACGGTAAAGTAATAATCACCCATGTATGTGCTTAGTGAGATCCCCTCCAGACATAAAAATCGTAGATTGTGTCTGTTTTTAACACAAATTACCTGGTCAAATTACTATGAATCACATTTACTCTGCCCTCATTGAAAATATGAATAAAAAAATATTTATGTACATGCAAATGTTTTCAATTTCACAAGAACGTCTTCTAGTGCACAGAGAGGTCCATTCTCGTGGTTTTATGTTGAATATTGAACCGCTATTGGCTTCCCAGCGAGCCGTGATGTCACAAAGCCGTGCCTGTAGGAACGCGACGTAGCCTCAGAGACCAGGTGAACACACGCGGTCCTCTCTGAGGCGTAAACAGGCCTCCAGTGTGAAACCTTGAACGTACGTCTTGTTGCACAGTGATCACACCCCACGAGTAAAAAGGGGACTTTAACAGAGTACCGGGTCTTTTGTAACACTTAAAAAAAATATATATTTGAATTGAAACTCATTGAGATTCTTTCCATTCCACCACTGTTCCACGAAGGATCTTCGTTCTTTTACCTAACTCTTTTCTTTTTTTTCCAACCGATACTACTTTATTTCTGCTCGCTGCTATCCTGCTGAAGCTTCCTAACTTTCTCTCTGTCCTTCTTTCCCTCCCTCTCCCTCCCGTTTCTTTCCCTCGCTTAACACCGACCGCAACCGCTTCTCTCGTCGTTCCCGTTTTGCTTCGTGTCTGCCGCTCCATTTCTCGGCCCTTTCCCCGTCCGTCCGTCCGTCCGTTTGTCCGTCCCGGGGATCCTGAACAGTATCTTCTCCTGCAGACCCCGCTGATGTTCACGGAGCAGATGCAGCAGGACGTCATCATGGTGCTGAAGTTCCCGTCCAACTCTCCCGTGACCCACGTCGCGGCCAACACTCAGCCGGGCCTCGCGTCCCCCGCCATCATCACCGTCACCGCCAACCGCATCTTCGCCGTCAACAAGTGGCACGGCCTGACCGGTGAGAGATTTGTGTACATGCGTTTACTGTAATGAATGTACACTACCGTTCAAAAGTTGGGGGTCACTTAGAAAAAATAAATGAAAATGACATTAAATTAATCAGAAATACACTCTCTACATAGTTAATGTGGTAAATGACTATTCTCTGGTGTTTAATGGAGTCTCTCCAGAGGGCCCATCTCCAGTTTTCTCGTGGTGTTATTGCCTTAGAAGACTAGCAGAGGGGTAGAACCCCCTTTAAACCGTTTTTTTTTATTTTTGTATAACTTTTTATTTTGCATTTTCCACAAACAGATTATTCCTTGACATTGAAACCCTTTTTATGTGAGCGCAGCTGAAAACAGTTATGCTGGTGAGAGAAGCTCTAAAACTGGCCTTCCTTTGAGCGACAAGTTTGAAGAACAACATTAATATTTACAATGAAAATCATTATTTCTAACCTTGTCAATGTCTTGACTATATTTTATATTAATCTTGTATTCATTTAATAAATAAAAGTGAGTTTTCATGGATAACACGAAATTGTCTGGATGACCCCACATTTTTGAACGGTAGTGTATGCCTCAGTGGCTCTGCAGCAAATTAACCTCAAGGGTGTTTCGGGTAGGTCGGAACGGTCTTTGGCTCCCACAGAATCCGTATCACAGTTCCTCGGTTCATCTCTCGCCTCTGCGATTCTTCTAATTGACGCGAGTCAAGAATTGACCCGTCTTGTCTCGATAGGGTGGACGTTGATTTGGGAGTCGGTTGACTGCTTCTATTGGATAGCGGTATCAAATGTGACACCTGCAAGCAGCCAGCATTAGGTCCCACGTCCACCTCCATACATCAGACTCTCACTTCGCCAAACCTTATTTACGCAACGTCCGGCGCCTAAAAGAAACATTACAGTTTATCTGTGAAGTTATGAGGATGAAGACTGATCGGTGTTAAAACCTCATCCGTGCGCACCAAAGACCAGGCTGATTAACCTAATTGGTTTAGTGAGCTGGCATAATAAACAAGATGTGTGCGGGTCCGAAGCGGTTCATTAATTGCATGAATTTACTAGTCTTCCTGTGGCTTTTATAGCAGATAAGAAATACAGAAATGTAAGATATTCACATTGTAAATGTTTCTCATCAGGAAGTATGCCAGCAATAAACATGGCAATTTGTTCATGAACATGTCGGCAGACATTATTCACATATATTTTTTTTTTAAAGTGTGACCATCATTATTCTATGTAACAATAGAAGAAGAATAGAATAGAATTATACTTTATTAATCCCCAAGGGGAAATGTGTGGACACAGTAGCACCAATAAACTAAACACACAATAATAAAATATACATGTAAGAAAGAAAGAAAAAGTGACTGTGCATAAACTATACAAGTGAAATATAAAAAAAGACAAAAATACAAATACAAAAAAACACATGTGTATATATACACAACATATATGCAAATATATATATATATATATACACACAACACATGTGCAAATATTCAGCAGTGTAAAAATTAAATAAAATGTGCAAAATGCAAAGTGTGGGTATGTTTAACAAACTATTTCGTCGGTTAGCGTTACGCTTGTTTTTCTCTCAACGTGGACTCCTTACCTGCATACTCAAACATGATTGGTTGATGCTACACTAACTACAAACAGAAACCAGAACCCTTCCATTGCCTCTAGATGCTGTATTCACATGCAGATATCCGTTTAAAGACCTAAGGTTGACTAAAGTAATGCATATTGTAGCATAAACAGTTATGTTCTCGGTGGCCTCGGCAGCTCTTTGACACAATTGATGTGTAATTTGCAAGAGAACGTTATGGTTAAAATGTCCATAGTGGTTGTAATGAACTGAAAGCCCGCATCTACTTCACAAGGCCACATGATTACAATATTAATCCAATCTGTCTTCTTCTTGTCAGGTCATCAGAGCTCAGCGGTGCAGGACCAGCAGTACCAACTTCCTGTGGAAATTGACCCTCTGATAGGTACGCTGTCATAGACGACTGTAGACGAGTCCACGCGCATGCGTATTCTCTACATCGCGTGAGCCTATATGTGCATGAAATTATATTTTTGTGTATGAATCCTGCTGGCATGGCGGTGACTCATGGCGGTCGGCGGCGGCGTGTCCCTGGACAGCAGATTAGAGTTGTTTCTCAGCCTCTGCCCCGGTTCACTCCTCGTGATATAGGCCCCGCTCTCACACTAAACCATTTGCATGCAAATTGGAATGCAATGAGCTGTGGCCTAGGCCGGCATTTCATCATCAACTCCCCCTCTCCGTCGTCCCGTCCCCTCCCCTCCCTCCCCTCCCTCCCCTCTCTGCATCCTCTTTGGTTTAATTTGAGCGGGGGGAAAGGACGCGTGTCAATGGAAATGAATATGAATGTGGTAATAATGTGTGATTGAGAATGCACGGCGGACGGCTGTCGGGACAATATGGGCGCCTCTCATCCTTCACGACTTGTTGATGAGCGGGAGAAGAGAGGCGAGCCGCGGTGATGTATGGGATGCACCGGTGGAGCCGGGAGAGACGAGCTGCTCCTATCGGCTGCCGCCTCCGCCTCTCATGATCTCACGCACATCTATAAGGAGGGGGGGGGGGAGCTGTTCTTTTCTCAGTGACTGTAGTGGTCACTCTTAGGCCACGTTTACACATATCCGGGTATTTACAGAAACAAATATTTCTGCCTCTCCATTTTCAAAAATAACGTCGTACACACAGGGTCGTTTTCAAAAAAGTGTTTGTTTATATGAACCCGCATAAATACGCCGTCCGCATACGTCCCAGAGGACGCTCACATGACGTGAAGCATCTTTAGTCGCATACTGTGACGACAACCTAAAATTCAGTTTGACCTAGTTCACACGTAAACACAAAAACAGAGTTTTCAGAAATCTCGAGTTTTTACAAATGATCGTTTTCCGTGATAAAACCTCCGTTTTTGTGTGAATGTAAGGCCAAAACGCATGAACATATATGCGTTTTCCCATCGTGTGAACGGGGTCTTAGTCTCACCAGACCTTTACACATGTTGTTTTCGTCTTCTTCCAAACACTTGACTACTGAAAATAATCAGTTTCAATTTAGTAACACAGTCAGCTTTACTTGCACACAGAGAATGTGTTTCCTTTGCTTCCCCTCAGTACAGGCAGAATAACAAAATTCTTTGCGCATCAGTATTTATACTGCGTGTTTTGATGCGTGTGTGTGCGTGTGTTTTCTGCCCTTGAAAGTACATTTTTCTGGCTAATTTGATCCAATAAATCTTTCATATTTCCTTTGACATTGTTGTTTTCTCCCATCTCATACTTTGACAATGTTTCTTACACTAAAGCATAAATAATGCGTATGTGTGTGTTTCGGGGGAGGGGGAGTTTTTTTGGGGGGGGGGGCTTGTCAGTAATATATTTACACTGTTTGCATTCCCGGAGGAGTCTGAGCTAAACACAGTAAATTGAGGATGAGTGCTGAGCCGACTGTGGCTTTGGGAATTGTTCAAAATGGGTTGAAATATTGGTTGCAGCAGCCATGCTGGACTTTCTCAGTTCCCGGGCTCCACGATGTTCTCCGACACCTGTTCTGCAGTGCTTATGAGAAATACTTCACGATGGTCATTACTTTCCCTTTCGAAAAAAAAAAAAGAAGAGATACCACTTACGGAAGAGAGAATGTCAATAAATTAGCTTTCTAACCAACCGTGGCCTAAATTACACAACCGCAATGAATTTACAGCGTGTGTTCTGACTCGAGTGCCGTGCTGTGCTCCCTCTATCGTTACTGTTTGACGCTCGTGGAAAATGTGCAGTCCCGTTAACTCAACATCCAGAATGTTTTATGTATTCTCTCACAAATCTTCTTCGCACGGTTCGCTGAAACTTCTATGGCGAAGCGTTTGGAGCGTGAGCTCTTTTAGCTGATATATGCAAACAGTTAACTGGATGTTGGATCATATATTTATTTTTAAATTCTGAATAGTTCCAACGTGTAATTTGCCCTCTGTTTTTTTCCCTCTGCAGCCAATAACGTGGGCGGTCATCGTCGGCAGATCTCAGATCTGCTCGATCAAAGCATCCAGGTCAGCTCGCAGTGCTTCGCCATCACAGCCGACAACCGCTTCATCCTTCTGTGCGGCTTTTGGGACAAGAGCTTCCGGGTTTACTCGACGGACTCAGGTATCGTACGATCGCGGAGCCCTCGTCCCCCTCCGCCCCTCACCACCCTGTTTGGTATTCATACGAGGCCACGTCACGTCTGTATTAGCCTGGACGGATATTTACCGGCTGTACATTTGTTACTTCGCTTTTGACATTTTCAGAGAATAAGAAAACCATGCTGTTCCCCATATATCATTATCATATAATTATAGTGTAATTTGGGTGAACCGTGTTTGGAGTTGAGCACATTTTCGTATTTGGAGTCATGTACTTATTCTCTGCCACTAAACTCTTGGCATGAGATCTTTGCCTCAGTCTCACAGCAGAGAAAAAATAAATAAATGCAACTTTTTAATATTTGGAATTTAAATACATCCTCAATATAAAAATAATGAATGAATAATGAAGACATTCTAACTTGCTGCTTGCTCATATTGGCACGAGCCACTTTAGGGTGTATTTCTGTCGGATGTGTGATTTCTAAATGTATTTGACCCAGAGGATGAACTCTCACTTACACTCTTCATAAGCGTTCCTCTTCATCCGCAGGCCAAAATATCCATTCTGAACATAAGATGTCTCCCAAGCACATACTGCCATGAATTTGATGAACACATTCAATCTTTTGAGCGTCTAAAACTCTGAATGTTATTCCACCCCATCGCCTTTCCTCTAGCACCATCCTCAGGACAAACTTGTTTCGCTCCACTACTAGTGAGGCTCTAACAAAGAAAAGGAAGGAAAAAAAGGCATCAGTATGTTTTTCATTTTGTCTCGTCTTATCGAGTGCAATGAACATCGCCGCCTCTAGTAGACTCGAGATTCTCAACCCTGTAAACAACCGTCTCAGCTGTTTGCCGTGACCCAGATAGTGAGCTCTGTTTACGGAGCTGCAGTATAGAGCAGCTGTCGCAGTGCAATGGCTACAAACGTAACGCTCTCTTTATTCTCCTTATTCTTGCCAGTTCAGGGCATGTTTATTGTCAATCGCTAACTGTAGCGCAGCATTTTATTATCTGGCCCGCATCACTTCTTTAACATACACTACCGTTCAAAAGTTTGGGGTCACCCAACGAGACAATTTTGTGTTATCCATGAAAACTCACTTTTATTTATCCAATGAATTGCAAAATGAATAGAAAATATAGTAAATTCTTTGACAAGGTTAGAAATAATGATTTTTATTTTAAATATGAATTGTGTTCTTCAGACTTCAAGCTCAAAAGGAAGGCCAGTTGAAAAGCTTCTCTGACCAGCATAACTGTTTTCAACTGTGCTAACATAACAAAAGGGTTTTCTAAAATTCCGTATTGTATTTTCAGAGCATAAAACTCTGTTTTCAGTTTGTTTTGGTTCAGTCATTTCTTCTCGTACAATAGAACTAAAAATCAGTTGCATAAATAATGCTTACCTCAGTATACCCGACACTATATAGGTGTTCATTGCCTGTGTGTAATCCTTACACACTCTCTCACAGTGGCTTTATTTTGCTTAGAGACCACTGCATACTCGCGAGCACACACGCAATGCAGACATTGTTCCCCACGCAGGCGCCATGGGGTCAGGGGTCCTGAATGGCCCGCTTCTGCTCCCCATTCAGAATCGTACACGCGTCTCTGCAACAGACTTCGATTAGATTTCTGTAGGCCGGGGCCTCCCTGTCTTCAATAGGGGGGAGGGATGGGAGCCCAGAGATGGCTCTATTGTGCGACTGCCACGGAGGTGTGCGACTGGAACGTGAACACGGTTTAATCGCACTCGCTCAACAGCTGCCGAGAGGTCCCTGAAGCCCCCAGGTTAAAGAACGGAGGGATTCTATCAATTACAAGCCTTGATTGGTACACGTGCACACAGCACATAGCCTCCTACGCCTGCATGCACACACATTTAATTTAATCTGTCTGCGTGCATCCATGTGTGTGTGTGTGTGTGTGTGTTGCTCGAGTGTGTGTTCAATACGAACTGCATGGTAGCCATTATTGCTGCAGCCATCGTTACTTATTTTCGGTGTTTATAAAGATGTCAAACATGCTACGGCTTTGATGTCTCTGTTCTTCGTTGGAAGTTCAGTCGGTGCCCCGCCCACTTTCATAACAACGCGTCGTTGCGGTGAGATGGCGTTTAATTATGCGACGGACAGCGATCTTGACACTCGGGCTGAGATGTCATGTGTTGCAAACTATCCACTGTTTGACTGCAGAGGTCACATTATGAGGAGCGTAATGAGTTTTAGACAGCTCGACGCCGAAGCTGTGGTCTGGAAATCTGACAGCAATTAGCCTCTTTATATATACACACATGCAGCGCACTGCATCCACACACACACACACACGCTCATACACACAGGGTTGGAACAAAATATTTATTCTGTCTGGGAATTAGCCGATGTCTGATCTCGTGTGGATCTTGTTGAACTCCGAGCCAAGCAGACAGATGAACAACAAACACATGGCTTCAAAGAAGCAGCAATAAATTCACACTCCGTTTGTGTCGTTCCAGTGCAACGTGAATTTGTTTCACAGCACAACCGACTCTCACGTTGTTCAAACGTTGTTATCTATTTATAAACGCAGTGTTCCTTTCTTGTTACCGGATGAACGAAGAGTAATTATTGTCCGTCTGTGTGTGTGTGTGTGTGTGTGTGTGTGTGTGTGTGTGTGTGTGTGCGTCCTGCAGGCAAACTGACTCAGATCGTGTTCGGGCATCGTGACGTGGTGACGTGTCTGGCTCGCTCCGAGTCCTACATCGGAGGAGACTGCTACGTGCTGTCGGGCTCCAGAGATGCCACCCTGCTGCTGTGGTACTGGAACGGAAAGCACAACAGCATCGGAGAGACTCCAGGCAGTGAGTACACAGGCCAACCTGAGCACACACACACACACACACACACACACACACACACACACACACACACGCACACTCACACACAGGGGTATTCTCTGAGTGCTCTCTTTCCCAGACAGTTGTGACTGTGTGATTTACGGCCTCCCTCTGTAAAGTAACAACTAGTTTCGTGTGACCGGGCCCGGCCTCCTGCGTACAGATTGGATTTCGCGGCGCTGTTGCAGCGGGAACAGCTTTCGATAATGTGTGTGAGGTTTCTGTGAGACCAGATCGTGTGCCTCTGTGTGTGTGTGTGTGTGTGTGTGTGTGTATCTGTCTTTAATGTGAGTGAAAGTGTGGGCCACTTAGAGACGTTAAATGTGACGTTGGGGGTCGTCCGCCAGCACATGAAAGTTCACCACCAATCCGAGGGCCACGGGGTCACGCCGGTCGATAAAAGTGAAAAATGTCACGGGCCTCTCCTCCGTTACCATAACATGTGGCATTAGCCATGATCAAAGCGCCGCGCACACATTGCTCAGCCTTCAGTCGGCTCTGTGCTAATTTGGTCAGCTTAGATTGGCCTACATGTTGTTAAGTGATCCATTACAAATCGGCTGAAATTTATGACTAATTGTGATTCAGTTAATAAGCCACAGTGGGTTTTGATTTTGGAAACGGGGTGGATGGTTCGTCTCTTACCTCATTTGCATTGATGTGGGACGTTGGGATCAAGAGAAAGATTTCCTTGATCCATGTTAATTCACAGGAATCTTCAAATGCTTTTATGGTGAAACTAATGTTTAAAACGGGAGTGACCGTGAAGCCCGTATTTTTTTTCTTTTTCATATTTTTCTCCTTTTGATCATGAAGTAACAGGAATGACGAAAAGTAGAGACTTTTTTTTCAATCCTCAAAGCAGATAACGTGCACTTCCTCATGGTAAACCAACGCATGTCGAGAGGCTACATGACACTCGTCGTGATATCTGTCCTGCAATTCCAGTCTTCAGGTTTAACAAACAAACTCGTATTTTAGAAGAAGATATTTAAGTGATTCGTGAGTTCTTTGCACGAACAAAGGGGTTCTGTGCGTGCATACCGACGCGTCATGCGCTCTACGTGCTCTTGTGAGGACGATTGTTTCCGTACGGCCTCCGTCACCGCTCTGCAGCCAGAGGAGCAGACAAAGCAGTCGTCATCCACTCACCGCCACAATGTGATGCTTCATTGCTCGGGACCGCAGGAGGCTCTCCCAGACATGAAGCTTTACTGCACACACACACACACACACACACACACAGAATACATAGATGGACCACTTTCTTCTTTATTCCTTTTCCAAAATAAATGACACACTTGCGGGCGAGGCATGAGAGCATGCACACACCTTCCTTCTCATGCACAATGCCCCGTGAGCATCTCACACACCTCATAAGAGCCACACAAAAGCCTCTGAATGTGGTGTGCTCGTGTACACGTTGCCCTGCACACACACACACACACACACACACACACACATGCACACACACCCGGGTCCTGCTGCAGACAGATGTTGTTGTTGTCTGCTCCAGAGATTCCACAGACACCAGTGCCATCTGCAGGACACGGAGGGGAAGCCAGTTCAATGAGACGACTGTTTAGTAATAGTGTAGTAATTACACTGTATTTATGTTGTGGGCAGCCTGAAGATTAACGTATGCTTTATCTGGGAAATTATCAAGATTGTTTAAAATAACTGTAGATGATGATCTACTGCTTGGTGTAAATTCATTTACATTTTCTCACCAACATGTGGACATTTATTTACATTTATTATCAAACATGGACACAAACTTATGGGTTTGTGTTTTAAATGACATTCAATCGAATATAATATTTAGCTTTTGAGTCACAAATAAATAGTAAATGACTAAAAATAAATCATTGACACGCAATTGTATTACTCTTCTAAAACATCTGCTCCGTAGAAAAATGTATGACGAAATGATTTGTGCTTTACTCTTTGCTAATTCCAGTCACCACACACACACACACACACACACACACACACACACCTTGTCCCCACATGTCTAGATAGCCGATACCCTCCTCGGTGTGTCAGCGGTGGTCATATACAGGTATAAGATTGTAATCAGATGTGGCGCTAATTCAAACCAAATGGCAGGCCGAGGCTGAAGAGGTTAACCGATACACCGATATATCAGCTTTATTGACCTGTTCTGAGCACAATCCAACATCATGCTTTAATCCAGGAGCTTGTAGGTCATACGTTTGCTTTCAGTGACGACGAGGGTGTCCGACAGTTAACTGAACGACATGTAGACGTCCGGGCGGATCGGCCTGGACCGGAGCTTAGAGGGCTGATGCGTGTTCACAAAATGAAGGAAATAAAAAAAACTATAACCAGGGTTCGTACGGTCGTGGAAAACCTGGAGAAGTCATGGAATTGGTAATTTCCAGGCCTGGAAAAGTCATGGAAAAAACTAAAATCATAAAAGTTGGGGAAAAGTCATGGAAGTTTGTTATATTCACATGTTCATTTACGCCGAGTTTAAAATAATTCATGTTTTTGAAAGCAAGACTCAAATTATAAGCCGGCATACGCCAAGTCCAAACTTTTGCACCTAAAGTATAATAGTTTGATTAAAAGAATAAACATTTATTTAAGTGTTTCTAAGAATAAACATGTATAGTAATGTTTATTCGTTTAATCAAACTATTGTCTCATATTTGTTTCATTTAAGGTGTATTGTATGCTTTGTAATTGTCATTGTTTGAATACTACATTTTCAAAAAGTTTTCATGTGCACACCGAGATTTCAGTTCATGGAAATTTGTTTTGAAGTCTTGGAAAAGTCCTGGAAAAGTCCTGGAATTCCATGTGTAAGAACCCTGTATCACCCTCCTGTTAATTTGAAACTCTTTTCCAATTCAGCGTTTTAACTTCGTCTCTCCGTCGTTCCTGAATAGCATGCAGACTGAATCTGTTTCCATCAGAATCCAGCCATTGGTTTTATGATCCTGCTCTACTCCAGTCGCCGTGTTTATGTTGATGTTTCATTGAAAGTAACTTTGCTGAGTCCTCCAGCACAGAGCGCTCTGCAAAGAGCCTTTCCGCCTAATCTAATCAAGTTTAACAGTAGCTGTGGCTTTTGGGAGAGAACTTACCCGTCTTATTAGTGAACCTGTATTGGGTTTTACGTCGTATAATTGAATTAAAGCGAGAGACTGCGCTAACAAACTCGGAATGGAATTACACTACCTTCTCAAAACTACTTTACAAAACCGGCCTTGTGTATATTCCAGGTATTCGCCGTATGAAATGAACAATATCGCAAGCTGTTCTACCTAAACTATATTGCCGTGGCGAGGCTTTTGAACCTGATCCTGTTCTGACAGTCACCGCCCCGGGTTCCTCGTTCTGGGCTGAACTCGTGACAGCCAAGAAAACGGGGTCGCTGGAGTCAAGACCCCCTCCTGGAGGCATTAAAACCTAATGAACTCCTCACTCAAGTTCAGGATCTCTGCCCGACTACCCTCACTGGTCGTTACACGCACACACACACACACACACACACACACACACACACTGTTTCTTGACACCCCAGTTATATTTATGTCCATGCTGTCATCCAGTTCAACACGGTGTCCAAAATGTTTGGATTCAGCTCCCGACCGCAATGAATTTGTCTCGATTTGTTAAAGGACGTATCGGAGACGATGAGGCAGTGATCCGTGTGGGACGAGAAGACGGACCGACGAGTAAAAAGCAAATTTGTTTTGTCGCTCGCCCCGACAGCTCGAACCAAAACAAAATCACACAAACTTGGGAACTTGAAACGGAGCTTACTCTCATTCCCACTGTGTGTGTCTCTCTCTCTCTTTCTCTGTCTGAGTGGAACATCTGGATCCAGTGAAGGCAGTCAGTGGGAGAGGGTTTTAAAGATAGGGAGAGGTGGAGGGTGACAAGTGCGAGAAAGGCAGAGTGAATGAGGAGAGAAGTATGTGGGCCTAAAGTTTGGGCCACAAACTGCACAACATTCACATTTACAGATGGAAAAACACACATTTCCTGTCAGCTCTTGATTATCTGTTGACTGTTTGTTGTTGGTGCTTTACAGTATTTTGTCCATGCTGTAATGTGGTGGTTCATGTTTGTTTAAACCCGATTCCCTGCCTTCATTTAACGCTAAGTTATTCGACACTATTACACAGCATCTAGCATGTTGCTCCCTCTAGTGGCCAAAAGTGGTAATTCTTATTTTTTTTGTGACGCTGTAATGAACACACCTCTTGTTTGTGTTTTCCTATCAGAGTTCACGACACCGCGGGCCATCCTGACGGGCCACGACTATGAAGTGACCAGCGCCAGTGTGTGTGCAGAGCTGGGCGTCGTCATCAGCGGCTGCAAAGGTGACATTTTCTGTCCTTAATAATCCGTCCACATTATCTACATTTCCCAGTCGTAAGAACGGCCTCCCCTTTCTGACCGCCGTTGTCTCCCGCCGTTTCCAGAGGGTCCGTGTCTGATCCATTCCATGAATGGGGACCTGCTGCGGACCCTGGAGGGCCCGGAGCAGTGCGTGCGGCCTCGCCTCATCCAGGCCTCCACCGAGGGCCACTGCGTGATCTACTACGACAAGGGCCACTTCTGCCACTTCAGCGTCAACGGAAAGCTGCTGGGCCACATGGAGGTGGAGGACAGCATCAAGGTGAGCGCATGTGATACCCCCCCCCCCCAGCGTGGAAAAGTCATGTAAAAAAATTAAATCATAAAAGTTTTGGAGAAGTCATGGAAATTTGTTCTAATCACATGTTCATTTACGGCGAGTTTGAAGTAATTAATGTTTTTTTAAAGAAAGATGCTCATAATGTAAGCTGGCGTACGCTCTCAATACGCAACATTTTCTAAATACACCGAGATTTCAGTTTGCTCATGGAAATTTGGTTTAAAGTCATGCAAAAGTCCTGGAAAAGTCCTGGAAATCCATCGGTCAGCATGTGTAAGAACCCTGGCCTGCAAGCGTACAAAGTCCTCTCGCTGATTAAAGGCGTTCTTCTGCTCTTGGAGTTGGGAAAGGTGAGGGTCTGCACACCTCGGGGCGAACAGAAAAAAAATCCCCTTTCACACGCACGCTGCGGAGGAAACGGTTCTTTTTGATCCCCGTCGTCGGGTCAGATTGCGTCAGCGGCGGAGCGCATTCCAGAGGAGCGGTCAGCTCTGGACGCCGGCACCATTAACCACCCTCCAGCACCAGACGACCCCCCCCCCCCTCCCCCGCTTCCCACATTTCCTCCCTCGCGGGTTCCAGTGACACGAGATAGCGGCTACTGCCTTTGGTTTCCCCGACCCCGTGTTTCCGGTTCGGCCTGGGAAATGTAAGCTCGCCCTGACAGACAGCCGCACGCCTGTTTCCTATTAGCGACCCCTCTGGTGTCCCGGGCTCCGACGCGGCCGGGAACGCGACTCGTAGGAGACGTGATTAACGAGCGCGCGCCGACAAATGCTGATTGATCGCGTCGAAATCGCCGAGCCGGTCGTGTTTTTCGGGGTTTTTGCGGGAATACTTTATCGCGTCTGTAAGAGAAACTAATGGTGGGGTTTTTTTTAGACGCTTGTAGAGTTTCCCAGAGTTCCCTTTTTTACAGCGGTTTGGGAACGGTGCGGCTCTCTCCTGCTGTTGTAAATTCCAGCCGTGTCAGACGGCATTAGGAAAGTCCTAACATCTCGGAGAGAGGCTGTGAGAGTCTCAGCCCCCCCCCCCGCCTTAGCTCCGCCCCCCCCTGGTTTGAGAACAGTATTTAGTCCACTCCTACATACCAGAATCAATCTTCCCGGCCCCCTGAGCCTCGGCGCGGTACGACTCCGGGATAAATAAGTGTTTGTCCTGGCCTGCGGTATCCACTTAGAAAGAGGGGGGGGGGGATATTTGCGCCGTAAATTTCTCAGGGTTCTGGAGTCCGAGGCGAGATGACAGGCGAACGCTCGGCCTCCTGGTCTAATAGCAGAATCGAGTGACAGCAGCCATACTGAATGGATTACGCTCTTTTAAGCGCGAGTATAACTCAGGCGGCGTAACCATCGCGGCGGCTTTCTCACTGCCGCCGCCCGTGTAGCGGGGGGGATTAACGGCACCGTAAATTCAACTTTTTACCTTCCCCTGCCTCAGAAAGTCAGAATCCACCCCGAAAGAAGTGGGGAACACGGGCGTTTTAAAGCGCACGTGTTTCTGCCGCAGTCGTTCTTCAGTCATCCGAGCTCGGGGGGGACATCTTAGCGCCCGCAGAGCCGTCGGCCATCTTGTTTGGCCGCCCAGTGGCAAGGGGCTGATTTATACCGCCTGTCTGCAGCCTCCTACCTGGCCCGGCCGACATGTCTGCCAGCCCTCCCGCCTCCTGCTGGGCTTCATGAGGTCATGGACTCCATTAGTGGGTCCAGGGTACGAAAACACAGCGCTGTAACGAGGAGAGAGCTTTTCTCTCTTTGTTACGGTGTCTGCTGGTTAAATCAAGTTTAAAGCTGCACTAGTACATTATTTTATGCAAAACATCTTCGATGAACCCTCTGCACACCGCCCTTCTGTCGGCAAACAGCAGAGCGAGTTACGGGGTTCGTACGGTCGTGGAAAACATGGAAAAGTGATGGTACTTTAAAATGGTCATTTCCAGGCCTGGAAAAATCATGGAAAAAAACTTAAATCATGAACAAATTTGAAAAGTCATGGAGATTTGTTAAAATCACATGAAATAATTAATAGATTTTTTTAAAGAAAGACGTTCAACATGTAAGCCAGCGATGGCTCTCAATACACAACATTTTCTACAGTTTTCATGTTTATACCGAGATTTCAGTTTGGTCATGGAAATTTGGTTTAAAGTCATGGAAAAGTCATGGAAATCCAGTAGTCAAAATGTGTAAGAACCCTGGAGTTAGCATCGAGCTAACAGTGAAGCGTTTAGTAAATGGAGGCAGGCGAGCTCAAAGGAGAGCGATGCGTGGCTTACCTTAGTCGTGAATGGACCTCCCGATGGAGGTCGTCCAGCTGGTCGTGTGAACAGAGGAACAACCACACAGGTGATAACGTGACCGTGCTGCACGTGTTACCTCCTGCCGCCACCAGGGGGCCACGCAATCCAATCAATGCTCCTTTAACCCTCCTGTTACCTTCACATACACTAACATATTTTACCCTTTTTGACCTTTGTGAAATTCGGAAAATTCATGAAATATAAAGGAAAAAAAATGATGTCAATCATTTTGTTAGAGACATTAAACATTGAATGGGGTCAAATTGACCCCAAAGGTAATAGGAGGGTTAAATATACAGTTTCCCAAAAATAGGTTGACATGGATCACAATGTTTTCACGTGTCACGTGTCGGCCGAGCCGAGCGATACCGTTGATGTCGGATTATCTCTGACTGTCGACACACGAGACAATTAGTGCACGCACAGAACCGCCCCGCCCCGAACAAATCCACCCAGCCGCTCTACTTCCAGCCGTCTTTGGATGGAGATCTGACGCGGCAATTAGGCTGGAATGGTTGTCGAGGCCTCCCGCCAAGCATGCAGACATTACTGCGTGTGTGTGTGTGTGTGTGTGTGTGTGTGTGTGTGTGTGTGTGTGTGTGTGTGTGTGTGTGTGTGTGTGTGTGTGTGTGTGTGTGTGTGATGAGAAGCAGAGCCCGTCTAATCCACGTTCCACAAAGGCTCCTCGTACAAAACATTTGCCCAATTGTGGCCGTAATCTCTCCGCTTTCATCCGGCGCGTTCCGCTCGCCAAGCGTTATTTACGCCTTCTTTACCGAGTCAAGACCCTGAAAATCACTCGCCTCCCTCTTCACATCTGAAGTTCAAGTCCCCCTCTCCCCCATTTGAGGAGCGGCTGATTCAACGCACATGCCGCGGATGATTAAAGTGTCTCCCGCTGGACGAGAGACGGGCGAGAGACGGGCGCCGTCACCAAACCGCCGCCGAGAAGATCTCTAAATTAGTGTCACCCGCTCCGTTTTAGAAGTCGCCTCGTCGTCTCGTCGGCTCCGGGCCGCCCGCTTGATTGATCTCGCCGACCGTTTCCGTTTTGGTCTTTCAGTTCTCGGCGTTCCCGTAATAGACTCCCAACGCCAGGCGTGATTTGTGTGCGCCGGGCCCCGCGGGGGCCGTTCAGCTGCTCCAGTCGGAGCAGAAAGCAGATGAGACGAGTAAATCTCCGAGGCCTCGCCGCGGGGAGCCGTCTTTGTTGCCAGTCGGGGGTCCGTTAGGACGAAGGACGGCGCCGCTGACCTGGGCTCGTCCGTCAGATCACGTGACCTCGCTGTACGAGCTTTACTCTGACGTCGGAGATAAACTGGTCCCCCACCACCGGTCCCATTCGGAGGCTGTTGATGCATGTTGAATAGCTTGACTGCCAGTTTGAAGACATTTTTCGGGGGATTGAAGGACGAGTAATGGATGATCAAACAATATGCTTTGTAAAACGATGATCCTGATGAGCAGGTGGCTCCAGGTGTGTGTGTGTGTGACTGGTCGGGTGACTAGAAAGACGCTTTCTAGACCCATCGCCCTGAATCTGACATATTAGTCTAAACGCCGTGACGATCGGAACGTCCCAAAACCAAAGATGGAATACAATGAAAAGTAAGAGGATGTTGTTTCTCTCCCAGGCCATGTACCTGAGTAGAGACGGCCAGTACCTGCTGACGGGCGGCGATGGAGGAGTGGTGTCCGTGTGGCAGGTCCACGACCTCAAGCAGCTGTTCACCTACCCGGGCTGCGACGCAGGCATCCGCTCCATGACCATGTCACATGACCAAAGGTAACGCACAGCACATCTCAGTACATAACGGTATATTAATGTAATGGAAGAAGAAGCCGGTTATACATGTATAACATATATACTACATCTGGATTAAAACCCAGATTAGCACTTCAGAGGCTCTTAAATTTCTCTTATTGTGGTACTTTTGTAGTTTGACTATGTAGAGGAAATGTTACTTTCTGTATTCTTGTTGTTCTTAGTTTGTACTCTAGGTTGATGCACTTATTGTAAGTGTCTGCTAAATGACATGTAATGTAACGTAATGTTATAATGACTTCATCTTCACGCTGTTGCGCCGCTTCATCCCTGACATCGTATTTAAAAGCTAATCGTGTGTTCTGCGTGTACAAATGGTGACCTACACTAGCTATGCATGTCAGATGAGCTCTGTGTAAGAGGAAACAATGTTCCTTCTGTTATTTACTTGAAGTACGAGTGCCTCAAAGTTGTATTTAAGTCCCGCGCCGGAGTCGGTTGAACACGATGTTGATTTAACTTCACGGCAAATGAAACGCCAGCGGTGTGTCGAGAAAGGAGAGAAAGGAGAGCTCACGCCGTTCCCTCCTCCTCCTCTCAGGTGCATCATCACCGGCATGGCGTCTGGAAGCATCGTGCTCTTCTACAACGACTTCAACAGATGGCACCACGAGTACCAGACCCGGTACTGAGCCGGCGCCGCTCTCTCTCTCTCTCTCTCTCTCTCCTGATATCCTGAATGTATCTCAATTGAAGAAAGACACACAACTGTCCTGTTATAGTACAAGAATCTGAACTATTTTTTTGAAAAAGGGCATTGCTATATTTTGTAGATCAGATAGAAATCTTTCATATAAATCACGGGGTGGGGGGGTTGTGTTATTGTACGGTTAAAAGCAGATCTATTTTTAGCTGTAAGAGTCTATTTTCGTCTCCTCCGGAAAAACAACCACGGGATTTGTGGGGAGCTAGTAAGAACCTTTTCTCTCGACTTAAAAATCCAAATATTTGTGTTTTTTAGGGCGAGTGATTTATTATTTTGTTGTGTTCCTGTAGGTGTGTGTGTGTGGGGGTAATTCTGAAGCTATCGTTCACTTTTAACACGCTTTTTGACAACACAGTTGGTAGATAGGAATTGTTTGAATAAATAATATGTATTGGACAGAAGGCTTAAAAAAAAGGAAGGGAATATAAATATCTATATATTCTGTTAACTGTACGTCTATATATTTAAGATGTCCATTCCCTCTGTACTTCTCAGCTTGATAGGAGATTGCATTTCTGTGCTTGGCTACTCATAAAACCTATCTGTGAAGAAGTATCTCATCACCATGCAATACTTCAGTCATCAATAAACATAAAGACGTCCCTCTCACTGATGGTGAAGACGAGCTTTATGTACGGAGGATGGAAGGAACTTTTTCTGGGAATTTGTTTTGGTTTCTGATGGAAAGAAGAAGTGTGTGTGAGATCACTAATCAAATCACATCGTCTCCAACGTGTGTGTGACGGGAAGGACTTCCCTCTCTTCCAGTCTGAGGTTCTTCCTCTTCCTCTTCCTCTCATCACAGGGCCACTGAGGTGCGATTCAGTGATAAATGGCGATGACACTTTTTCTTTTGATCTTCACTCAAATAAACGTCCATCTGTGTCTCTTGATTTCGGGGACGCATTCCTTTAAAGTGTGTGTGCGCTTTCATGTGGTTTGAATCTCCGGTGATATGAGAACTACCGGCATCAACCGATGTTTTTCTTTTGCAATCATTTGAGTGTTTTGTGTGCCGAGTTCTGACAATAAAATGGAATTTTATAACTTGAATCGTCTCGAGTGAATTTCTTACTGAATTACGATGACTCCATAGCTCCCTCTAGTGGCCGACTGCTTGTCTCTCACTCGGACACCTATTATCACTTTCTACACCGCTGTTACTAATACTTACTTCTTTGCACATACTATGATCTGTAATTACTTTTTTAGACACTGACAATTCACACTATATACTTTTATAGTATAACAACTTTTTCCAACATACTGAACATGACCGTGTGTCTTTTTTTTGGACATGGTATATACAATGAGTCTATTCTGTAATTATTTCCCTTCACTTCTACTGCATTGCATCCTCTAGTGGCCAAGTTATTGTCATGTACACATAAATGATCACACACATTCATTTGAAGTCTTTATTGCATTTGTTTGCTGTTTCTAAACAGGACATTAAAAGCAGCCACTCGATGCATATTTAAGAACATTGCTCCAGTTTGACACAGATCATAAACCCGTTTTCAAACTTTTCATACAAATTCCCTTTACAAACTGCAGATCAAAGTCTACTTTTAAATACATAAGAGGAAGCAACAGGATAACTCGAATTGACTGACTGAGGGAGGCAGGAAGTGGGATGGAGTACGCATGCAGCTGGAAGTCCTGGAGAGGCAAAGAGGCGCGTTGAGTTCACGACACAGCGGGATCCACTCTCTGGAGATTACAACAGGAAGTGCACCAAACAAAACAAAAGTCTAATTTTTCAGTCAAGCACAGGCACATACCCGTTACTATGTCAACAATAACTCGTAAACCCTGCAGATCAAAACCCATGGCTGCAGATTTTAAATGGAAATTACATCAACTGGTAATCTGGATTATGGTTGTCTTTTCTGTGCAGAACTGACCTCATAGTTCTGAAAAGTCCTTTAGAAACAAACCGAAAGTTTCAAGTTTGTTTGTCTACAGGAGTCACCCAGGGACTTTAACTGCTCACACACTCAGAGGCAAACAAATCAAAAGTGGACAACTAAGGTTCTTCACTCCATGTACAGATTAAGTACATAAACAGCGTTTGGATTAATGCGTCAGTATGTCTAAATTTCAGTGGGTGCACGGAAATTATTTGGTTTTATCTAAAATAACTTTCTAGTTCCTACCCAACACAATGAATTTTACAAATTAAATTGAAAACAAAGATAAAATAGACACTCAGCTGTAACTTTTTTTAAATTGTAAATATTTAAAGAAATCTTGCAAGTACCACAAACTAAATTCCTCCATTGTCTTGTGGTGACATCTCTGATATCTCATAAACTCAGCAAAGTAACCCAAAGCTTTCTGCGTGAATAAATAACAAGAGCCACACCTGAGGAGTCTGGGGGATTAATACATCGGAGGTGATTAACAGGAGAGCAAAGAGGATTTATTATAGTGATATATATATATATATATATATCTTTTTTTTTTTTTTTTGCCTTGTGCTTTTGAATGAATGGATATTTCCATTTCTTTAGGCCCTTAAATGTTATTAAATATAAATGAATCTTTGGTTGAAATGGCCACAATGCAGATAAATTCGTAACAAGGGGTCAGAAATAAAACATACTTTTTATGGGGGTTAGGATCCACTGAACTAGTGGTAACGGGAAAATACATTTTGATTATCTCTTTAAATGAAAGTAAACAGCCGTGTGTGTCAGCGTGAGCAGATCTGCTTATTACCAGCATTTACTGGCATCATTTTAAAAAGGCACACAAATGCATAGCACCTCCAAATAGAGATGACATGTTTAACAAACAAAGCATGGCCCTTCTCGTTATTAGATGCTTGGTTAGGCAGTACCTTTATTTATCAACTTATTACCACTCAGCTGACCGGCTCACACAAATACTGATCGTGCTAATAGTTGGATTACAGGTAGCGAGGCTTGCAAGTTCAGATGTTTAATAGTTTGAAATACTTTGTTATGGACCTAGTGTCACTGCTGAAGCAAGAGGAGTTCACAGGGGCGTGTGAGTAATTCAGAACTATTTACAAAAGAGCGACAGGCAGTCGAAATGGGATAATAAATAAAATAATTCACATTAACGTGTAACGACGAAAGACAAACACGTCAGAACAGTGATGCATTCAGTTCACTCCCTTTCTACAAACCCTCTCGTAATAAATACAAACATATATACAAACCGACAAACGCTTGGAAAACGATTTGTATCCTTCCGTCTCTGGAAATGAGTGGGAGGAGAGCGAGATAAAAATATGGACACGGCGGTCGACTGGCTCAGTTTACAGCTACGGGGAAAGCTGGAGATGGAGGTTTGACCTCCTCGGATAATGTTGTCTGACACTTGTAAGAAGTAGTGGGGGCAAGATGGCTACACGTGTGTCATTTACACCGTCTCCATTAGCTCTTCAGCAGGTAGAGGAGAGGGAGAGGGAGGACCAGTGGGGGAGGGAGGACCAGTGGGGGAGGGAGGACCAGTGGGGGAGGGAGGACCAGTGAGGGAGGGAGGACCAGTGGGGGAGGGAGGACCAGTGGGGGAGGGCGGGGTTGTGGATCTGGGAGGTGTCGAGGGAGGAGAGGGAAACAGGGTTGGATGAACGAGTGATGGAAAGGGAGATTCTTGTTTGGTCGGGGAAGAGAACGGGAAGAAGGTGACGGGTTTGACGGGGGAGGAAGGGGAAGAGGAAGCTGTGGGAGAGGAAGAAGGGACTTGCCTGGTGGGAGAGAGAGAGGGAGGTTTGGTGGGAGAAGAGAGAGAAGAGGGGATTTGGATTGGTTCTGGTTCAGTGGTAGATGAGGGGGTTTGGACTGGTTTGTTGGGAGAAGAGGGGGTTTGGACTGGTTCTGATTCTGGTTCAGTGGGAGATGAGGGGGTTTGGACTGGTTCTGGTTCAGTGGGAGATGAGGGGGTTTGGACTGGTTCTGGTTCAGTGGGAGATGAGGGGGTTTGGGTTGGTTCTGGTTCTGGTTCTGGTTCGATGGGAGATGAGGGGGTTTGGGCTGGTTCTGGTTCGGTGGTAGATGAGGGGGTTTGGACTGGTTTGTTGGGAGAAGAGGGGGTTTGGACTGGTTCTGATTCTGGTTCAGTGGGAGATGAGGGGGTTTGGGCTGGTTCTGGTTCTGTGGGAGATGAGGGGGTTTGGGCTGGTTCTGATTCTGGTTCTGTGGGAGATGAGGGGGTTTGGGCTGGTTCTGGTTCTGTGGGAGATGAGGTGGAAGGGACAGGTGTAGAGGGCGTGTTGCCGGTGGAAACAGCAGTCGGGTCACACAGCGAGGGAACGGAGAGGGACGATGTTCCCGTTTCAGGATTGGAAGAAACGGGCAGAGAGGTGACGGGGAACGTCTCAGCAGAGGGAGGAGAGGAGGAAAGAAGAACACGTCCCGGAGGAGGAGGAGGAAAACCAACACCGTCAACAGGGGAAGGAGAGCAGGGAGCGTCAGAGGAGGGTGGAGCAGCAGGCCCAGCGGTCCTGGTGGGCGGTGCCAGCGCGGCGGCTTTGGGCTCTTTGGCGCGTGCGGCCCGCTTGTGAGGAGAAGCCGGTCCTGACTTTGTGGGCGAGGCTGGTTTCACCAAGAGGGACGACGGGACTTTGTCTCCAGGTGCCGGACACGGCGCCGTTTGGGGCCGAGGGCGATGAAGAGCGGCGAGCGGGAAGGTCTTCTTATCTAGAGCTGTGCTCTGGAGAAACAGACGGACAGAGCATCAGGATACCGGCGCAGCAGGGAAGCAACAACAACAACAACAACAACACCAGAACAGAGACACACTGCGGCTCGTCTACGTTTAATTCAGGAAACTTTAGCAACAAGAAGTCAAAGTTCTTTGCAAGATGTCACCGTTTTCCTCTTAAAACCTACAACCATTAACTGCTGCACCCAGTGCGGTGTTTTCTCCCGATGATCGTTATGAATGAAGCTCATGGAAATGGTCACAAATAAACTGAAAGATGATGAAATAAAAACACAGCACTTCTTTTTTTTTTTTCTTCCGCACACAAATCAGAGCATCGCTGCTCTTCTCCGAAGAGAGAGAGCAAATGAGGAACCGGTACTCGGTGGTGCGTGGTGCTTCTCGTCGTTAAGCCAATGAGGTGTTGGAGGCGTTCCTCATTTGCCCTCGCGGCAGACGGCCAGTGTTAGTACGTACCATTATCGCCTTGGAGCTAATTCAGAGGGGCGCAATGCGGGAGAGGGGAGAAGCAAAGAGGGACAGAGACTCGTCTTACTCACAGCTCCACAACACAACGTCAACACAACAAGCGTGAAGCCGTTGTTCCAACTCAACGCTAATCTGCTATTTCAAGATCATTAAAAATCCTCATTTTGAGTTGGAACAAGCTGTTAGACTTTCTACATCACTCATCAATAACGACGCGGTTTAGTAGGAGTTACGTGGAGGATACGTGTTAGTTTCAAAAGGTTACGACTGACATTATTCTAAATTCCAATTGTATTTTAAAAAAAAAGTAAAGAAATGTTACATCTCCCCACAGGAAGTGTAGACAGCAACACATTGTTGCTTTGGGGTTTGTTGAAGGAACATTCTAGACTAACGTCAGCCTTCTCCCTCACAGCTGGCAGAGGGGGTTGTTGTATCCAAGGCAATAAAGCCACATTGGTTTGCATCCATCTCTGCGAATTAAAAACTACAAAATGGCTCTGACGTGGTTCTCATGTCTCACCACAAGGTGGCGCCACAGCACCACTAACGTAGAACGGGGCCGAACGGCCAGTTATAGAGGCTTTGAGCCATGGAGAGTGGGTTTTAAGGCAGAGAGGGAGGCAAAGTAAACTTGCATTAGCGGTGTGGACATGCAAAATAACCGCGGTGACGATGCGAATAAACAAACACATCATTTACACATCCCATAAAAATCTGTGAGCGCTACGAATGGAATGAAAGTCGAGCGAAGGATCAGAGCGGAGAGAATGAGAACAGTGGAGAGGGGGTTAGGACAGAGTGCATGTTGGGAGAGTTTTATTGAGGTCCGCATCAGCTTGTTATTGAGAGCCGTTACTTCAGATGGCGGGGGGTGAAGAAGGTAAGGGGGCCTGAGGAAGAGGAAGGAAGGAAGGGAAGGGGAGAGCAGTGGGGGTGGAGGGAGGTGAAGGGCGATGGCTGGGAAGGAGGAAGGGAGCAGGAGGAAGGAGGGGTATGTAGTGTGTACCCGGCTCTCAGCTCCAGGCGTCCACTCTGGTCCTGGGTTGTGATGTGAGGAAGGGGGTGAGGAGGAGGTAGGAGGAAGAGGATGGAGAGGAGGAGGAGGAGGAGGAGGAGGAGGAGGAGGAGGAGGAGGAGGAGGGGCCGAGGCCAGGTTCCACATTCACATCTCAAACTGTCAAATGAAATTGACAAAAAGAAATGAGGCTCCTTGCAGCGAGGACCACATGGCATTTCTAGCTAGACACATTCTTTTACGCCTCTCTCAAGAGAGCGGGCCGATGACGAGTGCGAGCAGATGAAGAAGAGGAGTGGAGGAAGTCAAACTGTACGACAGGAAATGATGCAAGTGGTGCTTGAAACAGACAGGAAGGAGGGATGTGACTGCTCCAGTAATGATGCACTCTGTCCCCCCCCCCCCCCCCCGTCTCTAAACCCACGTGGTACGTGTTTACAGCAGCGCACGCCGTCTAGGAGGTCGCCCAACGTCCTCGCGGACCACGATTGAGTTCAGATATTCTTAGCCTGCTGATTGGCCGGGCGTACGGCTCCTATAAATGTGAACTGGAAGCAGCTCAATCTTCTGGATTTGGGTCAGAGATTCAATTCCACGCAGTACGTGTTTGGAAAAGAGCCCGACATCTTCAAGCTGCTTCAGTCACCTTGTCCACTCCATTAAACCTGAGTACTGCAGATTATAGAGGTCACTGAAGGTCAGCACTATAAGACTACGCTCTACGAGAGGACTGCAGCAAACCAGGAAACTCAACGACAGAACGACAGAACGACAGAGGTATTTACGGAATTGTGAATCTGTGGTTGGTGGATCTCGGGGGCTCTTACCATGATGACGGACACTCCGGCCGCGGTGTTGGTGTGCTTAGGTGCAGTGTTAAAGTGCGTCTTCAGTTTACCTGTGACCTCCATCATCATGTTGTTCTCCATGACCGTGTCGTCCTACACACACACACACACACACACACACACACACACACACACACACACACACACACACACACACACACACACACACACACACACACACACACACACACACACACACACACACACACAGGGGGGGACATTTACATATTTTTTAGGGGGTGATTTCTTCCCCCACTGAGTGAAACCTTGGGGCATTTATTGGGAGCACATTATGAAACTTGTGAAATAACATTTAACTGTTGTTCAAAAATAATAAATATACTTATTTAGGCTTACATATAAGCAATTGTCATAAAAATGGCAATCATAAGACTACAAGGTATTATAAAGTCTACAGATTGAAAGTATTTTCTTAGATTTTGAGCTAAACTAAAATACAATTGTATTGTTATTACATTTTTATAACAGCTATTAACAATTATAACCTATTTCTTTTGTTTTTTTATGATTCAAAATGATATTGATTTGTTTGTGTGTACCTACCTAGTCCAGGCAACACAGAAAGGACTGACTCGACAAAATAATATTAAATTAGCAACATTCAGGGGGCCTTATTTGCCCCTCTCCTCGTGATATCAGGGGCAACATTATATTGCTTAGGGGCAGTTTTGCCCTTTGCCCTGGTGTGTTTCTGACGTCACACACACACACACACACACACACACACACACACACACAGGGAGGTGGTGCGATGGCTTTCCACATGAGAAACCGTCTTAAGTGTACAGACGCAGAGAAGTTGACCCACGCAGACGAGCCTGAGACGCACCGTGACCCAGGGGTGGCGGAGGATGTCTTGTGCGGAGTATCGAGCCTCAGCGTTCACCTGCAGCATCTTTCCAATCAGCTCCTGCACACACACACACACACACACACACACACACACACGCACACACACACACACACACACACACACACACACACACACACACACACACACACACACACACACACAGTTTAGGACGACGTCCACGCTAAACATTCCTCTAATCTTTTACTTTTAGGGATTGTTGTGTTATTGTTTCAAAATGGGTATTTTGTGTCTTATACATATTACTGTAGGACCTTTGTCTTAAGTTACTTCAGTGGAACGCAGTTATTTGTAATAAACATGAGTTTAAAGCTGCGTTATTCAGTTTATCTTTTTGTGGTACACTTGAGAGCAGCACTGGAAATGGCACATAGTAATTAAGTTTATACGACCTCTGTGTTGGTGAACAACTGCAGCAACATTAGTATTCATCCAGTCATATTTCTAGCAAATTGCAAGTCTAATATTCTCTGTTTTAGTTTCCAGCAACTCTTAAAAGGAAAATTCTCATTAGCTGATGGATGCTCCGTAATGTTCACCGGCTGGTTGCTAACTGCATTTGCCTGCTTATTGCTCCTTCTTTTCTCCTTCTTCTTTTTACTTATATTGCTGTAAACAGCTGCCGGCTGCAGCGAAAAAACGCTGATTAAAAAACGGGGAGAATGGACCAACACATTAAAGCTGCAGGCGACAGAACCGAAGCACTGAGTTGAAGGATGAGCTGGAGGAACTCTGTATTAGACGTAGTCACCCTCCACCATCACTTCACATATCGGAGGAATATTGATTAGCATAGCCTCAAAGTCCAGCCTCAAAATGAGCATGAACACAATTCAGCATATCAACACCTACACAAAGTTGACGCCTTTCTTACATTCACACCTGCACAAAGCTACAGAATGAAAGTAGTTCCATGTCTATAACTGCACATGTGCACAGGGACTGTGAGAACCGTGGGTTTAACGAGCAGTTTGGTCCTGCATGCTGAATGTGGGCTGTCACCCTAATACATGACACTAATTTAGAGGGTTGGAGGGGCTCGGTTCTGTTCGGCAGACAGTAGTCATTACTGGTTCACACGCTTTGTGCGTCTATAAACTATTCGTAGATCTACTTCAGACTTCCCGTTACAGCCTCGGCGTTCAATTAAAAGTTAGAAGAGTTTCTGGCCTCATTGCTGTTATGTGGGAGAAAAATTGATGGAAGTAATGCAATGTCATCAAGAGGGATATATACGCGCGCGCGTGCGTGCGTGTGCGTGTGTGTGTGTGTGTGTGGGGGGGGTGCAGTCCTAACCTTGGCTGAGTCAGTGATGTTGTCCCAGTAAGGACTGGGAAAGTCCAGGTGCCCGAGGAGGATCTGCTCAAACAGATCCTCCTGCATGTTACTCTCACTAGATCAAAAGACACAAACACACACTCAGCACACACACATTCATAACGTATCACTCAGCACACATGGCTCACTTCCATTGTGAAAAAGATAAATAGCCTCACCTGTAACCTGTCCTTAAATGATGAGCTTATTATAATAACCGTGAAGTACGAGAGATTAAACATCGATCGCACCAAGTCGAGTCAAATCCTAAAACACGATGAGTAATCACAGCAACCGCAGAAGGTAATTGGAATGAAAAACAAATCACCAAATAATGTGACCCAACCCTTTTTATCATTATCATATCACCATATTAAATATTATCTAAATGTAGAAAGCATGTATAATTAATTAATGATGAACTTTAGTGGGCGATACGAACTGGAGACAGGTACCTTCTAAATGGAGGGAAGCCACAAAGAAGGATGTAGGTGATGACACCTGCAGCCCAGATGTCCACCTTCAGACCATAACTGTGGAAGGAGAGGAGACAGAGGTCAGGTCAGGTCAGGTGAGGTCAGGTCAGGTCAGGTCAGGTCAGGTCAGGTCAGGTCAGGTCAGGTCAGGTCAGGTCAGGTCAGGTGAGGTCAGGTCAGGTCAGGTCAGGTCAGGTCAGGTGAGGTCAGGTGAGGTCAGGTCAGGTGAGGTCAGGTGAGGTCAGGTCAGGTCAGGGCAGGGCAGGGTGAGCTGCAGCTACACGGCTCACTGCAAAACAACACATTCACATTTTGGAAAGTCTAACTGTATCTTATCCATTTGCTATTATGATATGGTGTTGTGATTTATCTATTATATCACAACAAGCATTGATACAAAAAGTATTAATCTCCTTCTAATGTCCATGAAGCTGATTGCATCACAAAGCCACATTCCTCCTCTGCTAGTGGATATAGAATAGATGTTTCCTT
The DNA here is from genome assembly GCA_036178185.1 of Liparis tanakae. Taxonomy (NCBI): domain Eukaryota; kingdom Metazoa; phylum Chordata; class Actinopteri; order Perciformes; family Liparidae; genus Liparis; species Liparis tanakae. The sequence goes on from CM070110.1 coordinate 6,156,334, forward strand.
TAAACTGAGTCAGAAGAATAAAAACACATCATGCTTCTTAGTAAAGAGACCCTTAGTAAACCCCTTATTAACATAATGCAGGCACTGGAAGCCCCGTAAAGCTCCATCCCGCTTACCCGGACTCCGAGATGATTTCTGGGGCTACGTATGTCGGCGTTCCACACACGGTGTACAGAGGGCCTTCCACCACCGTGGCCAGGCCAAAGTCCCCCAGCTTCAAAGACTTGGTGCCATCTGGATATTCAAACACCTGAAATAATAATACTAAAGCTCACTTAGCAGCTGGATTTGATGGAAGGAAACTGGTGCGAGTGTGACTGTGTATATACACACTACCGTTCAAAAGTTTGGGGTCACCCAACAAGACAATTTCGTGTTTTCCATGAAAACTCACTTTTATTTATCCAATGAATTGCAAAATTAATAGAAAATATAGTAAATACATTGAGAAGGTTAGAAATAATGATTTTTATTTTAAATATGAATTGTGTTCTTCAGACTTCATGCTCAAAAGGAAGGCCAGTTGAAAAGCTTCTCTGACCACATAACTGTTTTCAGCTGTGCTAACATAACAAAAGGGTTTTCTAAAATTCTAACCCTAGTCTTCTAAGGCGATAACACAATGTGCCATTAGAACACTGGAGATGGGCCTCTATACAACCGTGTAGATATTTAAAAAAATTTAAACAGGTGTTTCAACCTAGAATAGTCATTTACCACGTTAATAATGTATAGAGTGCATTTCTTGATAATTTAATGTTAGCTTCATTCAAAAAACATGCTTTTCTTTGAAAAATAAAGACATTTCTAAGTGACCCTAAACTTTTGAATGGTAGTGTATACATATATATACCAGCAAGTTCTCCGGCTTGATGTCTCTGTGGACGATGTTGGTGCCGTGCAGGTACTTCAGCGCTCCGGCCAGATTGTACACCATGACGCAGGCGTCTCTCTCGGTGTATTTCGCCGAGGAGGTGATGGCGTCGAATAAATCCCCTCCCTGTGTCAACGTCAACAGAGTGGTTAAAGACCCAACCAAACAGCCCCCCCCCCCCCGTTAGCCTCTTCTGTACCTTGACGAGCTCCATGACCAGGTAGAGCTCGGAGGGCGTGTCCACCTCCTCGATCAGCATGATGATGTTGGGGTGTTTCACCTTCCGCAGCACCGCCACCTCGTTCTCTATGAGGTGCTCCTGGAATCACACCGAGACGAGGACCCCGCGTTACGCTGGGACACGTGCGCACATCTACGGACACCGTGTGGTTGATTTGATCTGAATGTGTGTCAGGGCTACGTGTGAGTCAGTGTGTGTCATTAAGATCATTTGAGTTAGGTGATGAATAAAACATGGCTGGACTAATCGAAATGGGAGTAAAGATGGACTCTGGATCATGTGACCCTTCCCAGAGAGTGTGTGCACAGGTCTGGCACACAGAAGGACCGGGAGGAGGAGGAAGAGAAGAAAAGACAACAAAAGGAGCGAGACCTTCCCACTGCACTTGGCCTTGTCGATGATCTTCAGTGCAAACTCTTTCCCGGTGGACCTGAGAACAAACGGGGCAATTAGGTCCAACGACAAAAACGGTAAATGATGCTGCAGGTTAGTCTTCTGAGGGTTCCTGTTTTTTTATGAATATAATGAAGAAATTAAGTCAAGTTTTGGCACGGACAGACAGACAGACACTGACACACACACAGATGGACAGACACACAGATGGACACAGACACATAGACACAGACAGATATACAGACACACAGATGGACACAGACACACAGACAAAAAAATACACACAGACAGACACACAGACAAACACACACACACACAGACAGACAGACAGACAGACAGACACACACACACACACAGCAGTTACCGCGCGCATCAAGCTGATCGTGACACATATGCGGTGGACGTGAAGTCGTTTCACTCACCACTCCACGCACTCTTTGACCACAGCGAAGTTTCCGTCTCCGATCACCTTGCCGATCCTGTATTTTTCCGAGATGGTTGAGGCCGGTATGAAGCGGTTTCCGTTAACTGCTGAGGAGAGAGAGCCGTTACAACGGGGCAACAGACACACACACACCGATGACGACAACTAAATAACACACAGGCACTAAGATGCACGGCATCCATCAGTCACACACACACACACACACACACACACACACACACACACACACACACACACACTCACACCTCTTATTAAAGTTGGTAAAGATGAGGCGATTCAATGTCATTTCTACACTCTAGGGGGGGGGGGGACCGGTGTCAGGTGAGTGGAGAGCGAAGGAGAGGACGTACCCTCCGGACTCAGCCGATCACTTTGCTCCTGGTGGCTGTTTAACGACCCGTTTACATTGGAGGGTGAGCTGTAATGTGACGGGAGGACCTGCAGGATGGAAAAAGACACAGAAATAGAGGTGAAAGCCTCAAACTACACTGTCGCCATGGTAACCTTAGGCTTCCTAAGCACCCACAGAACTTGCTCTCCATGGATAAAACGATGGCGTATCATTGGTGGGTCACTTTTTTAGTGGCTTTGACTGATGGCATTGTGTTGCAATTCAGATGTTATAAAATAAGATTATTTATCAAATGTTATACCTAGATAATTTTTCTGCTCAATTATTGTCTGTTGAACATATTTTTATTCTTAAACCAGAAACAGCTGCATGTGGCTATACTGTCTGATAAGATGTTCTGCATTATGCAACCAAACGTGACATTTCTTTGGACACAGTACAATATTGTATATTAATAGTTTTATTTAAATAGTGAACCCGGTCTAAATTAAGCTTGCCCTTCAGAATGTACACGGTTGCCAGAGCTACTGGAATACATCACCTCCTCCCTTATCCACTTCTCATCCCCACACATTAAACCCTTATGGCTCCAAATGAATGATTAATTACTTAAGAGCTTCCCTTCTGCAGAGGTAATTTCAGAACCGTATGGCTATATTGTCCGCCATAAAAGCAGCATTAAAATAAGTCTAGTGATCTGTTCCATTATGTACAGTAGTGTTCTCCACCATAATGCACTACACCTACAGTAAGGATCTATTATTCAGCCTAAAAGGGTCGTCCTCAGGGCCAAAGTAGAAATGGACCATTGGCACGGTCCTTGTTAGAACTTGGAGAGAGAGCAGCTCTGTTAGAGCTACCCTTGTGCTTCCTCATTTCATTTATTCTAAAAGTGTGACTCCAATTCACCCCGAGCCAGTAAATGTTAGTAAATCATAAAAAAATCGAGCGTCTTGCCAAATGAATGTCAATAGCTAAGTCGTTGACTGGGCTAAGAGAGGAATGGGGGCACTCTGGAGGAGGTTTGCCAGCTGGCTGCAGCACTGAGAATCTGTAGTTTGGGAGGAACACGCAGCTTCCAGAAGAATCCATCAATAAAACAGATTAGTATCTCGAACTCGAGCAAAGAAACATCACAGAGCTGCCACTTGGGCAACATGGACTGAACACAGACCTCAAGGACAGAGGATGCATCTTACACACTCACACAAAGCACACGCAATACACAACGCACCAAAAAGAGAACGAAGGAAAGAGGACTTCAAGCTAGTAAACACGGATACACAGCAGCATGGTCAGGCCTTTTTATTCATGCGCTATCCCTCGTGCATTGGGAACATTTTTACAATATTCTTTGAAAACCATAGACTGAGCAGTACAGATAATGTTTTTCAAGACAGCTACAAGTTATGGGCGGACACACTTGGCTGTGACGTGACGTCCTACCTCCAAACTGCGGATGGTTCCGGGACTGGTGGGAGACGGAGTGGAGGACTTGGTGGACTTAGGAGTTGAGATCTGGCTGCTTGAGACGCCGTTTACTGTGTGAAGAGAAGAGGAAATGATGCGTGCAGGAGAAGAGGAAAGAGTCATTATGATGAGAGTACACTCCTAGCATATATACGAGTAGAATTAACGCCTTGTGTTTTGTGAGGTCACAGTGACCTTTGACCCCTACAATCTAATGAGTGAATCCTCAATTTAAAGGTTTGTGGAAAACACAATGCCATGACTGTCGCCGAGGCATAAATATGTTTAGGACACACGAGACACACCGTCACATTTAGCAGGTTGTAGCTTGTTACAAATGCTTTTTAAACATTGTGTAAGCTGCTGGTTTCTTGAGTGTTCTTGAGGTTTCACATTCAACATGTTTGCCTCTGCTAAACTGTAAAACTGCAATAATAACAACACACACACACACACACACACACACACAGTAGTGAAACAACATGACTTATTGCAGAGAAAGTTGGCCCACAGGCTACGGTCTAAACAGACGTATCCTTTTGTAATTATTGTATCGAGTTGATATGACTAATATATACTGTGTACACGGTACAATAATGTATATCTAAATGATTTGGTTCAGTGTGTGCCACAATATGAATGGACTTTCTCTGTACTACTATGCAACACATATCCATAATATACTTTAGCTCAGGCACATAGCAAAGATGAGAGCCTGTATTGTTTGACTGATTCATTCTCTCAACCACGGATTACTTTGAACGTCTCTCTCGGGTTTCTGGCACAAGTACAGAGACATAATGCGTAAAACTTTAACTCAAAGTCTCTTCATCTGCATAAACTCAGCTGAGCTGACGAAAGTCATTTCACTCCGCCTACATGCCTTTACTTTTTAATTCATTTTACAACCACTTGGAATGTTTTTATTTTCTCACATAACATTCCTCTGGGTTTTTAATAAAAGTGCTTTTGAAGCACTATCTGGTTACATTTCAAACAACGCATTCACTTTTTAATAACACCTCAGCTGCTACAGATTGATAAGCATGTGAGCTAACTGTTCAGTGAGAGCAGCGTCTCAGCAACACTGAAGAGGGAGTCTAATGTGAGTCAGCGGACCTGCTGTCGCTGGCTTTCAAATTAGATGGATAGAAAAAGTTAAATATGATATAACTAGAAGGACACCCGGAGTATGCAGACCTCCGCTGAGGCAAAATGCCACTATCTTGCAATGTTAAGGAAAGTGAAAAATTTGTTGTATATATTTGTATTATCCGCACCGTGATTTGGATCTGCTCCCAGAGTGGGATGGCTCCTCCCCTGACCCATGTGACACCCGTCCACCAAGTGTCATGAATATCTGGCCAGTCGTTTTATTTGGAATCCTACTGACAGACAAACCAAACTAAAACACAACCTTCTTGGCAGAGGTAATAAAGACTTTTCTTTTGTTGTTGTTGTTGAGATCGTGGCTCCATGTCACTGAAGGCATTTCACCTCCAACCTGAAGGACAGGCAGGACAATACTGGTAATAATACCAGAAAACAAAATCAATTGATGGATTTTGTTATTTTTAGGCTAGACTTAGTATTGGTACACCAGCGGTGGTCAGAGTACGAGTGAGGGAGTTATCCAAATCAAAAGCCTTGAGGACATCTCATCACTTAGTTCAGGCAAACAATTTAGTTCCAACATTTAAATAAACTTAATTTAGAAACTTTTTGCTCTAGAAGATTTGTATGGCGAACATATATCTTATCCTTCGACTGTACTGTGCATCTGACTGCACTATTTTTTACTTTGTTGTACTATTTTTAACTGTTTGTTTCACGATATGTTTTGTACGTTTTTGTATGTATTGTATTTTTTTTCTTTCTGTGGACCCCAGGAAGATTAGTGGTCGCTAAGGCGTCAGCTAATGAGGATCCAATAAATAAACAAATATTAGTTCATTATTTAAAATCAGATTAAAACAATGCATACCGTAGCTCATTTTTCATTACATATGTACTAATGTCTATATTAATATGGAATTGTATTCAGATGCATTTCCAGTAATGGAGTATTTGCTTATAAAACATTTTGTATTTCTTTATAGCAAATGGCACGGAATACAGTAACATATTCCCAATATACAGTGGGGGAAAAAAGTATTTAGTCAGCCACCAATTGTGCAAGTTCTCCCACTTAAAAACATGAGAGAGGCCTGTAATTTTCATCATAGGTAGACCTCAACTATGAGAGACGAGATAGGGAAAAAAATACAGAAAATCACTGTCTGATTTTTAAATAATTAATTGGTAAATTCCTGGGCAAAATAAGTATTTGGTCAATTTTGTCTCTCATAGTTGAGGTCTACCTATGATAAAAATTACAGGCCTCTCTCATCTTTTTAAGTGGGAGAACTTGCACAATTGGTGGCTGACTAAATACTTTTTTTCCCCACTGTATGTGACTTGATCTGACAACTAGAGGGGCTGAGGAGACAAGTTATTTTCTACACGGCTGCTCATAACTACAGACTGAACGCTACGACCACTTAACATGCCGTGCTAGGATGTTAGCATCACGTGCTAACGTTTACAGTGAAACGTTGCACACGTGTGTGTGACTTTTAGCATTGCAATCCCTGTGAGGGAAATCCCTGAATCATGGATCTGAATTTAGAGTTCAGCACCTTTAAACCACCAGCGTCAGCTTTATCTAAAGCGACTCAACGATAATGATGACTCGAGTCCGTCGATGTGTGCTTGATGTGCCTCACCTGGGGATTTGAGTGGAGACTGACTGGTGGAGTAGTGGACCGTTGGTCTTGCTGCAGTGACACAAAAAATAGGCAGGCATATACCATGGAGGTGTAATCACATTACAACAGACATTGAACAAGTTCTGAACTTCCCAAACTGGCAACCTCCTCATTAAACTGACATGATGGCTTGAGGAACACTCATTACTCAGCACAATGTCTCTGTCTCTCAACGCGCCGCACAAACTGCCAAGTCATTGTCACAAACGAGGGTTCAGGAAGAGGCTGCGAAATAACAAAAGGCTGTGACTCAGCCTGTCAAACAGGAGATGAACTTACAATGTCCTCTTTGGCATTGAATCATATTGTTTACACAGACAAAGTCAAAAGACTTGCCCTTCCAGACAGTGTGTGTGTGTGTGGGTTACCTGCACCAGGTGACTTGCTGCGGCGTGAAGCTCTGGGGCTCTTGGCTGTCCGGTGCGGGGTAGCGGAGCGGCTGTGCGACGACGTCTTTAGCACTCGGCATTCTGGAGGGACAACGGCATATATTAACTTTCCCCTACAAACAACCCCGTTCTTTCTCCTCAGTCAGAGGTAATGTGGCACCATTATGCCCAGCCAGCTGCTGTAGTACCAAGGATACCACCATGGTAACGTTATTCATGTCGCATGGTTTCGTGAATGTGCCGGTGAGACATGATCATGGGGGACGCACCAAAGAAAGTAGCAGCAAATCATGTTAATTAAAAACTGATAAAAAAGCACAGAAAAACAAACACAAATCTTATAGATTTTTTTCCAGTTATCGGTAGCAACAACAAAATAAAAAATGTTTTGCATACTGTGTCCTGCCGATGCCCAACTTATCGGTACTGATATGGAAACTATAATTAACCTTATAAGTAACCTTCTTAGACCTGTTAAAAGGTTACTTTACTTCGCCAATGTGAAATGTTTAAACCAAGCTGTACAATAACGTATTCAGCGTAATTACAATCTGATAAAAGAATAAGACGACTCATAGACGACACATATAATCAGGCCACTTCTAAAATTAAACACAAATAGTGTAGACAAACTAGACACTAAATACACATTTCACTACACGACAGGAGTAAAAACAGAGGTCCGATACAGAGACTCCGAAGACGTCTTTTACAGTCAGAGTAAAGCCATTACAACAGCTTGTGTTTTCCTCTGGAATACAGCAATTAGGCTTAAACGGTCACTTCCATGAACACATGGAGGGAAAATAAATCCCCAAGCTTTAGAGATTGTGGTGTTTTCTTCTGATGCTTTTGCTTTGAAGCTGCAGCGAGAGCAGATGTTGTGAAGCTCGTCGTAAACTTGGCACATTTTCATTAATAAGGGTTGGGGGTGGTATAATGACAGACGCATGAAAAAAAGACACGCCCACAGTGCATTTCTAATGTCCTCCGCATACATTGTAATAATCGCATACATATTCCACTGATTAAAAATTGATCTTTATACAACCCCCCCTGACAAACAAAAGTACACACATTTGTTGTGCCTTCTATTGCGCGGGTCATTTCTTCATCTCTATTCCTTTATACAGTAGAATGGGTAGCGAACCCATTTTGCAAAGGGAAGAGCAGCTTTTCTACCTTCAGCAGAGTTGCAGTGTGTCTTTTCTGTCCTTTCAAAAGACCTAATTCACAAAAGTGGAGCACAGGAGTGTAAGTGGGACGGAAGCTCAAAACTATCTCTGAATAGGGCCGATGCACCATCACTCATGAAATCCTCCTGTTGACAGTTAAAAGGAGCAATGTGTGAGATGTGGCCAGAATCAAATGAAAACAAAACAGAAGAAGAAAAGGTTATAAAAGTGCATGTGTGTGTATGTGCCACACTGACAAAAGCTCACTTTCCAATATGAAACACATAAACTTATCCTGCTGTCAACTTCCGAAAAGAAAAGCACGAGCGAGGGAAGAATGGTGAGGAAGGAAACACACACACACACACTTGTTTAGTTAGTCTTAGTCAGGCCTACCAGTCATAAAGGCTGCGGACGCCTTACCACTGTGATCCAACACAAAGTCGTCCTGAGCGTAGCGGTGCTTCTCCGGGCCGCACGCTATGAACACATCGTCGTCCCCAAAGAAATCCTGCAGGCAGATAAGCTGGAGGAGAAATAAAAAGAGTGGAAGATATTCAGAAGGGAATACTTGGTTAGCTATTCAGAGGCAGCAGTGAAGTAATCACTCACTCACATTTGACATATGCATGGCCACAAACACTGCAACACAATCGCATAAATCTACTGAGGGTTGTTGGCGATAACCAGCAAGAAATGTGAACTAAGAAGAAGAAGTTTGCACAAACAATGGATCATTTATAATATCACATATCAGCGTTGCTTATGTTGGATAGGGAAGGGAATGCAATAATTGCATTTATTTTTTTTAGGCCTCAGGATACTCAATGCCTTTTCCGGAGAAACGCAATAAGTAAACATATTTTGTTTCACCTTGTCCAGGTGGAACACATTCTAACTAAATTATTCTATTCAAAACTACAGCAATGAATCATCCTTTATGTAACATTTTTGTAACTTCAGCTATGGGCTATACAAGTACTGCACAAGTACTTCCAAATTGTACTTTGGTATCGTAGTACACATTAGGACATGAGTTACTTTTTACCATTACTCAAGGGGGCATTGAGATACACAATACCAGCAGTTTCCCCAAAATACTCATTCATTAAATAGTGATATATTTGTGAACAGAGACAGCAAGTTTCATTAGATATAGATGTTGTTGTTGCGTTCAGTGTTACGACCATCACATGATTAGGTTATTACCCTCTACAGGCATGTAGGTCATTCTACTTAGGTGCATCTTTATACTGCATATACTGTATGCAACTGCAGTATTTTTAGATGTGAAATAATAGTTTCTTAAGATAAGGTTGTATGTGTTTGAGTGAACAGCATAGAGAGGCGGAGCATAACAGGGTCAAAACACCTTGATATCCACAATACTGCAGAGTCATAGGAGACCAGTGCAGTCAGTGTTTGGGCCGCAGGGTGATTTGTCGTCTATTATTCTGTGTCACAACGTGATCGACAATTTCTCTGCAGCTCAGAGCACTTTTCCATTTACACCCATTACCACCCACCCCTGGAGACAGAAACAGGAGTTAGTTTTCAGCTATAGCTATATAGTAATACAAATTATTACACAAGACGCACATTAATTTTATTTATTTATTTATTTATATATATACACACATACACACACACACATTATCCCTCTGTTGCTGTAGGTGGACAAGTAGGAGGACAAAGCAGCAAAAGATCCATTAATTATCCCATACACAGTCGAAACATAAGTAAGGGGGAGGAGCACAACATGGCATGAGATTGTGGGCAGATGGAATCCTCTAGGAGAGATTGGGGGCTGACACAGTGGGGTTGGTGTGTGTGTGTGTGTGTGTGTGTGTGTGTGTGTGTGTGTGTGTGTGTGTGTGTGTGTGTGTGTGTGTACATCAGAAGAACTGGTGGTCCGGAAGAGATAAAGACAATCTCCAGAGTAAAAGGAAGAGTTGGAGGCTGAGAGAAAAGGAGGAGAAGTGGAGTGGCACTAAGGCATCTGAGAAAACAAAAATAGTAAAGGTTATATTTATTTAAAACCCACAAAATAATACCATTGCCCCAGGCCTCAGTTGATTAATAATAAATAAGCCACTTCACATGAAACCTCTGCATGTCCTACATTCAGACAGCATCAATTCAAAATGAGACAGGATGCAGTATCCCTAACACATTCATAAATGATCAATCACAGTGTGGCATGGCCTTCATATGCTCCTTTTGTCTAACCTTTGAGGCAAACTGATGGCTTTTTTACACAGCATCAAATAAAAAGAGTAGAAAAGAAGTGTCTCTGTAATATGTGTACATAGCGAGCTGTGGCAGACGTTCAAAGGTTTGACGTAGCTGGAGTGGAGACCATTCTTCAGATGAGCTTTCACTCTGGACCAGGACAGCCGAGTTCCACTCCCTATCGTCTTGGCACAGGTGTAAGAATCACCATAGTAACCGCCTATGGGAGTCAAAAATGGACTCTGATGTAGCGCAAGGTATGCTAGTGAGACACTATTACGTGCAGATATTACATACTATCTCTCCCTGACACCTGAGCTTTACTCACACACGGCTTCCTCTGGTGTGCAGGCGCTTTCACCGTTAACCGTGTGTAATGTTTCTGTCCACTCAGCAGGACGTGTTGGCAGGAAGGACGCTGGTCATTTGTTTGAGGACAATGAGAGACTGACCACAGGGGATTTCTAAAGCGAGCACTGTCCCCTGGCAGCGAAACCACAGACCAAGGTGACGTCCGTATTCTCAGAGTAATCAATAATTTGAGGAATACACTTATTTACTTTCTGGCAGAGATTTAGGCATTTAGATGTAAACCACTCTCGTAATTATCTGTAAAATATAGCTGCACTAAGCACAAAGTGTGGGAACAAGGGCAAACTGATAGCTGGGCTCAGTCCACCTATGAAGGAATCGGAACATTTAAACCTCTTATTTTTGTTGTCGTTTCCTAAACCCAGACAAAACATCAGGGATAAAAACAACAATTCGCCTTCTTACAGTTTTTTAATAACCAGGTACTTTTACAAAATGTCTTACGTTTGCTTCAAGTCATGTGACACCGTGAGCTGGTAACAACAAACTATAGTCTCTGCATTTTCACATCAGCCCCTTAAAGACCGCGACACACACAGAGAGTTGACTCAACTTTAAACGGGCCAAACTCCAACGGGCCACGTTCTCTAGCGGCTGCCCCCAAGACGGGCTCGCCCAGCACGGTGAGGCAACAGGCTCATTGTGAAGGAAAGGAACTCCGAGAAGGTCCATGCCGGCTGTATTCTCATTTACTTTCACCTCTGCAAACACACACACGCACACACACACACACACACACACACACACACACACACACACACACCTCTCTGCATGCTGGCCCTGCCGTGGTTTTTGATAAAGGACTTTCCAGCTAGCCCGTGACACCCGGGGGAATGCAGGGAAATGGAGACAAACGGTGCCTTCATAGACACACGTTTGAAAAGGAAAGAATCAAAAAGGAGGTCAAGAGGTTGAAGAATTGCGTTTAATGACAAAGTCTGGTAAATTATTGTGTTTTAACTTTCTTTTTTTTTTTAAACGGCACTTTTAACAATTCCCAAATGAGGGCATCCACATATGAAATAATAGAATGAACACATTTGTTGTTTGGTCTCTAATGATTAACTTAACTAACTCTGTGCAGCAGATTATGTAGAGCAAAATAAAGCAAAGAGTGTCTGAATGTCAGACTGCATTGTTTCTCTTTGCTCTTGTCAACCTCCGCCAGCGTAAACAGCCATTGGCTCTCCATCGCCGGCCCTGCTCGGGCTTGTCGAGGACGATCAGTGAAGTGAAGTGAACCGTTGGCAGGGCTCTGTATCGGCTGGGTGACGTGTCCAGAGGCCAAACTGAAGTTTGCCCCAGAGATGTGACACCCCCCCCCCCCCACACACACACACACACACACACACTCGTATGCCTGACCTTCTCCCGCTCAATCAGGACTTTGTGCGTCGAGCATCCTTCTCTTACTCTTAAGTAAGGGCCGCGTTCCAAAAACAAGTTTCTCACAACAGCAGGTGGTGAGAATTTAGGGCAGAGGAAAAGGCTGTAAAGGGATGAACAAGCTGCAGCCACGGAGGTAAACGCTCTCCTCGTGATAGCCGACAATCATTGGGTTCCATCGACCCCGTTCACCTTTTGAATCCCTCATTGGTGCTCAGCCAAATGAGCAAGAGGAGAAGAAGGGGGATGAAGTGAAGGTGGAAGAAAAGGAGACGGAGATCTCTGCCTCTTCGTCACACAGCACTCCTTTAGTCACTAAAGGAAATAACCTTTCATGGGGAACTAAACGTGTATTTTAAACACAATCCTTAACTCTCTCTGACTTGATGCCTATTACATTTGCCAGGGTGTGATTACGCTGAAGCCAACCAGGTTATTAACTCTGTTTGAACTCTGACTAACAGACAGGCTGCTCCCTGAGATTGGTTAATTCCTCTGGATTACAGCGGTAAATCTAAGACAAGTGTAACAGCAAGGTCAAGGGAGAACAAAATTGAGCAATGAGAAGATCAAGCCCATCATCAACGTGCTACTCTGGACTCACAACATTAGCTGCAGTAAGGACCGCAGACCAAAAGCAATGACTGTTTGAAAAGATTCAAATTGCTTTCAATCTCAAATGTTCAATAATTCAACAGCAACCTCACAGATGTAAATGAACCAACAACCCATCGCTCAGTGAAGGCCCTGAAGAAGAAACTAAACTAGAAAGTGCACTTTCCAAACAATACATAAGGGTCACAGAGGAGCAGCCAAGAGTTACACAACAGTCTGTGTACTGGTAGTTACATTAACCGTTAGCCAAGCACATTACACACCGGTATTCACGTATGTGGGCGGAAATGTAGTCAACCGTCTTGTCACAGGGGCCAATTAGGGGCAGTGATTGAGGAGTCAGCAGACAGGCAAAGGTAGAATACAACGTATAATAATACGTTTTTTTTTTTTTATAAAGTGCAAGTCACAGCAACCGTGGGAGGTGTTTAAGCATGCAGTCATAACTGGGGACCCAAAACATAATGCAGCTTGCTGCAGCAGAATGATAGATTAACCTTGGACCGACACAGAGATGCACTCGTTCAATCACCGGAGGACTCGCCGACACACGCGGCCGGTCATTTGATGTTCCCCACAGATAATAACAAGCACGGTTCCTCGGGCCGTTCATTAACAGGATTTTATAACTTTATGAGAGACACTATCTGGAGATACTGAAGGCAAAAGCAGTTCAGAATAATAAAAAAAATGCACAATTTTGAATTGGCAGTTTCCCGACATTTGTTTCCCAAAGGTGTAGCACAGGAATTTCTGCCTCACATCAGCCACTGGCTGCTTGGCCGATCACACATCTCACAGCCGCCTGGCTCCCTCTCTCCTCCACGGCATATTCACACATAGAAACAGAGACGTTACTGTATATAGCTGCAGGCGGTCTGAATTTACATGAGCGCTGAGCTCTTTATGCTCAAATAGAGCTGTTCAAGGAGGAAGTAAGAGAGTGGGAGTAGAAATCAAAACATGCACACACAACTATTTGCCCAAAAATGAGCCTCAGCAGATTAGTGTGCTCATTAAGAAAGTGAGACTTGCAGAATTGCTGAGGAGCTAAGGTAACCACAAGAGATGCATTAAATGTTGTTTTTGATGCCAATAAACATAATATTCTAATCACTGCATATAACAGTGGCTACTAGGCAGTAAATACTCAGCAGAAGTCTCAACAGGCCCATATTAATACATCTTAAAATGCTAATGAGCGTTTCATGTTTCCACTAATCGAATGAATAAATAATAATAAAAAAAAGAATAAAGAAAATGATCCACCAACAGAAACATCAACGCGTCTTTGCCAGGAATCACACCACGAGAAACTTACAACATAGACACTGTTTGATGTGCAAATTAAACTTCACCATCAGCATCAGAGACGTGCTACGGTTGTCACGATTACTTAGACATGCAGCTCCTGATGTGCCCTGCGTATAAAAACATTTGTCACGTCAATCTTCTGAAACTTGCTGAGGCAAACGTGAATGATGTAACTCAAGGTGACAGACAATGAGAGTTGTGGTTTAAGTATCATGACGCTGACTCTCTTGCTGGGAGAGTGGAAGGCATGTTGCAAAGAAAGGCTGGGGGCCAGGCTTGGACAAATAAAACAAAACTCGCTCACACAACACACAATGGATGCCCTCCCGACAGCCCTGTGCCCCCCCCTTTTTTTTCTGACGTCTGCCGGCTCTTTGTGTCCCTCCTGTTCATAAATGTGGGGTATCATGCCAGTAAGTGTGAAACGTGGGTCAGGCACTTCTGTTTGTATTGCCCACCAAGCATTGATATTGCGTGTGTGTTTGCGGCGTGTGTGTGTGTGTGCGCGTGTGGGCCATCTGTTTGGACAGGAGACAAGAAAGAGGGGCTCTTGACCATGAATGGTATCCTAATGTCAGACAGAGACGATCGTATACCAGTGCTTTTTATTTTTGACTTGCAATGATTTAGCCTCGGACTAGCAGGTTTTAAAAAGTTAATAAAGCAAGAAGCATTAAGATGTTTTAGAATTATTTAAATTGCTGTACAGTATATGTACCCCTTTCTTAGACCCTAAATATAGACACACGACAGAAAAAAGGGAAAAACAATAATATATAAACGTATTTAGAAAAGGTTAAAATGTGATGAAGCACCAGCAATTGTATTATTTAAGATGCAAGACCAAACTTATTTCAATGAACTTGATTACAGATAACATTATGTTTGCAAGTAGCTATGGTATAAGTGAGATGATACTGCTAAACGTACTTATATGTAGTATTTGTAACACTACCAGGAATTCATAACAAAAAAAGTTGGATATATCAATGAGTCAAGAAAAAAACAAAGCCTACTCCAGAACCTAGCCCAGCCTATTCATTGTTGGACGTTGTCATGCAAAAGTGTCAGACAGCACAGAACAATAGGTGGGCATGCCAATGTCATGGCTGTTGACCTAAATGGCATTGTTTAATCCAGACGTGGCCCTGAAAACAGCTCATGCCTGATAATCAGAAGGAACCCATGTGTGCCCATGACCCCACCCCTCAAAGAGGGAGACGGTTTTCTTAATCCGTCTGTAACTGCCAGCATGTTTCATCGTCCCGCAAAGATCGAAACATCACCCTCATCAAGATAACGGGGTGAGCATGAATTTAGACACCTTAATGAATGTAAACCTGTTTTACTGTTGGCAGCAGTGCAGCTCGTCCATGCCAACACATGTACTGTGAGATCAGTGCTGGTTTAGAGTATCGAGGCCAGGAGGCCATCATCATTAGAAGCGTGTCATGTGATATTATGTCACAGTAGGTCAGAGTCACGCTATCTAACATCCTCCTCCTATTCATACTGATGTGTATGCCCCCAAAACCCAGCAATCCACGCACCATGAACTAGCTCGCTGCCATCTTTATGACATGTTGGTGATCAAAGATTTGTTCTCACTCTGGGACTACATTCATTACAGTGGGAAATGTTATGGTACCACTACTATGATTACTCATACTGTACATGGTACCCAATGTTTTAAGCAAAGAGTTGTTCTTAGATAAAAACAAAATAGGAGAAAGAAATGGGCATTAAGATCTTGAACACTTGTGGAGTGCCTGGAGTAAATCCATCGATGTTCGAATAATACAAGGCACTGTTTAATCCAATTTAAAATGCTGCACCTTTCTCATTACTTTATAAAGAGGATACGCAGAATAAACCATGAGATTTTCCCGACATGCGACAGAAGCCTCCAAGCAGACGATACACTACTCCAAAGCTCACGCTATAGAATATCACAAAGATGAGATCTTCTGGATCAACATTTTCAAATGACTGCTTCTAAATTGCTTAAAATCCAGCTACTAGTACATTTTGTTGGTAAACTCTGGATTATGGATTTTGGTCTATACTTCACTATCCATTTACTGTGGGTTCGTAAAAACGGCATTAGGTAAGTGGAGTTTTATGCCCTGATAAACTGCTGAAGTGTTGAGACCTTAAGTAACCTTCAGGTTCTGTTACGCACAATGTAAGCATGCAGAAGCACGAATGTCCGTGTATCGAAGCATTCTAGACAAAAACCTGAGAGGTAAAAATATATATGTATATATTGTCTAAAGTTATTGAAACGACATGAATTTATTTCATAAACAAAACATTCCATAAGGTAGATTTTTCTAAATACACTGAAACTGTCTCCAATTATTCATGGAGGATACAGTGCACCCATTAAACTACTGCACAGAAGTAAACAAAGACATAACATCTGAGCAGACTGTCCAGTTATCAGCACCGAGTTCCATTTCCTCCGTCATTCCTGAGCTCGCTGAACTGAAAAGCTCATCGAGGAGTTCAGAGAAATGATAATTTCAGCTCTTTGCGGTTCCAGTTTTGTTTACAGCCCTTGTTAACGGCTAGACTGGCTGCCCTCATGACGTCGCTGAGGTAATAACAATCTACTGTAATAAATCCATTGGATCGATGATTAAATTCAGTGCTCGCATTCACCCGCAAGACGAGCGTTGGCCAAAACAGACCTTGAGTCCAAGTAATAAGAAACGGACATTTCTATTTTTCATTGCACTGATTTGCATGATAAAGTGAGACACAGGACAACAGGGTGTAGTTTGCTCCAGCAGGAAGCAGGTACAGAATAGTTGTGCAGGAGGCTGCATGTAGGATAGTTGCCTCCAACACTAAGCTCTTAAATGAGTTTGTATCGCTATTTAGAAAATGATCAGAACAATTTAATATCCAACAGAAGTATCTGGATGTTATAAATTCTAATGATTAACATGCTTTGAATTTGGGGAATTAGTACTTAAACCAATTTATAGAAGGAATAACGTTTGATGCACTTAAATACATTTAGTGAGTTACGTGTGACTTTTGCATTTAAAATGCAAAGTCATGTTTTGCCCTCAACCATTGTGAATATCAGATCAAAGGTAATAATTATTCTCTCACACCGGCCAGTATTTATCCATCTAAAAATGAAACATCTGCTTATCGCTAAATACCACATCGATCACTAAAGTTTTAATAGCAGTAGCATCCTCTGACTGAGCCTTACCATGGGTCATGGTCACAGGGGGGTGAAGGCTTCATTGGGTAACAGGCAGGGAGGAACAGGATCCGGCTCTCTGACATTGCACTGGTGTAACAATGAAAGGTCCCTAAATGTCCCATTATGTATTCTCAACTATCTGTTCATAAACTTCCTCTTGGTGGAGCAGACATTGGATTAGGACATGACGACTTGGACCACTGAAGGTGTGTGTGAACCAAATGGCGCCACTCAGAATCAAACCAGAAGGTTTTATACACTATTCAACTTTGCATCTTAGTGGTCCCCGACTATCAAATTTCAAAAGGTGTTTCCAAAAGGAGCATTTCCCCAAATTACACGGGTCACGTAACTAAAAAGGTGAAATACTTTTGATTTAACATCATATAGTTATGGCAACAGTATTTGGTTGTCAGCTGCTCTGCCCAGTGGGATACATAGTGGCTGTGAGAAGGGTAGAGGAAAGTAAGCACTTCATAGCTTTGGGCTGAGAAATATGGCAAACACTCTCTTTCTATGTCCTTCCCACTTTGTGTCTTTTGTCAACACATCTCTCAACTACTCTGAGCTGAAAGCAGTCCTGAGGTGTAGCCAGGTCAAATAAAGCTTATTGGTAGAGTTTAGTACTCACACAGGGTAATCTACTATCTACTATACCCGAGGGGGTTCAGGCTCCAGAATACATATGAGGTGTGTCCAACCACGACTGTGAAATGTGGCATTCACAACCAGCTCACGTGATTGGCCGGCTGGGTGTAGAGGTGAAAAAAGAGCAAGGGTCTGAAAGTCTCTCCCTACAATTAATTACAAACACTTGCTCCTTTTGTTTTTATGACATGGAGCATCTCCTCTTTGTCACTATTTCTCCAGTCACTTCCAAAGGATTTCTGCAAAAAAAAGACAACTTGGCAAGTTCTGGACCGCTAACTGTTCCCCAAATTAATGAATGCATCGATTAGACAATACCAAATAGTGAAATCCTATTTTCCGCCTGCCCAGTCAGCTTTGAGATGTAAAACAGGGGTCTCTCTCAAAAGCGGCAGCTGAATCTGCCGGCCCTGATAACCAAAGTGTACAATTAACATTCAGTCTGAAGAGCATCTTCGAATCGAGGAGGGAGAGTGGACAGAGAAGTATTGTGAAAGCACGCTGTCTCACACACACACACACACACACACACACACACACACACGCACAGACACACTGGCACACAGACACACAGACACTGGCACATACTCGCACACACCTGACAGCTGCACTTTAACCCTCCCTTCCAGCTTATAGGTCTAATTATATGGTGGCGGACAGAGCCCCAGTGGGGGGCCTCTGAGTGTGTGTGTGTGTGTGTGTGTGTGTGTGTGTGTGTGGGTGTGTGTGTGTGTGTCAACGGGAAGGAGGGGGGTTGCAACGCCTGCAGACCTGGTGGCCGGGACCTGTGATTGTTTTTTTGGAGGAGCAGATGGCAGGCTGCTGCTAGAAGGCATTGGAGTGTGTGTGTGGGTGTGTTTATGCGTTTATGTGTTAATGTGTGACTGAGTAAAGAGCCTTGCTTTTTAGGAGAGAAAAGTTAAGATTTGTGTAGAATCTATGGAGTTGTTCAAATGTTCATGTTAAAATGTGATGCTAATTTAAGAGAACGGCTCATAACTTTGATCAATACACACTTAAAACAAAGCTCAATATTTGATGATATAACACTACGTAGCATTTCACGCATTAGTTCATGATTTGTGAATATTTAGGCATAACGTTACCATCTAGTTCTTATTCCTTTACTCTGTTTTATGAAATATTTGTTACAAATAGCCCAGAATCTAGTTGCATTATCCACTACGTCCCCAATTTCACAGTCTTCCCTCATTGATAGAAAAGAGGTGAATAAAACATCAGCTTCCAAATGTAGAATACAATTAAATTAAGACCTCTAAAAGAGTTTACACAATAACTGAACTTCATGAAGGTAGGATTTATTGGAGAGCTGTTGTATTAGACTACATTAGTTTTAGCTAATTTCACTAAACTGACAAGTTAATGTATAACAATGTTACATTATGGCTGTTGCAAAGGGATCAGAAATCAAACCTAATGATAAGAGAGATGTGACAATAAAAGCTATAAGTATGAGTCGTTAACGGCTTCATGCATATTACCGTTTCCATGCCTACTTTATTTTCTTCACTTTTAATAGAAACCCATCCCTCGACTCTAGTCTAGTGTCCTGTATGCTAATTTTCTGGAAATGACTCTGGAATTACTCAAATTGATAGTGATGTCAGAATGTGAAACGAGAATTAATAACAGAGAGGCTCCATGCCAAAGCGACCTGTGTCACCTCCTCTTCCCCAGGAGGGGGCAGAAAGCAGGAAAAAGTGAAAGATTAAGCTAATGCTTTTCTATTAAATTCCCTATGTAGTCAGTATTAAGAAATACAGATTATGCGGATGGAATTCAAAAGCTTGAGCCCATGTTACAGAAAGCACTTACTGACTTTGACATTGAAACTGAATTAACTTCTAGGACATGATAATGTAAAGAAGATCGGTTCAATCCCCGGCTCCTCTTGTCTATGTCGATGTGTCCTTGGGCGAGGTACTTAACCCTAATGTGCTGTGTGTGAATGAATGTTATATCGTCCTGATGGACATGTGGTTTCTTGCATAGGAGCCCATGCCATCAGTGTATGAGTGGGTTTTGTAATGTTAAAGCGCTTTGAGTGGTCGAGAGACTCGAAAAGTACAGTCCATTAACCATCCATCCACCAAATTGTCAGGTGTCCAGCTCTAGTGTCAGGATCACGTTACAGGCTTAATGGGCCAAACACAAATTCAATTGTGAAGCAGTCCTGTTGAGATGGGCCTGAAGCCCTAATGATTCAGACATTATGGAAATAACACACTCCTTCAAAGGACTGGCCAGATCCTGAACATTTTCAGCCGGATATCGATTTATACTGTTCTGGGTTTACTCACAAACCTGACTCAGGTTGAATGAGAGCTGGAAAACTAGAACATTAATTGATTTTCAACCGTTGAACAAACCCAAATGTACTGGCATTGTCTATAAAGACACTTTATTGCTGGACATAACGTCAAATACAAGAAAAGCTTCATGCTACATCTATATTGATTTAATGAAAACACCTCGTCTTCACTGACGGTGTTGTTCTGCGTTGAAAACATATTAACACAAACCTGTAGGACAAATTGTAACACAACCCACCTAAATAAGAAGCTCTAGTCTCCTTTAGTGTCTGTCTGATGGGGAAGAACATTACAGTGATGGACAGTCATCATCATCATCATCATCATCATCATCATCGTCATCATCATCTGCTCCAGCAGAGGGAAGGAATTGTCTCTCAAAGATGCTCTAACTTTTGGCTCATGTGCTTATCATTTACACGAAGGAAGCTACACTCGTCTGCATGGCAGATTTAACGTGTCCTCTGTAATCTAAAATCTCGACTCACTGTATGAAACATGTCCCAAATCCCTAAAATGACGGATTTTGGATTTTATAGGAAAACGGCTTTAGAAAAATGACTTTCTGAATTCAGTGCATCATTAATGTTGGTGTAATGTATGGTTGAAGTATCAGGCCCATATTAATGTGGGCTGGAGAGTTTTCTTCAATGATGTTGCATTTACAATCAGACGATGAAATATATTGTCTTTTTGCATTATTTATTTATAGGGAAGACTAAAATAAAGATGGTGGCTATGTGTTATCTTGAAAACATTTAGATCTTTATTTGTATGTTGTATGTTGTGCAGACTGGTACATAACCTGTGTAAAAGAAAAATAATTATATATATATATATATATATATATATATATATATTATACATAATTTCAAGCTGTGTTGAAGTTTTCCAAGTAAAGATGTCCTGAAAGATTGCACTGTAACAGATCTGGAGCCCTCGGTTTTGGTTTCACCACTAAAAAAAAAGTTAAATCCCCAGAGACTGAACTTGCATGGTCTTACAACCTTTAATAACTGCAGCCGTCTGGCAGCCTGTAGTTGCCTAGCTGCGAAAGAAAAAAAAGGACTCAAAGGGTGGTTAAAGGAAGGGTGCTCCCTCTCAATCCGTCTCATATGCTGGCCTCCTCTCCCTCGCAACGTTTCGTTAAATTCTCATATCGGCAGATGTCAAAACTGGATCTCTAGTAAGGCATCACAAATATGTCTCAGGCACCAACGTTGCTGTACTTAAATGCACCCCGTAAAGTCCAGTGCAACATTCCTTGTGGCAATGCAGAGCGCGTCTGGGTAGAACAGCTTCTCTGCATAGCTGATCTACAAGGAATTTACTATGAGATGGAAATAGAGACACGTGAATGCTTTATGTGACCAATATGGGATGGAATTAATCTCAGAGGAGAATACACCATGATTCTTAGAAGAAGCATTAGTATGTGCGGCTGGGGGTGGTGTATTTATTGGACTATAATTTATTTTAGCACCATGTTTTTGAACACATCAATCCCCTGAAATTGTGTACCATCAATAAACACATTAATAAACTGATCGGCTATTGGCTAAAGGCTTATGGAATTCATCTGATTTTCACTTGATTATCACGCCCCAGGATCAGATATAGAGATCCAGACCATGAAAGTAAAGATGATGTAGTGCACACTATGACATAATAATGCTAACGGGTCATGAGGCACAGTGTTCCTGTACAGTGCTGGCTTGACAGAAAGGATGCTGCGCTGGTCACAGGGGAAAAGGATCGCTGCCGTCTGGACTGTCGGGCGAGGAAGATTGCTGTCGGCTCACAGGAAGCAAACATCAGCTGTTTCGGTTGTCAGACTTTTTAATTTATCTCTCACAGCTTGTGATTCAAGCCTCATCTCAACTGTAACTTTAACACGGTAAGTTCAGCTCTTAGTAGTTTGAAACTGATTTCACTCTCACCCGTAAAGCCCTAATTGTGATCATTAATACTGAAATATGGATAATTTATCAATAATTAACTTCTCTCCATCAGTGAAATTGTCGATAAAAAAAAACATATTAAAAAATGTACTTTAATCACATTGAAAATTACACATTTAAACTCTTAAATCGAAGCAAACAAGCTGATAAAGTATCCACTCTCTAAAAGAAATAAGACTGGAAACTACATTTTCCTCAAAAAGCCAGCTTCTTTCTTTCATCTTCTTTCATTTTTTTTTTGTTAAATGTTTTATAATAATAACATTCTTCCTAACACTTTATCTATATTTCTATTTTCTTTAGAGACTGTACTTTTATTTCGTTAATTACTTGAAATTTAAACATGAAAGTAAAAAAAAAGATTCTGTGAGATGAGAACTAAAACGATACAATTAATCTGAATTATTTAGGACTCCTGCGAGATGAGGCGTCACATAAATCTTTTTGATGCACCATGTGTTCAACCTCACCTCGTCTCATAATACCAGGGACCCTCTGTGAGAGTTTCAGATGGAAAAATTACTGTATAAACGTGTCCCTGATGGATTTTATAGCAAACAGTCTCAAATGGCTTAATGCGGAAGGGAAGAAACTATACTGATGGATATGGCAAAAGGCCTGAACTTTTAAGTGTATTCATTACTGCCTTGTTAAAATAATCTCAGCGTATAATTATGTATGGATGATTAAATAGGTTGTAATTACCTAGACTGCTGACACAGCTGAAGCCTATAAATCACAACGATTTTTGGAGATAAACCCTTTTGGCTAAAAAGCTCAGCATTGTCGCTCCATCTGGTTTTCATACGCACATCATCCAGTATCATCCCACTGAAAACAATACCGCCAACTCACTCCAACTGTAATCCAGTCAGTGAGTTCATGAACATCGGCTTTGTTCCCCTGGTTATGCACCAGAGTGATTACTAGAGTTACAATTATCACCACGTTCTTTGATAGTTTCCATAAAACCAGACTCACCTGCTTGCCCTCCAAAGTGTACAGTCTCCTCACGGCTCCCGAGTCCAACTTGATGGCGTCCGTGATGTCGGTGAGCACCTGCCCGAAGGAGTGCGCCGTCTTCTTGTTGAGCAGTATGCGCACGGCCTTGCGGGGTTTGACCCCGCTGCGGATGACCGTGACCAGCTTGGGCTTGATGAAGTCCTTGGTCTCGTGCTGCAGCTCGCTCTTCAGCCGGACGAGAGAGGAGAGGGAGCGCGACGTGCCGGTCTTGGAGCCCACCGACCAGTTGGGGTTGACGTTCCTGGCGTAGTCCACGCGGCGGAAGGGTTCGTTCGAGGCGCACACATAACTCTCACCTGGAGGAAGAAAGAAGTCGCCGCATCATGAAAACTGTATCCACAGCTGAGGATATCAAGATTTTTTTTTACTTGGCAGCTGGTGTGTACACATTAGACCGACAAACAAAACAACAACAATCAAAAACCATCAACAGTCAACTAGAAGATAAAATAAATAAAATATATCTGTTCATGAGGGTCAGTGGGGGACCCGGGCTCTGTTCATGAGGCTCAGTATAATAATAATAAAAATGTAAAAAATAATATTTGAAATATAGACACATGTAATTGATTTGAATCCACCGGACATGTACCAGAATATGTGTATGAGTCCACATTGAATCAGTGGTACAACAAAGAGTTAACATTCCTCCGTTGAAACAAAAAGGCACATTGAGAGGGAGGCCAGTGCCACATGGTCCTCTCTCTCTCTCTCTCTCTCCCTCTCTCTCATGGTCCTCTCTCTCTCTCTCTCTTCCTTTCAGCTGCTGCATTGGCCTTCCTCCAAAGCGAAGCGTTCTGTGTTGTCGGACAGCGTCCCAGTCCAACAGTTGACGCGCAAATGTTTCCCTTAAAGAACAAATTCATGTGACAAGTGCAGGGGCTCGGCCAATGAATGAGAACCACAGCAAGAATGTCTGGTGATGGTTGTGGAGTGTTGGCTGAGAAACTCAATACCGCTCTGTTAGAGAGAGAGAGAGAGAGAGAGAGAGAGAGAAAGAGAGCGAGAGAGAGAAAAGAGAGAAAAGAGAGAGAGAAAGTGACAGATACCTTCTGTTCCTTCTGTATTTTTCACGGTATTATTTTTGTCCACACGTGGTTGTCTCTCAGAATCCACTTGTGTTTAACAGACCCTTCCCAACATATTGGATCATTCACATTCTGTAAATGCTGCTCTGGTAAATAACCAATATGCGTATTTTCCTTGGAGAAATGTATACGACAGGACGGGGGGGAAATAAATCACAAAATGTTTCATCAAAGGCATAAAAAGAGACGAATGGCATGCAAAGACTGCCAGTAAGCAAACGCACAAGCTGCATTAAGTATAATCCTCCAACAGGACATACTGTAACTCAGAAATAGTCTGAATCGGGTCAGAGAGGTGGCGGTTTGTGGCACTGATCAGTATGTTTTAGTAACATTTCTGTATATGTTGGAAAACACTACATTTTGAGTAAAATCTAAAAAAATGGTATCTGATGTGTCAAGACTAACGGACTAGGCTGCAGTGAAAGAAGGCCATATGAGACAGTGCGTCCCACGATACCAGGTTTTATTAAGCTTGCAATTAACCAAAGGCTAATTAAAAGGCTAGAAAACAGCTGGGGGGACTGAGCTGGAGAATAAATCAAAAGATAACTGGGGCTGTCATTCATCTGGCGGACGACGGCAGAATACTGAAATGCTCTCAGATGCTGACTCGTCTATTCCCCGAGGTGCAGGGGTCTCAGGTGCAACATCCCTCGGTGCTGTGAGGGGAGCCCCAACCGGCCGCCACCGGCTGCTGTCCGCATGTGGCGGACAGATGAGGGCCTTAACAGAGCAGTCCAACCAGTCCAGCAGCTTTTACTGCATCGGACACACATCTGTCACCAATCCAAAACCATCCAAATGTGATGGATGGGAGTCATAAAACAGTGGAAATATATTTAAAAAAAATGGGCAATACAAAACTTCTCATCACCAAAGCAATGAGGTGACCCCATAATCCCAAGATATACTCCTTCTGTTTTGTTTAACATTTCCCACTGTAGTAAACATAATTGGACCAATATTGCCAGACCACTATTGTTTCCTCTAGGCAGAAATACCAACAGGCAATAATTGAAATGTTAGATGGTCCTAATGTGTTGCCAAGCACAGCATTTACACAAACATTTAAAATGAGTTACTGTCTTGTTTTTTCTTTTATCCCCAACAAAAACTTGTTATTGTGTTTAGTGATCACAGAGTGACGAAAGCTCTAAGACACAAAGCATCTACAGAGCATGTTTGGATCAAATACAAATTGTATTGTGGTTTTATAAATACAATAACAAACTGAATTCAACAAAGCTATAAATTAAACAACATTTCTAACATTGTTCTGCCATTATTGACCTTGGGTTAGTGTTATATGGGTGTAAATGTGTCTGCTTACAACATTTGGCTGGCACACTTGCTATTGTCCGACTAGAATCACTATGTCAGCATGTTATTTAATCCCACATATCCACACAGTAACAGTTCAGTTTCTGCGACCGCTCTGTGGTTTTCAGTTCAAATCGTCCATGGGCCCAGGTCAGTGCTCCTTAGCGCCACCAAACCATAATAAGGTGGGTTCTCAGCAGTTGACTTTAAGTGTGTCTGAGCTGAAGACGATGAAGAAAGATCAGAGGACAGTTTAGAAATGTGAGAGAGTGAAAGATAGGCATGACATGCAACAAAAGGTTCATATTCCAGGGAGGAATAGTACAAACAGAAACATCTACAATGAGCTGACAGGGTGACAGACTCGTACTGTTCGTGACACACAAACTAGGTAAACAACTTCATCTTGCTGTGCAGCGGAACAGCTCTCGTCTCGCAACTTGCAAGCTCGGCTCGACCGCTTGTGGCCGCTTGATGGAAAAACCCTACGAGTGGCTGAGTAATCCCGTCCAACCATCAGGGACACACATGCGAGTTGTGTTTATTGGGTTTCCACACAAAGGAGCCCCAGCAGGCCTCAATCAATGGAGGCAGACTGCTGAGCGGTGCAGTGATGTTCCCTCTCTCTATCCATTAGACGGGTGAGTAAACAAGGACAAGAGACTGGTGCCCGGCCCACCTGCAGTGCGTCCAACATTGGAGATACTTTCCCCACTTACTCACTCGTTATCAAGGCATGCTTCATGATTATTTGGGTTATTTGCTAAGGTTTTTAGTTATCAGCCTTTTAAACTTTTGCCACTTGGATTGAACTTAATTTCAAATGAGGGGCTCAGAGGATAAAACTAATCTAATTCTAATGGACACAACATAAAATATAATTGTGACTATTTAGAAACAATATCCTGGTTACTCAAGATAATCAGCAGCAGTACTTTGTAATGATAATCTTCGTCCTTTAAGCATATGACAAAAAAAACAATGAAGAAATTGCCATCAGTATTATTCTGGACATAACTAGTTATGTATGCCCCATTTCCTCATTTAGCAACAGTGCCCCCTGTACATGTATAGTGCAAAGCTTCAGTGGCAGAACACTCTGTATCGCATCCAATGCACCACAACAACTTTTGCTCAAATTGTCAAACTAGTTGATGCTTCAGAATTCAGATCAGGCGCTGGCCTCAATCCTCCCCGGTCACTCAGGGGACAGGACATAGGAAATGAGTGTAGCACAGAGTCCAAAGTTTCAGGAGGATGAGAGATAAAAATAAATCAGGATACGAGAATAATAACTGCAGTAAGAGGTCGGGAATCCTGCGTGTGTGTGTGTGTGTGTGTGTGTGTGTGTGTGTGTGTGTGTGTGTGTGTCAGAGCAATAACCTTGCGTGTGAAAAGAGGATTGCAAGCAGGTCATGGAGCAGACAGACGAACACCAGGGCTGAACATGCAGATTAACCTATGACAGAGAGGTCGCCATCTAGGGTGAAAAACACTGCAGAAAGTGAAAGGGGAGGAGACGACTGTGCTCCATTGGTGTCTGCAGTGTGGGATTGAAAACGTAGTATATATATTATTTACATTACTTAACTTCCTTTTTTCACTATTACACTGCAAGCAAAGGACAGATAATGGATGGAGGAGGGAAAGATAACTTTATCAAGCCCCACGAGTGAGATCAATTTCAAAGAGTAGCCAATTGACCCTTTAAACAACACACACACACACACACACACACACACACACACACACGTGCATTCATCACTCATTCATTCGCAGGAAGGAATGCACTGTCAAGCCCACACAGACTCAGCTCACGAATGCATTACTAAAGACGGGGGAAATGAGTCAAGCTGAGATCAATGGACACTGATGTGCATTAGCATTCTGTGCAGAGAGCTAAAGCTTGCAGTGAGGAGAGCTCTGCCCGTCTGCATTCATGGCACTGGGTCAAACATGTCAGAACAGTTAGATGTCAGTGATGCAAATGCTGCAAGGGAAGCTCTGCATTGCATCCGTTACACTGGGATGTCCTCAAGATATAATTGGATTTAGGTACAGTAGATTATCCACAAGGGAGCACTGATCGCAAACATTTTGTCTGACAGAAAATAACTTCAACTTTAACAGTGAAAGTGCATCCATCATTGATGTGGTCATTAGGCACCAGCCATACACTTTGTGAATATGTTCAGAGTGACCTTTAAAACTTCTGGCATCACTTGCCTGAGGTTATTAGTGTGTATTTGTCTGGGCCATTCAGACAGTAGAAAGGGAATATATAGCTTTTATTTATTTTTTAATCAATAGCATACTGAATCAATGCACTTTATGCATTATCAATATAATCAAGTATTGAGCCTCGTTAATGACTCGGGGTCACTTATGTTGATTGTTACATCGATAATCACTCTTACCTTCTACCAACTCCTCCAGACTGGTGATCCTACTGCCTCCATCCATCGCGTATAACATCCGGACTCCTTGAGGAAGGTTGACGTTGTCCGACAGGGACCGGGTGAGCTCCATGAGCAGAGCATCCAGAGACCGGAACCGGTCGTTGGACACGGCATAAACCAATCCTTTGAAATATCGGTCTCCATTGCGATAAAAACGCACTTTCTTGGCTTTCTTCTCGGTGGTGAGGGACTGCAGAGTGCGCGTGCGGTAGAAACTACAGTGCGCACTGTGCGCCGGGCTCGGGACCAGACCATTGCCCCTGGAGCCGGACTGGGACCCGGACGCAGAGTTGGTCCTCGGTGTCCGGTGCGGCTTCTCTCGTTCCTCGAAGTGTTCAAATTCGATACTTCTGCTCAGCGACATGTTGTCGTGCTCCTTTTTCTTCCTATATGTTTATAAAGCAAAATCCCAAACACAAACACAACTTTTTACCCAGAATGCTGACGGGTCGACGCGTCCGGAGGGAGACGGACACACATGTGCGTCTCTCCAGTCTCGACTTCCAAGTCCACGTTTGCTCATAAAATAGAAAAATAATCTCGCGATCCACAGATAAAAAATCCCCCGGCCTGTCTGATCCGATGTATTGATTTTGGTCTAGCTACAATAACGCAGCAGGAGTAATAATTCAGACGCCAGCTCTGGATTATTGGGTTGGAGAGCAGCTGGGTGTTGACGTCGCATCGGACCTACCGGCTGGAGCTCACACAACCAAGCAATTTTTTTACAAAACTTCGGCGCACCGCGAGCCTCCTCCTCCTCCACCTCACATCCTTCCTCTGACTGGTCCCTCAAACTGTCAAATCAGAGGATGGAGAGAGGACCCGTCAGGGCGGGAGGGGGAGGAAGGGGGAGGACGGGGGAGGATGGGGGAGGCCTTCACGCCTCAGGGTCCTAAAGCTCTCTATAGTTCTGCTAATATATTCTGGACGGAAATAATGACGTTTATGATTACCTAAATGTGTTTAAACTGTAAAAATGAAACATAAAGTTTTTATTTGATATGATACATAAACTTATAGTCTGAGTAATGAATACAGGTGGACTAGTTTTCACTAATGCATATTGTAGGAATATCAATATGAGCCTATTTGTGACTGGATAATCACATGAATTATTTTATTGGCAGAGGCTTGAGTCCAAAGATATAGATAATTAAAATGTGTCATAATCTGACTTGTGTTTTGTATTTATATAAAATATTATATAAATATGATAATGATAATCATGGCAAAGAGATGCACACCTTTACAGTGAGCTAAACACATTCACAATTTAAAATAAGTGTTAGATTTTACTAAAAACAAATGAAACAGTGGGATATTAGGCAACGATTTCATCGATCACAAATCTGAAATACATTATATCCACCAAATGTTTGGTAAAAATAATTTGTATAGGAGCGAGAAAGATTTATTGCAGTTCCCTTCATTGTCTATCATGCCAGGGAAAAACTATTATTGTTGTCAGTGGTTAAAGGTCAGAATACATTAATTAGGCCACTAATACAACATACTGAATCTAGTAAACATAAATAGATTTCACAAGCATATAAGTAAAACTACTCAAATAGGTTGACTCTACATTTGTCTCAGTAAACAGCTTGCTAGTTGGAATGGCTAACTTTAGCTTGGTTAGCAGGAAAAAGTTAATTGCTTGATAAATAAATCAACAATCAGAGAGCTTTGGAAAAAATAAATACTTACAGATAATGCTCCAACAAGGGTATTTGAGGAGTAGATAAGATGTCTGTCAATATCTTTTTCAGAATGTCTTTCAATGTCTTTAACTGGAACAGCCTATATAACTTTGCCAGCATGAGTTTCTACAGCAACTGAATGTTTAACTGTAATATCCCCCTCTACAAACCTTTCTTCAGTAGCCCGAAACAGACAAACCAATCACAAGATCGATTCAGTTAGCTGCCATCTGCAATCACCTGTAAATACCAGCAAATCCTGCACACTGTATCTTTAAGCGATTATATGGGTTACTTTACTACTGCTAAGTATCGTGTTTACAGTAATAAACAATAGGAATTGCACACAAAGATTGAACATTTACTAGATTTTGTGATTTATGATCTATACATATCCTGCAGGCAAAAACAATCACACATCGTGCATGAATACAACGTACAAAAAGAACACAACATATTTATGTTTGTGTCTGAGGAAATGAATACAGTATGGCTGTGTTGCAGGGTGCAGTAAATACTAAGCCTGACTCAACTGCCAAATAGTGAGGCTGGATTAAACTGGACAATGCCAGCTTCATCACCACTTGGTGGGTTCCTGTTGGAAACTCAGCCCCATTCCCTGCCAGGCTCTGACATGTGCTACCTTCATCACCACCTGGTGCCGCATAGACCTGAGCCACACTTGGCCAAGACCTGGCCAAAGAATAGTCAACCCACTTTTCAACTACAGTAGCCTAATTCCTGAAGCCAGTGCAACAGAAACTAATAAGTCTATCTTTGTCCCATTTCATGAGCACACATTGACGACTGAAATAAAGTTTTAAAGGCTAATCAGTAATTTTCTGACCATAAAATCACATTGAAGAGTTCCCTCATCGATGAATAAACAACGTTTTGTACAACTGAACTGAGAGAAACTTCAAACAGAAGCTACATTTTCCTAGTTTTTACAAACATACTGTGTGTAAACAAACCTTCAACAACATCAGAAAACAACCACAATAGCTTTTGGACTTAGTAGATGCTGTGTGATAGTTCATTCTTTATTATTCATTTGCATTAGAATTTTCTTCCGAGATGTTCACACTCTTTCTTTCTGGTTTACAAACTGACAATATTACAAAATAAACAATGTAAAACTGCACAGCACCAATATAACAAGACATTCTAGCATATAGATCTGTAAATAAGGGAGTTTCTAAACAATATGAGAGTCAATGTAGGGGAGACACCATAATGAATGTGTGTATAGGTGGTGGGATGACTCTTGTTTATACATTTTCACATATTGTGTATTTGTGGAAGGAAATGAGGTTTAACACTCAACAGAAGGTTTACAATGTACGTGACCTCCTCTTTCCATGTTTCATGCTTTTAATAATGTGTTCAATATGTATTTGATAAACAAATTACCTTCAAATCTATTCAAATATCACCAATGGGTCTCCAGCAACATTTGAGTTTTTCTCCAAACTGAAAGCCAGCTGTGTTGGATGCATTGTTTGAGCAGCCTTTGCGGGAGGAAGTCGCTGAGCACTAAGCAAATAGGAAATACTCTTCCCCCGGTGCAGGGAAATCCTGTACAGAATGACAAAGCAGAAAATCCCTCAAAGCTAAGAACCCCTCTCTCTAAATTAAGAATAACAATCAGGTTGGAGATAAGGCTTAAGCTTCCTCTGACTGGTTCTACTGGCAATTGGCTAAGCTACTAATATAATGCAGTTTATGAGGGATTTGGGGAATAAGTCTCCTCAGGCATTTGTATAGAAATCACTTAGTGAAACAATCCACTCTTGAGGAAACAACGTGTGAACAGTTTCAAAGCCCCGCTTTTTTCAGGGCCAAAATAACATGCTATATGAATATATTATACTATAGGCTACTTATTTTGAGAACTGAATGTACAATGTTTGACTCTGGTACTTTACATGTGTGTAAATCAAATATAAATTGATCCTTATGTCTTAACATTTAAACACTGTTGTAATCTCTGCATTTTACAACGTAAATGTATCACAATATATTTGAATAGTAAACGAAACAATTTTATATTCACAATAAATAAAGTTGACGACATTAAACTGTAATCATACAGAATTTAGTAAGGAGGCATTTCTGAAGTACCACATCCTCATAACTCAGAGGCAAAGACCATTTTGTGACAGAAAGTAGATAAAAGGCATCTTTGAAGAGAACAGTTGGTCTCTTGTAAGTCTTGTAAGACTTATTGTAAGTGGCTTTGGATAAAAGCGTCTGCTAAATGACATGTAATGTAATGTAATGTCTCTACACCCATCGGCAGGCAGCATGCGTGGGCGAGTGCTTTATTTTCATGGCCGGTCTCACAACATGCACATCATTTCCTATTAATGTTTCAGTAAAGATGAGGATATGGCTTCGGGGTCAAAGGTCAGGAGGTTGAAGAGAAGTCAGTGTGTTGCTAACACAACCCACAGGGATCAAGGCCATATAGCTGTAGCCGTAGCACATCTAAAGATAACATCCAGGGTTGTCATTCAACTACAGTATTTAAGAAGTATGCAAGTTCTTTAATTAGCATCCAAATCGCAAAATGTTTTGTTTTCCTGAAGTCACGGTGGTCAAAGTAATGCCTCAACTACTTGTTCCCAGCCACGCCCCGAGGAAAACCCAAGTGTGGGTCAAAAGCGGCCAGCATGTTC
Source organism: Liparis tanakae (assembly GCA_036178185.1). Classification (NCBI taxonomy): domain Eukaryota; kingdom Metazoa; phylum Chordata; class Actinopteri; order Perciformes; family Liparidae; genus Liparis; species Liparis tanakae. The sequence continues at coordinate 6,188,838 of CM070110.1, forward strand.
CTGTTGTACTTTTTAAATGTGTGATGCCCCTAACTGAATAAAGGCTTTGTAACCTCATCCTTGGCTTGGTACGAGTGTGCCTGAAGAAAGCCTGCAGGCTTCCCTCTGTCTACAGTGGACTATTTGGGCTTCAAGAGCAACTTGTATTCACTTGGGCTTGACCTACTTCAAAACCGAAAGCACCCATTAGTTTATAGATGAGCTGGTGAAGTTGAAAGAGAAAAAATGGAACCTCTAGCGCCCTCTGGTGTTCACCATTGAACACTAAATGTTAGGGATTCTCTGTTTTGCTTTTGCTATGATAAACTCAAGAGAGTTCCAACTGCATATTAAATGATAGGTGTGTGAAACTATTCCACCACAGGGAGAAGAACAAACCAGAGAAAGTGTTAAAGAAAGACCAGATGGGATTCTTCTCAGCTACTTCACACACGGCTGTGAATTGCTTCAGTGTGAAAAGGCGATACATAACCGCATCATTGGCCGAAAGCAGACATGCAATCCTGAGGGCGCACAAGCAGTCACTCTCCGCTCCGCTGCACCTTTAAAATTCTGCCCATGAAAATCACAAACAGAATCTGTGATAGAGCCCAAAGTAGGACTCCAGTGAGTCCAATGTCAATGGCACAGCTATTGCTCCAGTTAAGACCGGAGGGCTTGTATTAACAACCAATGGCATCCCATATTCCAGCAGCACCCGGCATAAAACACCTTAGAGGATGCAGTAAAAAGCATCTGGGTTATGACAACAGCCTCCTTTTAACAATCCTGGGTTAAAGCTGTTATAAAGCTCACTGTATCTACCTCTTTCCACACTGCTGTCAACTGGTAGGACTTATAATTACTGCTCCAACAGGCACCAATGACTTCCAGGCCACAACTCAGAACAGCTACCTAGTGTTCAGATCAGGGTATTGCTCCCAATCATCCTATTCCATCTTCTTCATCAACTCGTCAGCCACGTACATGCTGAAGTCCTCCCACCTTCGCCTGCCTTCACCCGGCTCTATGAGGGGGGTTAGGCCAAGCCCGGTTACTTTGTTTCAGAGACGTTATTCTTGTCAGGTCCTCACCTGGGACCAATTTGTCTTCAGAGAGGCCACCAAGAGCTGTGGCTTCTGACATCATGGCTCCCGGGATCACAGGGCCATGGAAACCCATCATTATAATAAGGATGGGATTCAAAAGCCAATTAGCTGCATTTACGAAATTTAGGCTATTTTTACTTCTGTTTTATATTTATGTACACATAAAGAAAAGAAATCTTTAACTCACCAAAGCATGAAATGCAATTAAAAATAGCAAAAGGTTTGACTTTGTTTGAAAGTTGTCAGTCTCCCATAGTACATGTCTCATGATTGTCATCATTATTTTAAATGAGGATAATTTCTGCACAAATCAATGTTGAGCCATAATGTCTGAGCATATCCCTGATTCATCAGAGGTTAAGTTGGAAAGATATGAACACTTTCTATGAAATACTAATGTACCATTACATGCATGCCACAACAACAACAACAACAACAACAACAACAACAATCGTCTTCAGCCATGAGGCATGCCCACTTTTTGAGGATAATAGAAATGAGTCACACACTGCCACTGTAAATCTCTCAGTAAAGTAGTAAAATGTTCTCCAGTACAGAGAAGAGTTCTACCTTTAGAAGTTACCAGGTAGTTTGCCCACAGGAATACCCCCCCCACACACACACACACATCAGGGATTCATAATCCTGACATCAAAGACAAGGGTATTTCAGGTGCCAGACAATGTGGGCCAGCCACAGTTAGAAACCTAAAGAAATGAACCCAGCACTCCTTTCCAGACAAATTGAGTTTGAACAGGTCACTTCAGGTGTTACACCGTTTGGCAGCAGTGACTCTGAGGGGCCATGTTTTCCCACAATGACCCAGTTCTCTCACATTGTGTTAAAGGTAGAGTCGTTGTTATGGCTGCCAGGTCAGCTGATATGATGCTGCAAGTGAGCAGATGCTGCAATACCTTGTCTGGCCTTACTCATAGATTTATAGTAATAGTATTAGTCCATCATTCCATTTCCCATATCTCGTAGCGTAAGAGATGTGGATGAATTGGAATCGAATGGCGTTAATGTTTTGGTCATGTGTAGAGTACCCTAGGTGTGGCACAATCCGGCTGCTTTATGCTGGAGTGATATGTTCCACCAGCCATGCAGACAAACCTGCAGAGGAATGACTTTCCCTCCCTTTTTGGTCATAATAGAAGTATGTGAGTTAAGTCTTTGTATTTTTCTGATATAAAAAAAATACTTTGCATAAAAATAAACTGCATGCATCTGATATTTAACTAGGTTCATTGATTTTCCTCTTTTAGTGATTGTTAATGTTTAAAAACACTTTGAGGCAAAAAGTAATAAAGGTGGTTTCCAAACATAAATATATAATGCAGTTTGTTGTTGCTACATGTTGGTTTAACACACTACATTCAAAATGCCACTTTAGTTATATCGATATTTTTATATTCATATAAACGGACACTGTAGAGCAGTCACTTACGCTCCATTAAAAGTCAATGAATACAACATTTCCTCAAAATTCTTTCTGAATGACAGTGTTTTGTATACTGATGTTGACAATTAATGAATACAAGAATAAAAAAGACCTTGTAAAATATCATATTACAATTTTTATATTGTTACTATTACAGTAGTACTTTTAAACACCACTATGCATGTTTGACAGCTAGATGGGGCTCTTACACCTACTCATCCCGGCAGCTTTACCGCTCACAATTGGTGGTCACATCTTTCGTCTTTATAATCAATATTTCTTAAACTTCCTTTACATATTTCAGTACAGACATGTTCCCATCTTCTATAGCTCCATAACCATCTTTTTTAGATTGATTTTAAAAGAGTGCATGACTTTAATGAACCCTAAATCACCTTCATCACTATGGAGAGCCATACTTCCCTTTCGGGACCTCATAATAATATACATGAAGGAGAGAAGCAATGGGAATAGAAAGAAAAAGAAAAACAATGGTGAAGAGGAAGTGAGTGTCCAGGAGGAAGAACAGTAGAGTGTGGAGAAATGATTCAGTGGCACGAGGATGACATGAGATATTTCATGAAGAGATGAGTTTTCTGACTCCAAAGGAAAGTAGGGAATAACTGGAGGGTAACAATAATCTCTGTACCATCAGGGGAAAGGACAGAATGGAGCACGGTCGAGCCTGATTGGAGCGATGAGCCGACTGTAGGGAAGAGCGAGCTGAACAAGTGTCCAACAAAGAAGAACAATTAAATATAGATCACTTTATTTAAGTCAGTGAGTTTATGCATATGCAACACATCCAAGGCATGTATTGCATATGTTTCTATCAAACCAAGTGGATGAATGTGTCAGTGCACCTTTTGGCCTTGAAACACACCTCTCTCATTGAGATGCCCCCAAAACCTCCAGACATTAATAGCACTGTTAATCTGTCAGAGCTGGTATTGGTAGATTACAGTTGAAGAGGTCACCGCGTTGAAAAGTCAAAACTAATGGAGGCTGACACGTGTCAGAGCGAGGCAATGCTCGGCCTGATCTCATCCAAGACATCCTGCTCCTCCCCAAGGAAATCTCTGGCCCTGTGGCCTCATCATTCAAAGAAGCTGCACGCAGTAACCCGTCAAAGGCATAAGCACTGTACGTTCTGTTATAAGGTACTGGCTTATGAAATAGAATTATTGTGGAGTAGCCGTTATGGTGCTAAAGAGGGGATGAGGGGTGAAAATATCTTATGCTAAAGAGTTGATATTTTGCCATTGAGTGCAAAACATTTCAGAGAAAAGATAAAGATAAAATGTTGGTACCAGTTCATAATGGGGTTTATAAGTAGTGACAAAGGAGCTTATTGCTTCAAATAGAAGCTATAAGCCATCAGTGAGAGAAAGTTTTAGGTTGCCATGTTGGGAAAAAAATCCCCGGGCATGATTCTTATCCTTTCTATTAAGTAATAATGTGGTTAACACATGTTACATGGTTTGCTCCTGCATCAGTTTCTCCAAACAGGTGTTGCAGAACACCATCTACTGTAACTCAGGAGTTCTCAACCTTTTGTAACTTCTGATTATAAAAAGAATTGTAAGGACCAGCCTCCCAAATAAATGAGAAAACACGATTGTGTGACAAACAAAACAATAAAACATGGCAAACGGGGCTGTCAGCTGTATTGAGTAAAACACATATTTGTCTTGCCCTCACCCATCACTGCATGCCATTATGAATCAACATGTTATGTGTTCAGGGTCATATTTCCACACACTGTTGAACTTTCACTGTCACAGGGTGGTTTCCCAATTCCAACATCGCCCTTTCATTTCAAAAACTGATCCATGTTGTGTCATTGCACCCAAAGGAACATAGCTAATAGTTGCAAAACATAATGTTTTATAATTGCCATATTTATAATAAAACACAACTAATTATTGAAAGGAAGCCTTGTTTGAATAACTATAGTTTTTCTTTGAACACAAAATTATATATATATATATATATATATAAAAAAAATATTTTTTTGTTTTAAATTACTAAAGACATATCTTAATAATTTAATCTAAGCAATTGGCACTCTGTCCCAATGGTTGGCTGCAGTTTTTTTTATTATACTGAACCGTAATTAACCCCACTTCAAATCTATCCTGTGTTTCTCACTGTGGTTGACGAGCTTCTCCAACTTCCTAAACTAAATAAACTGTTTAAAACTCCATTGGAAATGCATTTTCATAAAGCTAAAATCAGCGTCTTACAGCTTATTATATGTTAAGATGCACGGTTTATCACAAGATGACGACCACGTTTCACAAGTTATTCAGGGAGACACAAACCTGCAATATATTTGACGGTATGGAGAGGAATGTGTTTTTATATGCCGATGACTCAAGTATTAACTGCGCTATTATCACCTTCTATACAACGATTACCCAATGTGAACTATGATGCACAGCAACACTGGTCACTGCATGTCACCACAGATCTGGCATAACATTCAGAGAGATGTGTCAGAAATTAGCATTGTGAGCAGTTGGGCATTGACGGTTGTCTTTCACTGTGAATATCAACCACGGCGCTGGTGAAGACGTCCACATCTTGACACAAACTCCTACAGACCTCTTGTGATGTCAGAGCCGCTCTGTGCGTTTATGCTCCCGTATGAGTGTGTCTGTTGTTGAATCCACAGCTGTCGGACTGAAAGGCTGCCTGTAAAGTCTTGTGGTACAGGATTATCTGATAATGAATGAATCGCCACCGTGATCATTCTCAAGGTCAAGTCACTGTGTCGAGCCTGACACATTTTTTGTAGTTCAAGGTTTTTGAAGGGAGAGGTTGGTCTGCTAAAATGGTCCTCGGTGCAGCAACGCTTTTAATCCAGTCTAAAATAGGCTAATATTAATGTTTTTGAATTGGCGATTGTGTCCTAGAATTAAGGGCTTGTGCTTATAAGGTCATGCCAGACTTCAAATCTGATCAGGGTTCAGTTGTTTAAGCCAGATCTGGTGTAGACTTGGAAACAGTAACAGATCACCATCGACATTAAACAAATTAGGTAACACTTTAACCCTATTTCGAATTTCTAGTAAATAACACACACATTTAATACATTATTAATAGCACACTCTGATGTAGTTGGAAGCAGATGTAAGTGTGTTGTACTGTATATGTCAACAATACTACTTCCTCCTGTGGTCACAACTAAGTGGAGGCTGGTGTAAAAGGAGGATGATGGATGATGAAATGGTAAAACAGAGTTGTAATAATAAAAGATTATGCCTTCATAGGGGAAGTTATGATGAATACGGTACGCAGTAAACACTTTAAAATGTCTTTGTACCCACATAAATCTACATTAGAGTAGGTTATGCAGAAATTGTTAAATGTTTATACAGTGGAGAGAAATGCTAAATGGATATATATTAGTACGTAATAAACATAAAGAAGGAAGAAAAACAACAACTGCTAAACAGTTACCCTTTTATCAGATGCACACGATCACTCAGATCCCTAAAACGATATTGTTAAGATGCTGCCACAGTCAATTATGGGATAAATATGTTGCATGTACAAAAGAAAAAAAGGAAAATGTAATATACACAAGGTTGGAAAATTGTATGCAGTTTACCAAGGCATGATAGAGACACACAATCTAAAAATGTGACAAAAAGCTGAACAAATGGTGACAAAAAGAACCTTTATAATACAGCAATAATCTAAAAATAAACATTGGATTCTGAATATCGTGCACCACTTCTGTCTGGGAGAAATAACACGCAGGGAAAAGCACATACATGATGGCTGGGGAAAGACACGTTGAACCTTTGCTGACTAGAATGTGTGCTAAATCCCGAAAACATGCGTCGCTGCAACATTACAGCACGAAGTATAATCAATAGATGGCACTGTTTCCCAGGCCTTGGCCCTCAGCTTCAGTTAGCACACCTCTAAAACATCTCTCTCTCTCTCTCTCTCTCTCTCTCTCTCTTCCTCTCTCTCTCTCTCTCTCTCTCTTGGGAGCCAATAGTTGTTTAATACCCACTTCACTAAAATGTTGAACTAACTCTTTGTCATAGTGTACCTGGAGCCGTTGGACGCAGACTCCCCCAGGTAATCAAACATCGTTGCACTTATTGTATCAGAATATGGCTGAAGATGGGAAAGATGTTGCTGGTCACAATACAACAAATCAATACAAGGTTAGAGGCAGATTCATATGAAATAAAATGTGTCATTTAGTATTTTGGGGATAAGAAAGGTGATGAAAACAGGTATACATGTGTATGTATGTATGCATGTGTATTTATGATATTTCCATCCTTACTTTTTTCCTTCACATTACTATGTATTGCCATTTCATCTGTACAAAGTCAAGATTTAATTAGCCTATATTTTGTTATTGAAGATATATTTATTAATTTGTCTTTTTCATATACATTTGTTTTTATATATGTATAAGTCAGTTTCAGTACATATTTGCATTAATTATGCTCAGTTTCATGTTATATAAATATTCAGTGGGCAGTCCTTTCATGCCATAAGACACAAGTCACATGAACATGACCCATTAAAGGATTCAAGGATAATTTATTGTCGTAATACAACACCTTGGTGTCCAATATACATACATACAGTTGGAGAACTCTTTCAGAAAAGCTTGACAAACAAAACAAAAGAAACCAGTCGTGCATTTCTGTAGCATATTCTTTTCCTCTCACATTTGCATCAGGAGGAATGTAAACCAAGCAACAGCAACATATTCACTGAGCAGATAATATGGCTTAACATAAAACATTTGACATCAGGACCCAGATGAAGACTTGTAGAGTCAAAATGCATTTGTTGTCCATAATTTAATGAAGGATTTTTTAATTGCAAAGCCTAGAATGTTTCTCAGACTGCCAACCTATATTAGGGACTGAGGACCCTTCAAACGGAAGCTGGACAGTCATTGTTTTTTATATGTAATAATTGAAAAACTGATGAGTGTGTGTGGGGGGTGTGTGTGTGTGGGGGGGGGGGGGGGGGTTGTCTATTCATATCGCACCATTCATGAACTAACAAGGGTGGATTTATTTAAGTATGCATTTTTTATGCGGATTGGGTAAAGTGGGGGGACAGCTAATTTTTTTTATTGATCATTTTAAAAACCTTTTTCCTATCTCAATGAGCTATTTTAATTGTTGTAATGTTTGTTATTAAAGTTAGTAAAGGTGTTTTGACATGTGTGGCTGTGTGTGTGTGTGTGTGTGTGTGTGTGTGTGTGTGTGTGTGTACACAATTCTAGATAAAATATGTAATGCTGGTAGGATTGTTGTCCAAGCCTGTCTACAAACTTGAGCTACCTGCACATGATTGACTGCTGCTTTGTTGCAAAGATGCCTGGCTGGAAACTGAGGGTAACCAATACAATTGATTTGGGACCTGTTTGATTAATTATAACATTGATCACAGATTGTGAAAGTGTGTAGAGAGAGAGAGACGAAGAGTGAAGCTTTATCGATGAGTCAATGTGATACCGGTTCCCTCTCTGAAACCTTGAAGCTCACCAGCTTCTTCTTCTTCTTTTGTTGTTGTTGCTTTAAGTGCACAAACACAGAATAACAGGGTTTTAAATATCGTAGCGCCTGCTTGGTTCACATGTGGTTACCTTCTTCACGGAAGTTACACCTGGAGCACGAGACAATCACAGTGGTTGCTAGGTAACGGGTCTTCTCAAGGTCTCTGCTGTGAGCTTCCAGCCAACCAAGGTTTGCTCAGTGAATCATTTCCTCCACTCAATACCAGAGTGAGTCTGACAATGAGTGCAACATATATAGTAGAAATCCAGTGTGTGTGTGTGTGTGTGTGTGTTTGTGTGTGCACTTGCAATTTAGCTGCTTTCCTTTCAGAGTGCTGTTATTGTGCATGCTGGCTCACTGGCACGGCTCACTATAAGTAACACCTGTACGTTTCCTCCTTTTACAAGTCAAATGATCTGCTGTGAAAATGCCCCACTGTATAACATTTCAATGTAATCAATTGTACAGTACAAGAGTGGCCAATTTACATATCCTGCAGACACAGAGCATACATAGCATTTGAAGTCGTATGTCAGGCCACATGGTGAGTTTAAGTCCAACAGTCACGTCTTTTTCCCCTGTTTTGGTCTCCACCAACTCCTCATAGAAATACCTGGTTGACCAAAACACCTTCAATTAGGATTTTTTCTTAAAGTTTGAGTTAAAGAGAATTTTATGGATACGCTGAATGATAAGGAAATTATTTCACACTATTGACCAGCAGTGCATTCATCACAGGTTGGATCCCTCTGCAGCGTTGCTCATCCAGCATTTTGGATTTAATGATCGCTCGACAGATTTAATATTCGGGGATCTAAAAGTCAGTGATAGGCGAGGTATTTCATGTCCACAGGTCAACGGTGAGACACGTCATTCACCAACTTTCAAACGCCCGCACCCGTCTGCTAATCGTGATGAAGTCCCTGTCAAAACATGAGGAGCACGAGATGAGAGATGGGAGATGAAGGGTGGAAGCGACAACGTTCACATGAGACAATCTTCTTGCCCAAAGTTCAAAAATATTGATGGGCGCAGCTTTCAAATTTGTATTTTGTATGAAAGATACAATAAAGAACAGTTAAAACCAGGTTCTGATAAAGATAAAAACAAGTATTTGATCTTTAAGGGAATTGATCCAGTCAATATAAGTTATAATGTCTGTGAAGTGTAAATGTCATCATGTTTCTATGAAAGAATATATAATCTGCAGTAAATCTCTCTGCCATCAGAAGATGTTGGCTCGTGTTTTTAAGGAGCGTTCTCCTCTGACTAGTGAAATGAATGGTTTATTATCACGGAGACGCGAGGACTGAAATCAGCCCAAACGCCTCTTCGGCTCTACTCAATAGTGTCGTTTTCCTCTCCTCATCAATTCCAGCCATCTGTTGCTCATTTCATATCTGTCCATCTGAGTTTGGCCCTGGAAACTTGTTGGAAGCTTCGGGTTAGTGTTAGAAATGTGAATATATCCATTTTGAATGTGGTTTTCTGTAATCACAAGCAATGCCACCATTTTAGGGAGAAATGCCACTGAATGTAACATTGCACAAATGACACACGCATTTGTAACACTACAACTTAAAGGCTAAGGGTGAATTTATCACTTTCCTACAGTGGTATCTATAATATTTTTGGCTATTACTTCCCCAAGTTTTTAGATATCCTTCTGAGAATCTGCCAACACATTAAATGCAGCAATACATTCAACAACAACATCTCTTTCTAGACGGTCTGAATTATTCACAGTAAAATCTGTGGATTATCCACAGTAATCACAACATTGTTTCTGGAAGGCCATGTGTTGGAGCTTTTGGTTGCGCATTTTCGAAGATAGATGCCTCGAGGACCTCTTCCTCTCTTTTTCTCTCTTGGCCTCACCCCTCTCTCCCTTCTTCGCATGTATGGTTTCCTTGTCTCCTTCCTTCTGTGTGAATGGTTTCCTTGAGTTTGGCGTGGCTCAGGTGTTTGGCTGCACATTCTCCTGGATCCATATTCTTCATAGACATGAAATCTTTCCTGATCCACATAGGAATAGAGGTCGCTCTTGCTCAACAGATTGTACGTTTGTGATTGGGGCTGTAAATAAAATTGACTTGACTTGAATGAATGAGGAAATCTTATTAATTCGGGTGAAGTTTACCCATAGGGTCCAACGCTGTAACTGCTTCTTCACTTGTGATAAAACATCTATTGCCAGTTGCACAGTAGTTGGGGTTTAAATGAGGCACATAAGGTGATCTGGAGGACTGCTGCTGATTTATCTTGGACTGGGACACTGTTGTGGAGCTACAGTTTGGCACAGTTGCTCTCATAAAAAGATTTGATACCCCCAATAAGAGTTCAGTGTTTTACTGTGATTAAATCCCCCAGGCTAGTTTGCAGTAAAAAAAAATCTCTCCCTCCCTCCCTCTCTCTTTCTCTCTTTCTCTCTCTCTTTCTCTTCCCCTCCCACACCATCACTGTTTGCTCCATAGTAATTCTCTTTCTCTCCCACTCTCCACCTCTAGTGACCTACACACAGGGAAACGTGGGTCACTGAGTTCGGTAGTCAGTACAACAGTCTGGTTAGAACCCTCGTAACTGTCTTGAACCGAAGTCACACCAAATAATACTAAACTCTTATTAAATATTTGTTTTAATGTCAAATGGCACGTCTGCATTATGGGATTTATTCATCTCTTTTGCCAGGGAGCAGCGGCTATGCGATCGCCTCCGTCCGTCTGTTTTATTTGACTGTGGCGAGAATATTTCCACAAACTTACGGCTTGATTGGTCCAAAATGTGTCATGTATATTGAAGCTCCCAACAAAAGAAACGTGTTGATTTTTGGTGACCTTTCCAACAGTCTAACATTTACATTTCAAATGAGTCTATCTGCTGACTCATCAGTCATAATAAGCACACACCTTTTGTTGTCGACCTTTGCAATCCCAGCAGAAAGAAACTGGGTGATTATGGTGACCTCGTGACCTTTTCTCTAACACAACCATCAGGCTACATTTTGCCAATACTTTTTCACATGCTACAATTTTGACTTGAAGTATTGGCTATCTTATAAGATTGGCATTGATGGCATTCTCCTCTCTGAGAGTGTTCTTGCTTAATACAAAGAACTTGAAAATGTGGTTTCAATATAATAGCCTTCCAGACCAATGAACAAATCCAAGCAGAAATTGTCCATCGCTAATTCATGGTTCCAGTTTGCCAGTGTTATAAAAATTGTGAAAATAGTTTAAGATTGACTCCAGGCGGGACAATGATTATATACTGATCAATATCTCATCCATTAGGTTTGTTGAATTTGAATATTCAGAATCAGGCAACAGAGAGAGTGACACCGTCTCCTCATAGCAGGTGTTACATAATGTGATGTACACAAATCATCATCCATCAGCAATGCGCTCAAGATCAGAGTGGAGATGTAGTATTGTTGGCCCATTTTTGACAGCCCTACTGTACACACACGTTTGACCTCTTTTCCCCTGGTCTCGTATTATCTGAACCCATTTTCTTTCCCTCTCTGCAGCACCATATGACTAACTCCGTTTAGCCCACATTTGTCCTTTGACGGTGACTGATTGTTAACCAAATGCCCTAATTGTTTAATTAGGTTGGGGCCAGGGAGCTGTGACAGCTGCGGCGTGATTCATGTATGCTGCATTTCCAGCAGCCATAATGGGTGGTTGGCGGAAGGAGGAGGGGGTGCAAGAAGTGATGTGGCCTTTGGCAGGGGAGCTGGCATCTGTCACCCATGTCAGCATAATGGGAGGGAGAAAGGCAGTCCAAAAATGCTGCCAGGTAACCCGTAGCCTCCGTTTTCATAGTGGTTGAGTTACTGCAGCTAAAAACGGATTTATCATGATGCTCAAGCCAATACTGTATCTGTAACTTTCCCAGAGTCAGAATCCAAAATGTCTATTCTCATTGCGTCAACAATGCAGATTAAGGAAAACACACAAAAATGTTAACATCTACTGTATCTCCTTTATCGGAGCGCAAATATTGCACCTTTTGTTTTTATGCACATCTCAAGTGTAAATGAGCCCACAGCAGTAAAAGTCACATGCATCCCCAGAGCACCATAAGCAGACTGTGTGTTGCGTTTATTGAAGTAAATATTAATAGACAGGCAAGCGCTCTGGCTTGAATATTTCAAATCCCTGGGACTGTACAGTATGATGGAGTCCAAGCCTGTGTGCTGGGATCCATTAGTGCTCTGTACTCCACTAGAACCATCCCCAGGGCAGCGGCACCAAGCGGAGTACAGTTCGGTCTTGGCAATTTCTGCCGATAGTGTTTGCTCGCCGACAGCTGACTTTCCAAGGGTGTTTTTTTTTACAGTGGGCAGAATTAAACACAATCTTGAAAGGCTTGGTATCAATAGTTTCTGTGTTATTCTTTGTCTGATGTGCACCTCCCGTCTCCGCTCTATTGTAGGCAGGATAACAGACACACATTGTCTTTCAGGAATGTCCACATCGGGATAGGTGGTTTCTAAATGAAAGGAAACACTGTGACGTGAGTTCTCCGGGAAAAGTTGGCTTCAATATCAGAGTCACAGTAATTTCTTGATGTGGAAAATGTTTCTTTGACTCATTATCTAATAAAGTTAGCATTAGATGGTGAACTAGTCATGGTGAAACAGCCCTTTAATCAAAGCAGTACACACATTTAATACAAGGTCAGTGATGAGATTCAGAATTAATGACAGCATGGTTGTTTTTTGCCAACACTTTTAAAACTAGAACGGGCACTCGTTAGAGGGCATACCTTCATTACCTGCATTGAATTATAAACATTTTGGCATTAGTTGCATGACAATTAGATATAAATTGATCGCGCTATTGTAAAAAGATTTTGACCTTTTCATGACCTTGACCTTTGACCCGATCAATCCCAAAATCTAATCAAATGGTCCCTGGATAATAACCAATCATCCCACCAAATTGCATTTGATTCAACAAGATGTTGACCTTTTTCATGACCTTGACCTTGATCTTTGACCGATAGATCCCAAAATCTAAGCAAATGGTCCCCGGATAATAAACAATCATCCCACCAAATTTCATGCGATTCGGTTTAATACTTTTTTATACGAATAACACGCACACACACACACACACACACACACACACACACACACACACACACACACACACACACACACACACACATACAAACACGCGGCGATCAAAACGTTACCTTCTGCATTTTCAATGCGAAGGTAATAAACCCTGTTTACGTTTATTTACTTGTTAACCAGGCATATAAAGTGCATCTGAAACTCTATTTGCTCTTGACTGCTATAGCAAACGTCTCTGCTCCGTAATCTCTTGTCCTGTGTTGGAAGGACTCTATATTCTATCTTTTAGGGTTTCTTAATGCTGAAGCCTAGTTGTGCCTTAATTTGAGGGCAGTCAATCAAATCTTGCTTAAAGCAGCAATATTAGCATCTTGTTATTAGCACAGCATCCTGCTACATAACACTAGAGACAGACTTTTAACCACTGGCTTCCCTGCTAAATTCTCCTTTTGATCTAAATCACAACAGGAACACAACTTATTGTCGCTAGTTGAACGAGCAGCCACATAAACATTCACGGGGAAAAGCACACCGGGGAAAAGTACACCGCTAACGCGAGTTATCAGGCTTGCTTGCTAATCAGCTGCTCGGTTGCAGCCTATAAAACAGCATGTGAACGCACCACAAATGTCACTTTGGTCTAGTTACATGTGGCGTTAACTCTTCATTATCACAAACAACATCCATTCTACCACAGTATTTAATTTCATGTCATATTTCATATTCTATTCTATTTCATTATTTAAACATTTTCCCTATTTTATTTTTTTATTTTATACATTTTATAGTGTTGTTGTTGGAAGGAGGCTTTGCACAAGAATGTTGCGGCCAAAAATAATGCACTGAAATGGTTATGAATATGATAAATAAAGACTTGAAACATGAAACTCCACGCTCCTCTTTGCTCTGTTTTTGTGTTCTCCATCTCCTTCAAATTTACTCTGTTGGTTTTCTCATATTTAGTGCTACTTTTTTCAAAACTCCTCCGGAAGACCTATGATGCTGTATGTACTGACTGCATCTCATACAACTGCATCTTAAAACCTGAATTTCCCACTGTAGTAAGAGAACATATGAATGATGACCATCCCTATACTCATACCATATACAGTATATGTGCAGGAAACCTACAACATAAGTTACAACCAATACAAGGAGTGCTCATCACTGCCCACCCAAATGCCACTATAACTTAATGTCAATACCTAAAGGATTTTTTTATATTCTCAGTGTTCAAGTTTCAATGTATTTGCAAATTACAATTTTCGTTTTATAATTTTGTGTCAGATTCCACAGTTCAAAACTAAGTTATTGAAGTTGTGCCGGTGAGTTATTCTCTTGGTGTCTGACGTCAGCATTGTTGGCGGAATGCAGATTGAGTTAGAGAGTTTTTATTGGGAGATGTGTTGCTGAATAAAGCTTTATGTTTGGCAGATTGATGGTCGGCTTTGTAAAGGTGCTGCCAGAGTTTATGGCCCCTGTTTTGGAGTGTAAGGAAAGGATTTCCATGTCTTGCTCGGACCATTTACACCGGGGACTAATTTGCAAGAAACCCTGCAAAGCCAGCCTACAACTCTTCGATGAAGCTGAGCTTTCAAGATTTAGGTTTTCCTCAGTGAGGCTGGACTTGTAGACCTTCATCTTAAACTAAATGTTTGTCCCGTTTATCAATGTTTGCATGATTGAAAGCCACCCACACTTCACTGGCATCCCGCTTTATGGACAGCAGGAGGAATCTAGTTAGCTTGTAGTAGTACAAACACTGTACTGCATCTATACGCTCTTTTACATAAAATGTATTTCAACCGTTATTTCACTCAGACAAAAAGAAGCTCATGCTAAAGTAGAGCCAAAGGTTTAGTCAAATGCAGAACTTCACATTTTGATATTGGACTGCATTGACACAATTGTTGAATTTGACCAATTAACTTGAATCCGTAGAGTACTCGCTTTTCCATAAAGTTGGGAGACTTAATTAAAATCCTGGAATTAAATTTCAATTGATGCAGCAGAAGCTGTGACATCCTGACTAGTGGTCTGTAATGTAGGTAATGCTCCCCAATATTGATGTGAACATTGCTACTGCACACTCACCAACATCAACCAGAACTTTCACTGTCACCTTGTCTGGATGTCTAGCCGTGCAGCGAGCCGGGGAGGTGACAGATTGAGTCAACACTAAGCTGAGGATTGATTGTATAGTCAGAGTGCTCTATGATTTATAGGGCCAACTGCATATTACCACTGTGACTCCCTCGGGGCAGCAAAGCTCTTATTCTTGTACCTGGATAGACATGTAGTGTAGATTTACAGCCATGGTCTGAGATACAGATCGGATATGAGAGGGAAACTGTAGTTTTATTGTTTGTGTGTGTTTTAGCTGTGATAGGAAGAACAAATTAATGCAGCAGTATTAGTGTCATTGTACGTGATAGGAGGCTGATATAAAAAAAAAATGTTGTGGTTCAGAAACACATCAACATTCAACGTATCCCTTGGTTTAGAATGCCAACATTGTTTCTGGTGACTGGGTTGCTCATATAGAAAGTGTCAGGCAATGTCAAGTGTACATGTCTGCTGACAAAATATATATATATATATATATATATATCATGACATTTGAATAATTATTTGCTGAGAAAGTACAGGTAAGTTGTTTCTCCCTGCTCTCTTTGATAAAGTTCATTAACTATGCTGTGGTTTGGTTTCTATATCAGAGTAGACAGCGGCATAATCAAAATACACGGGGCAGAGATTCCTAATGGTAACAGCATCATTACTAGAAAACTTAAATTAGGGTTTTCCAGAAGCACAGTGTGTTTTATGGTATTTCCAACACAACATGACAGGAAAACACATCAAAAATAGTGCTTTTCCATGCCTGCATGTTGTTTTATTCCCTTTTCTACAATTTTTCAGCATTTGCTGCATTGGAAGGTATAGCGCCTTGAAATACAACATAATGTATATTGAAAGAACAAGCTGACTGATTACTTTGCTTAAACTGTGCTGTGCTCATAATAGACCATCTATTCCCCTCTGAGCCAATGCGTCCAAACACAGGAGATGAGGCAGTAGTCAGTCACAATCCCGAAATTAAAAGTGTTTTGCACTAACAGGCGGGTCGTTAAATGTGGGAGATAGAAAAGGCTCCTTTGGTATCCAAAGTATGACTCGGGTTCACGGGAAGCTCATTAACACTGCAAATCCCCTTGATCTTTTCCAATTAACTGTCCCAGCCAGGACGACGTGAGACATGCAATTAACAAAGGCCAGTGGCTGACTCACCCCTCATCCCCCTGTTTCATTACCGGCGAGCCTTGGATTTGGGTCAAATTCAACAGCTGACATAGAGTATGAGCTTTAACCATCCCAGGGCTGTGAGTTTGATGCATGGCACACCGTCTCCCTCTGAATTGTAATTATGGAGACGGCCTCCTGTTATTGGGAGAGAAGGTTCAAGGTCTCACTCAGACAGCAAAGGGTAACATGTGAGAGTCAGTAATGAGCGGAGGTGGATGATCAGAGACGCGTGTGACACTGGGACTTTGGATCTATATGTTAATCTCACTTTTGGAGTTGGATAGTGTTTAATCTGTCTGAGTAATGGAAATAATAATAATTTTTTTCATGAGACTCATCACTCTTAGGTGATAGGCTACTGTATGTAAGTGCATCAAGTAGACAGTGTTCCTCAGTGATTTCATATATTCATCTTGTAAAGCAACTAAACACAATCATTTGATAACACACTTTTATTCTGGAACAGGAGGTGACCCACACATTTTACAGATACTATTCAACCAATCACGATATAAAGATATGAACTAATTGTAATTACTAGAAATCTTACTAGAGCCTCATGCTCACATGGGAGAAAAGCCCCAGTGACGTAGCAGAGCCCACAGCTAGCAGCTAGCAACCTGAGACAGCCTAAACCTGTCACTCAATTTGGTAAGCACTGTTTTAAATTCGCTGCACCTGCTGCTTGGAATACACTGCAAAAAACTCTAAAGTTAAAGGAGCTCATAAATTTTTAAAATGTTTTTCTTTCCTCCTCAAGAAGAGATATTACTCATCCCACTGCATCCATGTATTCAGCTAAGCTAGGCTAAAGAAAAGCACAAGACGCCACGCTTACATTTGCCTTTATTATTTCTGAGGAAGGAAAACATAAAGGAAGAGATGAAGGAACTTAGAAAGTCTAGAAAGAAAGGCAGAGTAATAGTTTTGCATGTGTAATTAACTATATTATTATAAAACAATTTTATATAAACACATAGTCTACCATTTTATTGGAAAGTGTGTGGTGTTATAAAACCTTTTTTCTTAGTCCAATCTTTCAGGAGTCAGACTAAACATGTGACCTCACCATTTTGGCGCTGATGACATAATTAGTGGAGAAAAACACGACTTCATGGAGATTCAGAGGATCTTAAAACCTCTTTGAAGATACAATTTGGATGTCCAGTTAAGTGATCATGTTAGAGGGCGCACAGACTCTCTGGCTTCAAATGTAGAATATGCCGCCCACCAGCATTGACACATGCACACAGTACACACACACCAGCAAGCATATAAAGCACAGTATGCACACACGTACATAAAATACACAAAACCAGCACTTTAGTATACATTCAAAGACATCTTATGAAATCCCATCTGCTGGAGAATGATCTTAATTGACCCAAGTCGTAAACACCAACTTTAGTCTTAATCTTAAAAATGTTTTATTCATTTAGAGACGTGATTATAAAAAAAATACATAAAAATCAAAAATAGTTTTAACTTCTTTTAAATCTAATCTTTATTGTATATTTCTCAGATTTCTTACATTACTAACATCTTTGCATTTCTGTTTGGTTCAGGACAACTAATACAATTGTTCATCATTGCATTACATTTGCAGTAATGTTAATTCTATTACTGGCATAGCAGCATCACACTGTGTGTCTCTTGAAATTAAAATTTAACAAATGTTGTTAATCCGGATAATGTTAGTAATACAATAACCATGCATAATTTTAGCAAAATATGCACTCCCGTGTCACTCTTCTCCGAATTACTTTAACAGACTAATGAGGAATCTGTGACCCTAACAGAAATAAGCTGTATTTGTGAAAATATGTCAAATACAAGCAATACCATTTTTATTTTAGAAAACAATTGTAGTAAATCTAAAATGGACATACAACATTTTACATTACAGTAAAGGTAATAATATTCTCCCTTTTTCATAAAAAAAAATATTAAAAAGTTATACATGAAAAAAAACACCTGCTGATAACACATATTCTTCACGTTGTTTGCTCACAGGATGTGGATTGCTGGGAGTAAATTGGTGACATATTCATTTTAAACTCGTACGGTGTAACTGTTCACACTGGTTCCAGAAAAAGCTAAGAACACATGCTGCTTCAAGCAGCGCCGCAGGGCTCACTAAGTACAGCATATTAAACTCAAATGATCTGAGACCTGTCTGCCTCTTCAGTCAGTCTAAATAACATCATGACGTACTTGACTACCTTTAAACGACTAAGAGTCCCAGAGCGTACCTCGCAAATGCATCAAAATACATCAAAACCTGCGGTCTGATCGAAAACAATTTTTTGGGGAGATTGGACCAGCAATTAACCCTCAAAACGCAAAAAGAATGCGAGAAATTGTCCAATTTATTTAAATGGAGATTCGGAAGAGAACGCGCTAATCAAAATTAATCTTTGGGACCGCAGTGACACGCCATACATTACGGTAGAGACATTATTTAAAGTTTAAAACGTTTATTTATTTGATTTATTGGACATTTTATTCATAGCTAGCATAGTTTCCATGGAATCTTTGTTCAGGTTCCGGCAGACGGAGACATGGAAAGTCCTAAAAAAATCAAACGTATTTTGCCACAAGTCTGACAATTTTGGATTGGATTCAATTTATTGTCATTGCACAGAGTACAGGTACAGAGGCAACAAAATGGCAATGTTCACTCTTTTTACACCATTTATGGATCAAAGCGTAGGAAATCTTGTGCTCTTCCTCACATGTGTGGATGGAATCCACAATTTTACCCACATTTGTCTTGAGGAGCCTTAACGAGGGAGCAAGTCAAGCTCCCTGCCCCATTCGATTACATTGTAAAACAAGCCATATTTTATTTTTCAAAATAAACAAGAGCCCTTTGTGAACTGTGATTAAGCTATCATATCTAATGAAAAGTACATATAAGGACACGCAAACGTTCACAAAAACCTTGAGCCTCTCTTAAAGCCAACACTTTTGTGATTAGTATTATAGTTTCATGTGAAAATTCAACTTTTAGACGGAAGGAAGGAAGGAAAGGGAGGAAGGGAGGAAGGGAGGAAGGAAAGCAAGAAAAGGAAGGGAGGAAGGAATGCCCCACCCCGCGCTCCAACACACAGGAGCAAACTGACCTTGTTAACACATCTCACTCCCGGCAATGTTATACATGTTTATAATATATACTTATACAAACACCTCTCGGTATAGAAGCCACACCATCTAAATGTATTGCGAAACTTTCTAGTTGTACTTCCTGTGTTCCTCATCGTCATGTGTCTTTTTGCATAGTAAAGAGTTTTTTCACCTCACCTCGACTCCCACGTCTCCTCTGCTCCTGCATGAGTCTCTGCCACTGCCCTCAGAAACGTTTGCGAATGGGAAATTCTTCTCTGAATTTGACCCATCCTTAGTTATTTAGGAGCTGCAGTGATGCTCCCGGGGAGCAACTGGGGGTTCAGTGCCTTGCTCAAGGACACTTCAACGTGCAACTAATGCGGAGAGCGGGGATCGAACCGGGTACCTTGTGGTTACGAGACCGCTCTCCCCACTCAACTAGAGCCAACCCAAATTATTTACTCTGCATCTTAATTTCAGGTCTTGTCATGAAATATTCTTGATCGATGAATTTATTGCCGTGGACAAAATATTAAAAGCAGCTAATGTAAAAGGACGCAATTAAATGATCATTAATAGGTCAGCTACATCGGTGTGTCATTGTACCATGAAAGTCAATTAACACTATCAGTATCAGAGGCCTGACAATTGCCACTTTGACTTTCCAAAGCAACATGACTCAAATATTGGCGTTCTCAAAGAGGTGTCATATCCAGGTGCTTAAATTGCAGGTCCATGAATTACGAGAACTGCAAAGGTATAGAGTATTTAAATTAGCAGAGGTCTCAGAGAACAAATGACAAACTGCAAGGTCAAACTGATTACATGTAACGGTTCACCGCCAAGGAGAGATGGAAACCACAACCCGCCGTCATCACAGAGTTAAGTCGTTTAATTTGAATTGTGCAAAGCCCAAATTTGTAGTTTGGTCATTTCTTATCTCCTTGCATATATGTTCAAACACATTTCCCAGAGCTTGAGAAGATGGAGAGTCTACAGCCACACCAGTGGGTCCATGTGGCTGTGCTTCCCGCAAAATGTTAACTAAAGTATTGGAGAACTTTAAATCTTGACCTGCTGGTGCTAGCTGTAAAGTTAAGGAATTCTATTTTTATCTTGTCGGGAACATAATTATCCTCACCAAATGTCACAGCAAATACATTCAATATATTATTTCACTCAAAAGCAGAAATGTCAACCTCATGGTGGAGGAGAAGTGAGATAATCAGAGACAATAGAATCCATCCTCTGGGAACCCTAAATGTCTTTCCAAGATGTTGTGCCATTCAATGTAATACATGTTGACACTTTACTGGATAGGTGAACACTTGACCTCCTGGTGGTGACAAATAAAAAGTAATGGATCACTCGTTCAGTAGGATTCATCCTGTGGGTACCATGGATGTCAAAGACAACCCATCCAACTGGTCTTGAGTTGTTTCAGTTTGATCCAAAGCTAATCAACAGACAGACCAGCAACCTCTGACCACTAGCATGGCTAAGAAAAGAGCACTAACTAGGATGATGGTGTTTAAAATGACATCAAATCAGAAATGGGCTTCAATCAATAATCTCATGTTATTAGCCATACCATTATACCAACACCACTGCTAATGAAATAATTCATTATTTGACTCTATCCGTCAGACATTTCCTCAATAACCATTTAATGTTGCAACAAGACAAACTTTCTATAATTACAAAAGTCAGTGAGTGAATAGCTGGATGAATTGTACAGTACTGTGGGCTTGGCAGACAGAAAAGTCTTATTAACCTAGGTGCCATTCATTAACATCACATTATTCATATGCATTTCCATATTGGACTCCCTGCATTTCCAATCCTGCGACAATTACACAGCTATCAAGGATTAAGGGATCCTGTATTTAGGAAAATAGATAAGGTTTGAACAAATTCAAATTACAGGGACTCAAGTTTCTCTCCTAATGACCGTTTCATTCTACTGTATCAGACAGGCAGCACTTGCATTACGTACCTTGTGATGAATAGAAACGACCTTGAACCAGTGCTTGATAATGTTGATTTATACTAATAGATCCTATTTTAGAACATATTCATTTTAATATTTCATAGTAAGTAATGCGTGTTTGAGGGTTATATGACGTTACAGCACAGCCTTGAGCTTAGTTTAATATCAGAAACTAGCATTAGACACTTCATATCTAATTTTCATATTTAGAAGGAAGGCTTTTTATTCTGGGTCTTCTCCCTATGTCATGTTTAAAAGGTAAAATCTGGATTTTTCAACCTGAACACTTAAGTGACAACAACTCTTTTTAAACGGTCATGTATTGAGTATGAACACTGCAGACGGGTTGCAATGTAAGCATACGTTGTTGGGACTGACAGGCTGTGTTATCATAAGTGTCTGACAACGTTACAAAGAAGACATTACAGATAAAATAAATATACGTGTTTCTTTTCCTTTCGCTTTATACCGTCTGTTTTTATTATGTAACACATCAAACTTAAACAACACCACGGTCCTCTCTTCAACTATCACTCACATTTACTCGGTTGTCTCGTGGCAACGTGTCACATAACACAATAATAAACTCTTAAAATAACTATCACAGCCTGTCAGTGTCAAAAAACGAGCACTTTAAGTGTACGCACATCGACGCTGCGCAATTTCCCGATATCTTTACACTGCTGCTGCGTTCGCGCTCCACGCTGGACCGATGGTGTCCACATTAATCACTTAGACACACAAACAGGGGAAATGGGGTGCAAGTTAAGAAATTACCAAAGTTACCCTTCAAGATGAACTGGACTGTTGCCATAACAGCGCTGAGAGGCATAGCAAGCAAGTTCCCTCCTCTGGAAAGAGCCTATGAAATTGTTTAAAAAGATAACTGGGAATCTGGCTGTTTGCCAGGAGCGTGCCCCAGTGCCTCATGGGATATTAATGGCAGCCCAAGCCGAGGCAGGTCTGCAGTGAGGGAATAGATCCGAGAACGATCACGGCACATCTCCCTTAATCAGTGCTTTAAAATCAGCTGGGCCTTTGCTAATCTGCTTCATTTCAATCTCAGGATGTCTCCATTTGCTATTGAATTAGAGCGGTGAGGGGCTGCTGGGAGGCTCGCTGTACGAATACACGTATGCATTTGCTAGTACCCGCACATTTTTACAGCGCATGCAGGAGTTGTTGAATAACAGCTTTTAATACATAAGTGACCACTCCTCTATACCTTTCCTCGCTAAACTCTCCTTCTCCGCTTCACTCTTTCTGCATCGTGGCCAGAGGGGCTGCTGGTAGATAAATATCAGCTCCTTTGGCAGCGGTCTCCATGTACATTTCCCCAGTGAGCCCATAGGCCCCTTGATGAAAGCCATCCGTCACCACTGTGGGATGACCTGTCTGCATTGACCACTACACACCTACACCCTGACCACTAGACTGTGAAGGGGATGTCTCCATGAGCACCCTCACACACCACCAAATCCAGATTTAATGCCTTTAATTTACACTGCCTAGAGGGCTTATCAAAAGGTTAGCTCAGGAGCGTTGAGACAAGTTTATAAAGGCCTTGCTGGGACACTGCAATATTGAGTTTGGTGTGTACCGTAAAGCTCCTAATTTAGGAACACTGATGCCATTTGAAAGTGACTCCAAATTTTGATTGCTGCTATAAGTTCCCATATTGCGTTTAGCGCCACAGCCACGGTGCATTTTGGCAAGCGGGGAAAGTTTTTGTGTCGTTGTTTCCCAAAGGACGAGTGGAGAGAGAATGATGTGAAGCTGAGTGAGATTAATGCGTGGCAAATGGAACATGTGCTGGGATGACAGTGTAGATGAGGACTGATGCCTCTCCAGGAGATGGAGAGTGACAGGCCGAAAACAACATAGTGGGGGATACTCCCGTGAATATTTCCTCCCGAAAGAGAACATTCATCGCGGAGCAGCTAACGGCGGATGAAGGCATTTGACGCAATTTGCTGTAATATTTGATCACAGAAGTTGCAATGGTCTTAATTGAAAGTGATGAAATGGTTTATTAAGCACGTCTTGGAGGGCTCGCAGTGTGCAAAACAAATCCCATGCAGGTTTTTATCTGTTGTGGGCTATCACGACCAATTTATGACTGTCATCATCATCACTTCAAGTAATGTCATTGGAGGGCATAAGGAACAGTAAATCATGTTCCCAGGTTCCTCATTACTGTAAATATCCCTCCTACACAGGCAATCAGACGGATAATTCATGTAGCAATATGCTGCTGTAGGTCAGAATGGGATTGAGGATGCACAAAATATGGCAGAAGAGGAGGTTTTAACGAAGAAGAGGAAAAAGGTATCAGATATTAAAATGCAGATCTTGCACTGCCCCTTTTAAAATTGCTGTACATAATGGAGTAAAAAAAAAGAGGCTAAAAGCTCAGCATCCAGATGCATTTGGATTTTTAAGGTTGAAATTTGTTTGTGGTGCTCATGGCATTGAATAACTACATTATATAAAAAGTCAAGACCTTCATTTGATTGAAGGAAAGGAACTATTTCTGCGGTAGAGAATGGTTACAATAAAAAACTACTAATGCTCCTGCTACTGCAAATTCAAAATGAAGAGATTGTGGCCACTAATAGCAGCGTACTTTGCAACCGCTATCTGCCTCGTCTCAAGGCCGGATTCACAAAATAGATTGAGAAACTGATATTACTGCACAAACAACGATGTGCAGCATGCGCGTTTTTGTGTCCGTCTAATCCATCCGGCAAAGTGTAAATGTTGGCTTTGCAGCAAGAACAATAGAGGTGTTTGGGATATAATTTGCTGCTGGTGCTTTTAAAAGGTACACCTTTCGGGTGTAAAAGAAAATGGCACGCTCAGAAGCAGAGGACAAAAGAAAAAATATAATCGAATGACGCCATGATCAGTGGAAAGTCTGGGTGTGACACCCCTCATGAATGTGCTCCAGTTAACACCAACTCTCTAAAGACAATTATAATTCCCCTGTAACGGTGTGTGCACTGCGGCTCTATAACTCCATTCTACACCATATACTGCTTGTTAAAAAATGAGGAGAAGCAAAGAAATAGAGATTGATAGCTCATGTCGATCATGGAGCAGCCTGGAAATGATACTGCCACTGCCAGTTATGGCTGTATGAACTAATAAAGGTTTGACTGTATGCACTGCCCTCGCTCATGATCCTCATCTATTCAATGGAAAAACGATAACATTCCTAAACAGAGTTTTTATCTCTTCACAATAATGAATGAATAAGAGACCATTTTGCTGAGAAAACGATCTAACTTTATGTTGGGGTATGATTTTATAATTCCCAATGTTGTCAGTAACGTTCTTTCCTCTCTGCTTGGCGTACTGAATCAGATGAGTGATGTTATTGTGTCGAGATGATTGGGTGACTCACATAGACCTATTCTTATTTGAAAGTACCGCACACAGAAAGGGAACCATTTTATTTTTAAAGGCTATTTTTGAAGCACAAACTAGAAATCACAAAAACATTTTTTTTGTATTCAGGATTAACTGACAACCTTTAACAAGCAAATTACAATACATCTCATACCCTTGAATTAAACAGAGAGCAGTATTTGTGGTGGAGTGGCTAACTGATGAGCCTGTTATTCTCACTCCACCTGACTCACTCCACAAATCACAACAAGTGTTCCCCGCTGAGAGGACTTTGAGCCCGGCCGTGTGAATTATGTTTGTTAACAGCCACCGAAGGTGCAGTTTTCCTCTTTCCTCTCACAGTTCCCTCCTTCTTTAATGCACAGTGCCTTCCAGCATGATAACTAAGCCACGGCTTCTATCAAACAAGGAAGTCTGGTCTACTTTTATAACTTTTTTTCATATAAGTATTCCTCAATGTATGAAAAACGTGTTCGGCATCGACGCCCATACCGAGTCCTCGGCGGATTTCCCCTCAAATAAATCCACATAAAAGTATTCTTGCTCTCCCGTCTGCAAGCTCTGCCAGTGCAGAGTTTCGTACAGTAGAGAGAATAAAAGGGTAAATGCTTTTCAAAGGGAGCTTCTTGCTTTGTTCTTTATGACAAATAAACCCAGCAGATTGTTCTGGCGCTTCAGGAAAATAGTTAATAATAGAAGATGCCAGAGATTTCTAATCCTCAGTTAACATGATTTTAAAGCATATTGCTCTGTCAATATACAAAGTAACCACTCGGATGAAAGAAAGTCTATGTTTAAATGAAGGAGGAGGATGTGATAGTCAACATCAAGTCTCATATGGTAATGAAAAATACATTTAGTGAATAAAACTGAAATATTAGGAACTTCTTTCTGTAGTTATCTAAATTCACAACAATATAAAAGGCAATATTTCTAGTTTTAGAAAATATGCTTAATATGAAACTACAGCCATCAACTGATTAGCTTATTATAAATACTGAAAACAGGGAGAAAGGACTATCCTCAGGCTCCGTTCAAAAGTAACAATATCATTTTTTTTGCCACATTTGTGGTGATCAAAAGACTTTATGAAGGCAATCCTCCCGGCCAAGACGCACATATCCCCAGGAGCCAGGCTAGCTGCTTCACCCTGCTTACCGTCTTTATGCTAAGCTAAGCTAACATCTGAAGGCTGTTGCTTCATATTTACTGTACAGACATGAGAGTGGTTGATTTTCCCATTTAACCCTCGGGAAAGGAAAATCCCATCATCGAGATAATATTGATGTTCTCTCCACCACTTAGGCCTACTAGCTCTGTTCAGCACTTTCAATCACATTAGCCGGTCTTCAGTAGCCTACCACTAAAAGTACATATGGGAAATTAGAACTATGGGAAATGATTAAAAGCCCTGCAAAAAGCAACAAAGTGGACCTTGAGTGGGTCGGTTGTAGTCAATATTCAATCGTATTTATAGTATTCATAGATTTTCAATGTGCAGGAAATCCGGCAAAGTTGATCCTTAAGATACGGCGCATACAAGGACACTCATGCGACGTGGTCAGCTAGTGAACAGCTTTATCGCATAACGACCACGTCTCCTCACTATACATGAAACACCAACACAACCGGCTACAGCTCTGCTAAGGAAAGTGTTGTTTGGGGGAAGTGTGTTTACTCATTACAGATAACCCAATTTAATCGTGTTTGATATTCACAGTCAGAACACACATATGTTCCTAATTTATCCTCGACATCGCACTTTTAATATACCCACAAAAAAAACCCGACATACTGTATAATAGCTTACTTTTGTTACGTTGTACTGGAGAATTTTGTATTAAAAAAAAGGCCAAATTCCTCCGAGATGCTGGAAGCACATCTGCAGGCTCTTAACACACGGTGATAATTAGGTTACTAAAGAAAATGAAAATAAAAATAAAAGTTAGTTAGTACTAGGAGATTCCTCTCAGGCAGTAGAAGCTGGTGTGTATATTTAGTAGAGCAGGCTTGCTTGTGTAAGAGGGAGCGCATGATGGCCATCGATCGAAACAGAAGGTGTTGTCTGGCACTTCAGGCCATTCACACAGACTCCTGGCTTTGAGTGCAGAGTTATATTAACTTTGCCAGTTTGTAATTAATGTGAATCTGCTGTTGAGCTTGATGTGCTCTGTTCTTTGGTTTTTGAGCCATTTTGTCATGAAATATTCTCTGCAGAAGACAAAAGGACTTCATGATGGACAGTGTTTTATTAGGTTTACGATTTCTACCTCTTAAAAGGCCTTAAATGTATAGTCTTTCCTTAGATGCATCACCATAATCCTAATGAAGCAGTTTCCTGATACCGTAACTGTAATTAAACTGCGTATCTTTTGTTTACTTAATTCCAGAATGATCTAATTTCATCCTTAAGCCACACATATAGTTTGATTTGGGACTCTTGGCTTGAAAAAACAAGCAACTTGAAGACATTGTTATAGACAGTGATCTGCATTTTCTTCTAACATTATAAAAGATTAACGAAGAAATTAATCAGCACTATTGTTAATAACGAGGATACATGTGATTTCTGTCCTCTCCTGTTAAGAAAAAAAATCATACTAGTTTGACTTTTCTAATGTCGAAACTCCAGGGAAGATGTTCAGGAAATTGAAATCCACTCATGGGTGCTTTTGGGGAGATCATTTGATCTGATATCAGCTGTGATGGTCATACAGTCCAAATCATTACATTTGTACAGTTAGCAGGGCAAGTATGATATTACGTTTCCTAATATTCCCGTCCCTTCTGTGTTCACTCTTTTACAATCACTTGTTGAAGACTCGTTTTCACAACCTGCAAAGTTTCTAAGTCTTGTCACAACTTTAACCCTTCCCCGCTGGCAAAAGCAAGACTGTGAAGAAAATGATCATCAAAGCCAGACAAATTTACACCTTTGCAAAAGTATCAGGAGTCCTGCAATTTCACACAGACCCAGTTTTCCTCCACAGCAACACCAGGAAAACAGCCAAGTTTGCCACTTTCCAGATGGAGGCTAAGCTTTTGAATAATGACTATCTCTAAAAGTTGCATTAGAATATCTGCGCTACAGTGTTCATGAAAGTGCTGATCTCCACGCCGGTGGAGCTGGAGTTGCTATACATTGTACAGTTCTTACAGTATACTGTCTCTCACATCAATCTCATGCACATTTACATTTCACGGCGTATATAATTTTATCAGTCCCTCAGGATTCTGTCAAGTGCTTTTGGTGTAACACTTACCAGAATTATTTGTATTATCTATCAGCGTATGATCCGAGTTATATTGAGATACAGCGAATATTGTTGACTTCTCCAAGCATCACCCTGCCAGAATCTACAATGACGTGTGCACATACTGTAGGTGGACAGGAGAAAAATATAGAATGGAATTTATTTTTCCTCCAGCTTGTTTACACAGCTCCAAGATGAGTCCCCTTTCCCACTTTATTCCTATCAAGGCATTCCTCCTCTTCCAGTGACTGCACACACACACACACACACACACACACACACACACACACACACACACACACACACACACACACACACACACACACACACAAACACTGCGCATCTCTCTATGTAGCGGCTTCTTCCTCAAATAGAAAATGTGCACTAAAACATGACAGCACTGGCGGCTAGTCTCCGAGAGAGCAGCCCCGCTCTCTCTGGCCTAGATTCTTTCAAATCCGCTCTGGAAGTGCCTTCGTCCTCAGCTGCACTGCCAGCCCGCCAGAGAGTGAGTGAGCAAGCCATCTGGCTGCACAGCACATCAAATCCCAATCTGTGTTAATTTGAGTGTTAAGGGCCATTGTTTATTTTTGAAAAAAAAAGAGGAAGGAGAAAAAAACAGGATTAATAAACCCTTTTGTAGTTAATTCTGAGCAAAGTTTACTCCAAAGTTGTTGCAAGACACGCAGCATGCCAGACACACTGCAGGTCACTGCTGAAAATTACATGTGTGTAACCTGGAAAAATAAAGATTTAATATAGCTACGAGACACTAATGCTCCATGGATTCAGTCTAAATGAGGTGGATGCATATTAAAAGATTTTAATAAATAAAACAGTATAGTATGTAGGTCAGCGATCATGCTGTGCAGATAGAAGTAACTGTGCAGCATTTGATTTTCCCACTTGTTGAAAACTTTTGGTTTAATAAGAATTACTTTTAACTTTTAACTTTTAACTATCCAGCCAGATAGCTACTTACCTACATAGATAGACAGAAACATAAAGGTATTACATTATATATATGATGTGCACTTTTTTACATCTATATTGTAATATAACGACAGCACAATAAATCCGCTATATTCAAAACTTCCTATTGGTTGGAACTACGGAAGTTGAAGCCACATTTTTTCTTTTCCTTTCCCTCTCACTTTCTCTCTCACTCACACCCACTTACACATAGACACACACTGGCAAGCATGCACGCACACACATACACACACACACACATGCCACCCACCCTGACACATGGTGTGTTATGCAATGGGTGATGCCTAATTACCACTGACATCGCAGAGACTGTTCACTGTGAAATTAATCATGACACAGGCGTCAGCTTTTGATATTTTTCACCAAGTGCTCTGAGTTCGTACCAGCTGATGTAATTAATAAACCGAGTGCACACAAATACTGAAAGTGACACTGATGTCTTAATAATAACTAGGCATGATAAAGCCGACGCCAGGTGCCACACATTCGAGATAAGAGCAGTAAAGCAAGTGGCGATAGAACAAGCAGGACGAACACGTAAATCTGAACAGATTATTTATTTTAATTACTAGAATGAGGTTGTTGTTCTTGGCTCTGACTTTCAGGAGCCATTTGCAAACATAGATAGAAAATAATGAAAGAGTTCCATGTCTGACAAGGACGTATGGCTGCATATTTCCAAACAGCTGTGGGCCCACAGTAGCTCCCAGAAGGGGCTACAGTGCTATTTATAAATCATAGCATTGTACTGGAAAGCGCTTACAGTATATCCAGTCATGCATAACATAAACATTTGCTTTTCAGTTAGCAAGAAAACCTCGCTGTTACTTCCGTATTACAAATAGATGAACTGAGACTCCAGAAACACAGCCCGCCCGTATCTGGCATAATTAATGTGACATGCAGCTCATCAGTGCGCAAACCTCGATGAGAGCTGGTTGCTCATTTCTTGAGGTTTTTACTGCCTCGGTTTGCAAATGATCGCAAGCCAAGCGGTTCGCGACAAGATGCCGGGAAACTGATTTGACATCTTCGTTTTGTTGCTGTGGTTGTTGTTGAAATCAGGTTGAGATATTGTTTACCTCACATAAAGCACATTTTGTTCCAACCACACAGTCATGATTAGCTTTGATCTTCCGTTGGCTTCAAAGAAATGTATCGGAATTGTTCATTTGGAAAACACCAGAAGAACTTGCTTCCCATTTGAGACTCACTATGAATAGTGCGGAAGAGGGTTCCTGTGTTTTTTAATTGGTACAGACGTGTTCTGCTTGTGCTTTCCCTGAAAAGTGTACGATCAAGCTATTTTAGGGCCGTGTGATCTCACTGAAGAGTATGTGTATCCTTTCAGAGCGTTTCAACTTTTGCACCATGGCTTCAGCTGTTCTCCGAAGCAAATCCTCCCAACTACTGTCAGGTTGAAGTGGGTCACTGAGTGCACCTGGAGAGGGAGGCTGCAGCACGCCTCACAAAGACCTGAGAATAATGAGCAGAGCTTGTTTTCACTTTTTATTTTAACATCTCCATTTACTCAACGTGTTTAGTTCAGTCATGTTGCTTTCATTTGGATATGAGAGAGCAGCAAGATAACAGGATATGAGTCGAGAGAGGAGGACTGACATGCAGCAAAGGGCCGCAGTCAGACCCGTTGTAATTACATAGTCATTACCATTTCTTAAACCACATATCAGCATACAAGCTTTTGACCTTGTGATTTTAAGTCTTGATGATCATTTCAATGTGATTATTGCTATTTTCTTGACCGATTTGCGTTGTGTGTTAATTACTACAACCACAGTGACAATAGTGTACCTGCACCCTAAAGGAAAAGAGGCACAAGAATATGAACTGCAAACACTTTACCAGCCTCTCCGACCAAAGGTCACATGGAAAAAAGTAGTGCAGAGAATAGGGTTTGAAAATAGGCCACAGTATGTTTTCACAGAGTATCAGCACCCATAGTGTTCAAACACTGCACACACACACACACACACACACACACACACACAAACACACAACGCTGAAAGTCACCAGAGACACACTGCTATGCACCACAGCTGTTTTCATATGCAGAGCCCAGACTAGATGAAACTTTCAGATGGCATAGACATTGCTTAAGTGTCTGCATTTGTAAAAACAAAGGATCCATTTCATGAACGCAGACGTGGATGTGTGAACCGTATGTGACAGGCAGAGGAGCAGAAGGTAAACGTTAGAAGTGACATAAACATTGCTTAAGTGTCTGCATTTGTAAAAACAAAGGATCCATTTCATGAACGCAGACGTGGATGTGTGAACCGTATGTGACAGGCAGAGGAGCAGAAGGTAAACGTTAGAAGTGACACATAAACAGTCAGACAGACAGTGTAAAGGTGGCTTTTCTAATGCTCTCCCCTCCTCAGCTCTGGCAGAACAATTGAGGGATACTACTGTATGTTGCCACGTTACATCCGTGTGTTTTAAACCCTCAGCTGCTCTAATCAATACGTGTATAAATATTGAGTCTTTGTGACTTCTCTCACAGGGTCTACTGGACCTGTGTCTGAGGCCACCTGCCATGCCCATGCTGATGCCCCCCCTTCTGCCTGATGGATCATGGAGGTCTGGATCGTGGTCGATGCCTACTGCCAACTATTCATACACTCTGTCATACTCATTGAATGTGTTGTAACTCTGTAATGCTTCCTTCTGTACACATGACATATATTGCCTGTCCATCCGGGGAGAGGGATCCTCCTCTGTTGCTCTCCCTGTGAAAAGTTTTTTTTCTATTTCTTGGGAGTTGTTCCTGATCTGATGTGAGGTCCTGGGACAGGGTTGTCGTCTGTGTATAGATTGTAAAGCCCACTGAGGTAAATTCGTAATGTGCGATATCGGGCTATATAGTGACACATCCTGGGCTCTGTAGTTCCTCTCAACTCTATGAAGTGTTTTAGTGTCTATCAGTTTAACTTTGGGGGGTTTTCAGCTCTGGAATTTCACGTTTTTGGATCACTCTTTCCGCTCTCGTGAACATTGTTTCCGGCAGCAGCTATTATCTGCTCAGCACCAAACGGCAAGCAGACAAGGTTAGCAATGAGCTGGTGAACATCAGGCCGATGGAGGCTCAGATATTACCGTCGCTGTAGAGTTGGTGGAGACCAGAGCTAAAGGAGAGTGAATATTCTCTTTAGCACTGCTGATGCAACGTTCGTTAACAACCCAAATCGTTTTGTTCTCCGGTGCGAACAAAGGGAACCGAGTCTTACTTGTTAGAAGTCCTTTTTTTTAATCTTAGAGCCCACATTTCACTGCTTTCCCTTGATTCACAGCGCCGGGAGACAGGTGGAAGCGCCGTGAAGCACCCCGAAGTGCTGCCAGACACATACACTAGCAGCCAGACGGACAGAGAGAGAGAGCAAGAGAGAGAGAGAGAGAGAGCGAGAGAGAGAGAGAGAGAGAGAAGGAGAGGTGGCGGTGGAGAAATGAGCTTTAGAGTTCACAGCCTGGCCACAGCTCTGCGCGAAGTTAACATCCGGCTCCATTTAAAGAGCCAGCATTCCCATCACTACTTTAGACTTGTCAAGTGGCCATAAACACAACTAATGAATACTAATGGTCCTCTCTGTCACCTGGATCCTTGTATAGGGAACTGTTTGCACACATGTGATGCATATTAGTGGGAACAGCTTTTTGCACTGCCCCAAAATGGATATTAATGATTGCAGGTTTGAGTAACGATATCCTCATTTGTTAATTTCTACTGATGCATTGGATAATAAAGTTGTATCTATATACAAATGCATAACATTTTCTAAGTGAATCAATTGTTCTGAAAAACTGTGTTACCTGAAAGATGAAACTTCAGCTGTCAAATAAATGCAGTGGAGAAAATGCTAAATATTTCCCAGCAGGTGCAAACTGATAACAGTATGGAAGCCGCTCAAACAAGAACATTTGTTCTCAAACTTCTGTTATTATTTTACAGTTTGAATCCATCTCGCCAAGTTTAGCCAACCAAACCCAAGCCCAGTGAAGACTAACACACTTTTGTTGATATCTTTTTCATACTGTCTTTGAATTTAAACATAGGCTGCAAATGACGCAACCACTGTTTTAGATTTGTTTTAAATTTAGTCATATTTACACACCAAAACATACTCAAATAAACAATAATGCATTGAGTGCTTTTAAGCTCACACTACCTTTAGATGCTGCAGGTTGGGGAAAATACCCGCAAGTAGACACCAGGAATATCAATTCATAATATACTTGACACAGTTTTGTTGAACAACACATTATTTAGTGATAATCGTCTGCACGTTAATAATCTGATCTGAAGCCAGGCTGTAGCCTATACGCAGTGTTCCCACTGAATATGTATTTTTTTTGACTACACGGAGGATAAACATGTTATTTCAGTTATCAGTGTGTTTTCAATTGTCATTGCTTAAGTAGGATGATCAAACCGCAGGTGGTGTACACATAGTACGGGGGGCTTTCAGCAGGAGAGGCCGGCTGAATGCATATCATTCAGTGTTTAAACAATACGTGCCATCCGTGTAGTAGGGCGACTTAAGGTTAACCGCAATCTGTGTCAAAGGAGGGACTGTTAGTTGGCCTTGTTTACGTTGTCGGAGTCTCACGAGAGACCCCACCTTTTTACCTTTAAATGACACAAAATGATGCATGAATATCTGAAACACAAGTACTCTATTTATTAACCAATGACGATGGAGTTCTTCCCTAAAATATTTTCTTCCTGATGTAGAATCAGTCGAGTATGCCTTCTTCTTAAATGTTGTGAGGAGTGCATTTTCACACTGACACAGTCACACAGAATGATTCTGTTGGAAATGATACCCAAGTGAATTCATTAAAATCCTACAAATTGGTTGTGTAACTCTGCAAGTTTGCATAGTGATTGATTTCATAGGAGTAATATTACATCTATTGTATTTGACGTTGCACTCACTGCTTAACTTGGATGAACAGGTGGGCTCTGATGTGTTACCTGGGTGAATATTTAAGCAAGCATGGAAATAAGAGGCTTTGGATTAGTGTTCCAAAATCAGGATTGCAAAAGAGATTTTGTTTTGCATTTTGTTGCATATATTATCTGCCAATGACTTATAAATGCACAGGAGTTACTAAAAAATAATCAATTATATATATATTTTATTCACATAGACAGTTTAGATATTAAAACATGCTAGTTCCCATAGCAACCCTAGTTAAAATTTAATATTAAACTAATATATTAAATAATCCCATGTCTGACCTTCATAGACAATATATTATCATCCAACTGGGGGTTATTCAGTCTGTGTGCCAGGTACATTAGCATATAGCTGCCTCACTAAAGTCCCTCAGAAAAAAAGAATCGGTTTCTTATCATATAACACTTGTGAAACTAGAAAATTGTTTACTGTCGCAAATAGACACATTTAATGAAAACAGGCCGGTGATGATCACACAGATGGGCTCAAAGTTGCCACGTAGAGGCATGAAATGTACCACATGCAGCACGAGTGATCATCAACAACAAAAAGTATTGGCCAGAGGGGTGGTGGTGGGTGGGGGAGGGGGGGGGGTTGATGGTGACATGTGTGTTAGAATTGATATCATTCTAGCAATCCATGTCATACACGTTCCTAAACAGTTGAACATGCGGTTATTAAATTTCTTTTGTTTAAGGCTGCAACAACATTTTCATAGTGATAATTCATCAGAAATATGTGTAAATGAAGAGTTCACTTGAAGGGATGAACACAACACTCTGCAGTTGGCCTCCACGTCTGGCGCTGCTACACCGAGTTGGCCTTTAACTAACTTTTTTTAAGTTTACTATATCAACTTAGAAGTTGATCCATGTTGTGTTTACAGTTTCTGTAAACTCCTTTACACACAAAAACAATAATCTAATATTGCGGATTTACTGTTTTAGCAGCCCATGATGCAAAAAAAGACTTTTAGATGTAAAGTCGCTGCCAAACAATGTCAGTTAATTCAAAGCTGTGAGAAAGAAGAGGGAAGTGTAACCAAGTGGCTCACTTGCGGGACAGCTATACACCATCACTTCAGATGTGAATGGACCTCATGAATAACTGCTAAACTGGAACAATAAGCAGCCGAGGGAGGATGATGGTGACGGACTTCTCCCCTGATTAAAACTACCTCTGTAATTACCACACGCGATGAGGACAGGCTCTTCTGCTGAGTTGACGAGTATTTTGTTTCAGAGTTAACATGCTCCAATTCACCTTTCCCCATGAGGCACAGCATGCACCTCTCTGTTTTGCCTTTGGCCTTCCCAGCTACCGAGATGTCTGCTGTGACTATAAACTGGAGTGGGAGCCTGCTCCTAATCATTGCAATCACTCATCCAAAAGAAACCCCCCACCCCTGTAAAAACAAAGCTATTTTTAGCTGCCATGTATATACAATGTTTTCAGGGCTGTGTGATTATCATTGATTTGACTAAAACGATGGCGCTCGAAAACTCAGTGGGACTCAATGGAGCGGCCTCAAATTTTTACCAATGAGGGAGGCAATTATTACTGATTTCATGTCAGCCGTGTTCTGCTGTCAGTCTGCTATTCCCTGCGACTTTGTCACTGTGGAAAAATCTGTGATGCAAGGCTAAATTAGATTTGCTCATGATGTGTTTGACTGGCACCCATTATGTGCTATGGACAAATGGGAGCTGGATGAAAGGGGGGTGGGAAACATTGGTTATATCTCAATTCTCCGGCTTTTACTGAAAGCAGGTCCCCATTCATGGGTGATTAACAGGCAGATCAGGGAGGTGGGCAGTGTTGCTCGGATGGCTTTGACGAATCTAACTACTGCGGCTGCCTTGCTTGGTTAATGGCTGCTACAGGCTGGGAGAAAACAAACATCCAATAAAGAGAAGCATTCAAACTACTATAGAGTGCTCCACTGTCAATAACTACATCCTACATGCAGTCCTTTCTGCAGCCACGATAAACACGACAGAATGCGACTCGATTGACTGACAACTGCAGAGATTTAAAGCGATGATTGAATCATACCCTCAAACATCGATGCCATGACATGTCGGTAAAGAGAAATGTAAATAACAGCTCAGTCCAACACAATATTGTTGTTGTTGGTGTCACCGATAAACACGGGTGCATTGTACTTTCTGATGAGTGCATAATATATGATATCATCTAATATATCATGCCAGTTTGAGTGTAGGTCTAATAGGTTTGAATAGCTGTGGGTATTTATCTACTTTATAATTTCAGTGGTTACTGATTCAATTGGGTGCCTGCTTGAATTGTTTAATAACGCACTATATGATATTTCCTTTGCTTCAGTTTTAAAAACAGAATAAAAAGTCTACCTGCAGATATTATAACCACGTCATCTTTGAGTTGTAGTTTGCTTTACACAGTTGTCTACATGTCAAATTGTTTATGGTGATGGTTGGTTGTTCATGAGCCAAGACAACCAGTTGTAAGTTTGGCAAAACGAGAGCAAAAAAACTAAAACATTTAAACTAAATGTTAAAATGTAAAATCCGTTTCAAGCACCTGCAATCTGTTTCGTGAGAGGTGTGCAGTAAAGAAGTGCATCATAGTTTAAATGACATCTTGACCACTCAATAGACTTGCTCTTCCGACAGCAAAAGATATATTGCTCCACCTAGTGGAGGCAGCCGTTGTCTTGTGAAACATCCTGACCATTCTGAAGCGACTTCTCTCCCACAGTAAGACCGTTAATAAGGTTTCTCTCCTATTTTTGTATTGCCAAAATAATCCACGTGAGCTGTAAAAGTGAGGCTGAGAGAGGGCTGCTCCCGTCTCCACTCCACTCTACATTGCCAGTGTGCGTGCACGCGCATGATTGTGCACGAGCTCTATACGGTAAACCATTTCAGAGGTGGCACTAGAAAAGATGAAACAAGAAGAAGGAAAGAAACACACAAAAAACAACACAAAGCGCAATGTTAGGAA
Source organism: Liparis tanakae (assembly GCA_036178185.1). NCBI lineage: Eukaryota > Metazoa > Chordata > Actinopteri > Perciformes > Liparidae > Liparis > Liparis tanakae. The sequence continues at coordinate 6,226,022 of CM070110.1, forward strand.
TAAAACTGATTATTATAAGGAGCAAACTCGCTTCTCGAGGTTACCCTGAGACTTTATTTCAGACAACACTGCGCTGAGCACGGTGCCCTATTTCCAGGCGGCTCTGTCTACCTGCGCGGGGCCCCGCCCCTCTCTCTCCTCCGCCTCCCCTCGCCGGAGTTTGTGTTGCACTCGTTGCAGTAGGAGGGTCCATGTGCACAGAATGACGTCGCTCTGACTTCCAAGTCAAACCGACTCCTCCGTTTGTTTTTTATTACTATTTTTTTTCTCCTCCTCCTTCTTCTTCTTCTTTTCTTTTTTCTTTTCTTTTTCAAAAAAACCCTCGGCTCCCGGCATTGCCAATCTGCAAAAAAAAAAAAAAATGTTGCGGCCATAATGTGAGATCATCTGCTGCTGTCGTCCGACCCGTCGCTGCCGTTCGTCCTGTCAGGAGCAAGCGGCTCGCTGTGGAGGATTACCGGTGACATTACGCAGTAGACTTCGCCAGTGCGTCCAGCTGTCAAACTGACAACTATGTGCTGGAAAGAGTAGAGAGAACACATTCGTTCCTATTTATTGACTTTGCCTTTGCGTGTCTTTTTAATTTTTTTGTATTCATTTTTTTGTGTGGTCCTCTTGGATTATCGCTGCCCAGCAACACGGCCACCTGACAACTCTGAATGTCGTAATTAAGGTAAGGAAAGACGCAGCTCGGTGTTTCACTGTATATATTCTTATTTGGCGCCGGGTCTGAGGTGATAATGAAAGCAAGTCGGAGAACTCAAGACTTTGCATCCCCGCTCCGTTTGCTCCGGTTGGAGAGAAATGTAATAACTTTACACCGGGACCGTTAGCTCTGTGTCTGGACCATCTTAAAAGTCGCCGGGAAGTTTATAGCCTACACTTTGTGGACGATAAGCAAAATAACCGCACTCATTTAAATAGTAGATGTATGTGCGCCTGTTAGCATTTGTCAAAAGGTGCTGAGGCATATCTAGTGCTGTCAAATTATTACCAACAATATGACTTTAATCATGCATATGCCATTCTGTTTGCACTTATTCCCTTTTGTCATTCAAAAAGCTGTCAACGAGACGACTTTAAAAATAACTTTAACAGCTAGAATACAGACAAAAACAACCGTCTTTTCCTATTTATTCTGCGCAAACGCAAAATGGAGAGACATGCAGAGTTACATGTCCGACAGAGACAGGGCAATCACGGCAGGGGCAAGTGGGAGGAAATATCACTCTGGTATGTTTTTAATTTAATTTATTTATATCCGTGGATCTGCGCAAAATGTGCACGGGACAATTTGCGGGCAATGTGAATAACTTTTATCTCCAACGTCTTGGCTGCTCCGCGGCCGGCGGCGGGGAGCCCCGCCAAAGAGTGCACCGCTAGCGCTGACAAATTAATACTTAATCATCACCTGAAGCGGTGTCTCATTATTGCAACTTTGTGTTTGGATTGTTGACAGTGTTGTTGTTGCTTTTTGCACAAGACAGGAGCCGCTCCGTCCGCGAAAGCAACATTTGAAGTTATGTCGCAGCTATGTTGTGGCTGCAAGAGCAGTAACTCTTGAGTGACAGCTCTCCGACCAATCAGCGACTGCGCTTGATGAAGCTGGTGGATTTCTGGCCGAGCTGGCCAATAGAGGCGCAGCAGAGTTTAAACGCAAAGCCCAGCCGACGTCACGGAGATAGTTAACCCTTTCCGTGCAACGTTGGACAACTTCTCAGACTGTACGTCCCCCGTAGTGCAGTGATGAGCAGCTTCCTCTGTGAGAGGGGAAATATTGTACTCACTTGATTTGGACTTTTTCCAGATTTAATATATCGTTCACTCAGCATTGTTTCTGTTTCTATCTCAGTATTATATGTATGTTTTAAAATGGTCAAACATGTTAAATCTAAATTTTAGATATAATGTTTGTAAGTCTTCACACAGATCTACTTTCTACGCCTCTTTAATATGTTTTCATGTTGTCTCGCATGACTGAAGAAACACACCATCTACAACCTGTTTCTCAACTATAATAATTAAGACAATGCCTTGTGTGCAGCTTTAATCATTCTCATTCTTTTCGTTTTGTTTCTACATTTACTAGGAGAGTCAATGAGCCAGCAATGGAGACCAAAAGATACCAAAGTTTCTTTGATGGAAGTGAAACAGAAAACAGATGGTCGCAGGTCCCCATCGCCATGGAGCACTGCTGCAGCACAGAGGATTCAAGCCTGACTAGCAGCGATATCCTGATGGACATAGTCAATGTCAGCTGCCCTGCTGGAAGCCCGGCCACTGACTGCAAAGACAACAATACAAAGAAGCAGGAGCAGCCAATGCTTCGACCCGGCCAGAACCAGACATTTGTTCTCCCACACTTCAACAACTCCCTCCATGGTAATAAGCAGGACATTGACTCTAAAGAGCTTTCCAAGACCGTGGCTGAATCTATGGGCCTGTATATGAATGCTGCCAGGGAGGCAGACTTTGCCTTTAGCCAGCATGGGGGCAGTGGCAGCCCTGGGAAGATGTATACAGTGTGTGGACGGGCTCTAGAAGAGACCCAGTGTGGATCCACAAAGAGCCCCAAGTTAAAGCCATTTGGGTTCCAGCAACCCAGTACCACTCCCAGAGAATGCACCACTGGGACTCCAGTTAGCTCCGCCTCGATGCTGGCCTCGTCTCTGTCCTGCAGCCCTCAGACCTCCAGCTCCATCTCCAGCCCAGGGGGCAGCAACAACATGGTGTCATCAACCACCAGTCCGTCAACGTGTTTTGGAGCGGCGTGCTCGTCCGCCAACAGTCCCGTCGGACAGACGTCTTGCGCCGCAGCTCTGGCCAACATGAAGCGCAGGAATTCAGCCACATGTAGCCCTGTGGAGTCCAGCACCGTGGGCTCTCCACCTCTCACCAGCCCGCTCAACGTCATGAGGTCGCCCATATCCAGCCCCCAGAGCATGTGTAGTGTGAGATCGCCTCTGTCCTGCAGCACTACCTGTAACATTAGGTCATCTGTATCGAGCCCCACAGGTGGCTGCTGCACCAGCACCGCCAACATTGGCAACGCGGCAAGGCAATCCATCTCCAGTCCGGCCAAAGGGGGCACCATGGCCGTCAGCAGCCCACAGAACCCCTCGTCCGGCGGGTTCCACGTGTGCAGTCCTGCTGGCGGACTGGGCTTGGTGCAGAATGACACCAACAGCCCAGAAGCAGCCGGTCTGACCAGAGACACGGACTTCAAGAACTTTGAATTCCCTAAAGTGGAGATGGTAGACGGGGAGGTGTTCAACGTCGGCTTGGACCAGATGGGCATGGTCAAGTACATTAAGAACGAGCCTGGGACTGACTTCCGGAGCATGTGTTTAGGTAGCTCCAAATGTAATGTGAGTAGCACACCTTTTATCACACACATTAAGAGTGAGCCAAACAAAGATGAGGGATGTATGAACCAACAGCCCTACGGTGAGCAGTCTCCATCCCATAGTCTCTACCCTGCATCCGAGACCACCTACTTGTCCCTGAGGAATAACATTGATGAATACAGTCTTTCTGGTATCTTAGGACCCCCAGTCCCCTCTATGAATGGGACCTATGAGCCCGATGCGTTTTCCAACAATGTTCTATCCAAAGGGGTAAAGCAGGAGACCACCGATGGCAGCTATTACCAAGAGACTAACAGCATGCCAACATCGGCCATTGTTGGAGTTAATTCCGGTGGACATTCATTCCATTACCAGATTGGAGCTCAAGGAACAATGTCTTTCACACGGCACGATGTGAGGGACCAGTCCAACCCATTATTAAATCTAATTTCGCCCGTAACGGCGTTAATGGAGTCATGGAAATCTCGTCCGGGCATGTCGCAGGGGTCACTGTCCGCCAGAGGAGAGGGATACCTGGGTCAGAACTGCATCACGGACAGCATGACAAGGTAAGGAGAATGAACACCTCTCTATGTCATCCGAGTGAGTGTGTTTTATATTGCCGTCACATCCGTGGCTTGAAAGCTGTGAAGTTTTCAGAGTTGCGATGCGATTTTTCCTTTCTCCTTGTTTTGGTGTGAGTAGACCAGTTTGTTACAGTCCGACTCATATTACACAAGGGACTTAGGGCGTTTGCTTTGAACAGTGCAAAAATAATAACAGCAGGGCTTGGGAAAGGCAGCGGGATGCTGGCTGGGGGGAAAAGGAATTAAAGGACGGGGTCCAGGTCATTGTTATAGTAGCATGTGATCACAACATCATCCCTGCTAGCACTGCCCTGTGGTCTACTGTACAACAGAGGCAAAGTTTACCTCTTATCAGATCAGGGGCCCATGTGTATGTACAACAACAATATTTATTGGTCTGTTATCGGGAGGTCCAGCGAAGACCTTGTATAATGTAAATATCTATTTTTATGAGCCTTAAGACATTGGCCGCATCATAAATTATGAATGATTGATCTCGTGCTTTTGTTGCCAAACTGGTGAAATAAACAGTTTCTGTTGTGAGGGTGGTGGCCGAAACAAAACAAACAGGCCAAAGGGAGAAAAAAAATCTATAATAGGCGTCAATCTGGCAAAGTGCAACTTTGACATAGTTGTGCTTTGAGAGTGTATTACTTGCATGTGATGTGAAGCTGAGGCAAGTAAATCATCATCAACACGATTAATAACAGTGAATATCAAAGCTATTATCTTGACCATGAAACACATGGTAACATTGCTGAGAATACAGAAGTATAAGCACACAGAGAGGCGCTGAGGTTGCAGTAAATCAGCAGAAAGGTTTGTGGTCCAGGGCATCTGGATGCGATAGGATTTTTGTCTATTGGTGTTCTAATAAACTACATGGCTATCATGTATTTATGCATTTCCGATGTTCACAAAAATTCACACTTTTTTTATGAGCTGGTGGAAAAAAAGCACTAAACAAAGTCGTAAACGGCTTCCTGCTTAGTTGCACAGCTTTGATTAGAGTCAGACACTTGCTGAAAGAGGAGTGCAGCGTGTGAGCCGCTGCTGGTATGGAGATGTGCGTCCACTAAGACTTGACCGTGACAATTCCAGACCGACTCTGCACAGTGACGTTGCACAGAATCTCAAAATTGAGATTTATTAGATCAAAAGCTTCCCTGATTGAATTTGTGGAAACCAACTTTGCAGATCTCACTGATTGCTCGGCTACGTTCATTTGTCTAGTTTTCATTTTCTTCCGCTTCTGCGGTTCAGATTGCAGTTTCAGTTTGGAGGAAGGCACTGGGAGAGAGTCAATTTGGAGGCCGGCACTGGGAGGGAGTCAGTTTGGAGGAAGGCACTGGGAGGGAGTCAGTTTGGAGGAAGGCACTGGGAGAAAGTCGGTTTATTGGTGCTACGTCTTTGACTACTCTCGTAGAACTAACTGCACACAGATTTACTGGAGCAAAATGCAAAACATTGCCAATTGCCAATACAATTTTTATGTTTGATGCATCTATCATGACTTTCGTCTGATTTGGTCACACTGGACTATTATATCTAACAAGCTAAATGTATTAAGACATCTAACTAATGACATTTTTACATAATTCATAGCTCATGGTTCTGTTTACATTTCTTCTGTGGTAAACATGTATGGTAAGCATGTTCTGTGTCTGTATGTATTCACAGTGCAGCCACCCATATATCTGACCTGATTATCTGATCATGAGGGTTATTTATGTCTTCTCTGTTTGACATGTTTATTCAGCTTTATATGTACAATACACAGAGTAGATACAGTCTGTCTCTGTGTGTGTGTGTCTGTGTGTGTGTATGCGTGTGCTATGACAAGGCTCACAGCTCTGAGGAGACTGATACAGCCGTGTTACCTTGGAGGCGACCCATATGGCAGGAGCCAAAGCGATGTTGACGGGATCACTGCCACCTTGGTCATAATGAGATCCAGCTTAGCCCTAATGTCAGACAGGATGACAGTACGAGTTGGGCCACATGGCAGCCAGCCAGGCAGGCGAGGAAGCAGACAGACACAAACACACCTATACATAGATACATACATACATATACAAGTATGCACACATATACAAACAGATAGATATGGGTAGGTAGAATGCAAATGTTTTTTTTTACGTTCCTGCCTACTTTCATTGTAGGAAGGAACGTTTCATTGTCCAGTAGTATTGTATTGATTGACGGCTCTAGTCAGACATAAACATAGGCTTATTGTATCCTTCCTAAAATCTGGAAATGAACTGCAGGAAATCTGCAGAACCGTACATGGTGACTAATATTTTAGAGGCAACAATGTTACGTAACCATTAAAAAGCACGAGTAAAACCGCTGATCCGCTGAAGCCTTGGATGACAGAGTGTAAAATCCTTTGGCTCTTTTTTTCCCCCTCACTTTGTTTTCCTGTGTAAATGGTTTTAATTAAAAAATGGCTGCTCGTCTGACCAGTCTGGATTACTTTGTGCAAAAACCTTTTAACTCCGATTCACAAGAGAAGAGGAAAGGGAAACGAAATAAGTCGCCCAAACCAGAATTTTTATATTTATGTAATGTTTGCCCAGGACGGTGTATTGTATGCGATTAGAGGTTTGGATACTGAGAAATCTCAGTAAATACCAAAATGCCAAAAAAAGAGCAAACAAGTTAAATTCCTTTGTTTATTCTCTTGAAGAGTATTTAAACGGCTGTCTGTGGACTGTAGTTTTAAGTTCATTATGAAGCAAGTCAGACTCGTATGAAATATGAAAACATGTAAATTATCATTAAATGACCTACATTTGTGTGCTGGATTATGTTTGTTCGCTCTCTAAATCTCTAAATCTCTTTTCACCCTATTTTTATTCTGGTTTTCACAGTAATGTTTCACCAAATAGAATTACTCTAAAACTTGTCAGCCCCCTGACCTAATAATTTTATAATCTGACAAATGGTACGGACTCAAAATAGAAGCCAACAATGAGCTCTTATTATTGCCTCGGGAAAAGTAGCACTTTACTCTAGGCTGACGTTTGCCTCTCGTTAAGCTTGAAGTCGGATCAACAGAGCGTCCATCACGAGGAAGCACCAGATTCAAGCTTCACACTGGACTCTGGCCAACCCTCAATGTTCTGCAGAGGGATGAAAAGACATACTCCTGAGAGCACACTAATAAGCCTTTAATTGTATGTTCCTCCACTAAATTAATGGATGGAAATGATTTGATTAATTCAGACTCTGCTGGATACTAATATCCAATTAAATCCCAACACCAGGCATGCACAGGGGCTCCCAGTGCATTGTGGGTTCTTGACTATAAAGCGGGCAGTTTAGGGTTGTGAAAAGGAGGTTACAGGTGTAGGTTTTGGGGTCCTGTCTGTCTATATTAGTTTGGCTATAGATGTTGTCTTATAGCGTGTGCAAGTGTATTTATGATGTGTGTACTGTTGAAACTTTTTGTTCTTTATTTAATTATTACTATATATCATTCATCATATATGTATGTATATATATATATATATATATATATATATATATATATATATATATATATATATATATATATATATATACTGACACACTTCAAGAAACAGGTCCAGGTTTTTTTCTACGAGTCACTCTTTTTCAATTTGCAACCCCCTTAATTCAATGAGATTTAATGAATGCCATGTAGCTTTAGAAAGACACACGGCAACCTTCTTCAACTTACTCTTTTGAATGTGTAGAAACTCTTGATGATATCTCAAATGCAGACCTGGTAGTCATCACGCGTGAGTCATTTCAAGGATGCAATCCAAAATCAATTCATTTAGTTACTAAAGAATGTGGTAACCAGCCCTTATATTGATAAAAAAATAACGCAGTGTGGATGGCAGGAACTATTCACATTTAATGAATAACTTGGGGTCAACCAGCTGAGGATTAAAGTCATCTACTACTCAGTGTTCAGTACATTCTTGAGGTTCTCACTGAAGAAGTGCAATTTCATATAACATTTTTTTTCTTCATATATCAATAGTTGTCTTAAAAGAAATTTTATGATGAATACAGACTGGGTGGTGGTTTGAGAGGAAACCGGGTGACAAGTTTGAAGTGTGAAAATAATTTACATCCCACTGAAGGATATTGGGACTAATTGATGTCAGCCAATAGTTATTTATAATGAAAGCAGTATCGCACTGTAAAAGTACCCTGTACATTAAGTTGATGTAATCAACCCCTTGCTTAGCTCCGCCCCCTGCCACTACTCTGCCAAGCTCTGAAAACTACCATGGAGCCCACGCTGTCACTAACTGCACTCCCGGAACAAGTGTCAAATATATATATTTTTAAACCAGAAAGAAGGATCACATTATTTCAATATTCGTTTGAAGGATATATCCAAGATGTCAAATAGATTCAGTGATTCAGGCGAAAAAAATAGTTAAAAAGACAAGTGAATCCTACAGATGATAACCTGTTAACTTGACAATAAATTTAAGGAACAACTATGTACCTGTAAAGCCGGGTTGATCTTTATTTGCTGGTACAATTATTAAAAAGCAATGTGTTGTACAATCGGTATACCTTCAGTAGCGCGAGTAGCATAGAAGTATATGCTAGTGAATGTGCTTGGCTAATAATAGCTCCATAGGTCTTTATGTTGAGAAACAACATCTCAGTAAAGGTTCAATTGAGACTATTCATAAAATTGTTCAATGAAAATCCCGGTAAAGTATGTGCTATACTTCTATACGCATTCAAACAATGTTAAAATGATCAAAGTGTAACATTTGTCACACTATAAGTGTTTCACACAGACTGAAATACATAATAAATATATTCTGAACGGTTGTCATAGAAAGCACTTTGGAACAAACGCATGAATAAATCACTGTTTGTGTACGGTGCCTTAAGTTCATACTTTATGGGCAACAGTCCAGTGCCGAAAATCAACTTATTCTCCCAAGCAGACAATATCCACGTGTTCCTATCGAGATTGAGAATAAAGACAGTGAGTTCAAGACTTTCTTTAGGATTTCAATTTATGAATCAGTTTCTATTGAGGAACTTGACACTGTCTGTCTCACGGAGGGCAGAAAACTCCTTCTAAGCTTAATGACCATTGAAAATACGTTTTATTTTTGGTATAATATGATTAATTATTTTCAAGGACAGCCTTGCAGCTTCTGAACCACCTGAACCACTGTGCTGCCTTCCACCGTTTCTCTTTTATATCTGATAATTAGCTGAACGAAATGATAATATTTTGTTCAATGTCGCCCGTCTTTTGTCAATCGGCATGAGTATTTTTGCAAGGCAAATTAAGATGGAGGTCTAGTGGAAAAGGTCCAAATGAATAAAACACCTGAACGGAAAAAAAATATTATAATACGTAGAACCAACAAGATCCAGTTCTTTGCCATTTTCTGGGCAGCATATCAGTCATTGGTGTGGGTGGATTGGAGGACGTGTAGAGCAGAGTGTTGGGGCTGTATTCAAGCTCTGAGTAGTAGAGCTGCTACTGTCTGCTGTTCTTAAAATATAAGATTTCCTCTTTAGAAATGAATGCCTGGCTAAAATAAAAGCCCCATGAGAGGCATTTTACACCCTGCCTGCGAGGTGATTCTAGTTGTGGAAGGTAAAGGGTTAAACGGCTGCAGGGAGTTCGTAAACCACTCTTGACTGTGCACAGATGATAGTTTGTGCTTGATCTTAAGAGAGATATTTTCACATTTTCCCACAAAGGAGAAGATTTAGTGGCTTAAAATGTTAGTATATCTTCTTCCAACTTCTGCGGGTAGCCTATCAATATTTCATAACTAGTTTGAATTCCATAAAACAAGCTTGAGAAGGAAGACAATCTGATACAATTGTCTTAAAACCCATTTTACTTCCTTCATATTAGAACAAATGTGTTTTCCTTTGGACTTAGTAGAGACCTAAAGTGAACTCTTTGTGTTAGATATATAAATAAGCTATTTTTGCAAATAAGTTGACCATAACAACTTTACAAGGTGATAATACATATGTTGTGTTTTACAACTTGTGCTACTTGCCCACTAATATATTGATGCTGTTTTATGAAAAAGGAAAAGTCCCTCTGACATTTGTGCTTTTCGTTTTGCTAGTAGCTCTTTTAAACACCACGATACTATTGTTTTCAATAATGAAAGTCAAATGCTTACCCAATCGTCATAGTGGATTCATTGTTTTATTACAGTAGCCCAGAGCTTTGGCTGAGTCTGATAACGTAATTGTGAGATTGAATTTCTTACCTCTTCGAGAGAGAGAGAGAGAGACTTGCATTCAAAGTTTCAGAACAGATCTAAATGTCCAACAAAGTTATCACACCAGGTATAACCACAAGGACGCAATGAAAAGCCAGTTTCTTGTTCCAGCTTCATGAATGGAATTAGTTTTTCTGACGTTGTGCTCTTAAAGTAAATGCCTACAGTGGAAGTAATCGTTTTAAAAGAACACTGTGTGGCACAATGATCGGATCCTTTTGTTGCGAAAAAACGAAACCATGTTAAAAGTCACTCTGCTTCTCCCACGCAGAGCTATGCACACACACACACACACACACACACACACACACACACACACACACACACACACACACACACACACACACACACACACACACACACACACACAACACAGCCACTATCGCTAACAACAACAACAACTAGAGCAGCAGCAGCAGCAGCAGCAGCACACATTTTAGGCCGGGCTTGACCCCCTAATGAAAGCGTGGTTACAGCTCTCCAAAGCTCCTGGGATGTGAATGCTCGTCTTGTCCTCATTTGAACTTCTTCCTGAAACACAGTCGGGTGACAGAGGGACAGATTTCCGCTTGGCCAAACCTGCAGTGGGATCTCTTCTCTCTATTACCGACCGCTGACATTCCCTTCTGTTGTTGAGGTCATTAACTCACTACATAAAGGAGGTGGAAACTAAATACCGGAGCTGCAACAAAGCATAGTGCATGACTCTGTTTTTGTGATGAATGTCTGATTTTTATGTGCCGCTGTGTGAAATAAAGGAGCTGAATGGCAGCACTTAGTTTTACTTAGCACGCAAGCAGTCTTCGAGAAACCTCACACGTCTTTAAGATCCCTCCCGTGTCGTGAGCTTTGTGCGCAGGAGAAGCTGAACGTAATGCGCGAACATCTGAGATGATATAGCAAGATGCTGGTATCAGTAATACAGAGTGACTACGGGGAAATATGTACACATTAAATTACAAAGATTAACTGGTCATAAGAGCCCATCACTGTTGTCATAAATAAAAAAGAATTGTTTGTCGAGCTAAATGCTGATGTAATTCCCATAATTCATTCAGAGCTATAAAAAGCAATGAGATCTATAGTTCACTTTTGGTGGAGAGGAAGCGGAGAACCCATCTAAACTCGCTCTTCAGGGGTATTATTGTCTTTCTCTTGTTTCCTGATATACTTGACTGAGCAAACAAGGCATGCCTTTATCACTCATGTTTAATTAGAGTTTGCCTGAGCATTTATGCCAAAGTGCTTACTTTTAAACCCAGTGTTTGTCTTGTAAGTTCCTCCATGGAAAAGATGCTCTAAAGGAAGACCCTTCAGAAAATGTTAATTGTTCAGCTTGAAAAGGTTCCCTAAGTAGGTCATGCATAGTTGGCTCAAATACAAAGTGTGTGTATGTGTGTTGTCGGTGGTAGTGATGGTGGTGGGGGTTATTCTGGGACCTTTTACATAACATTATCTTCTCGCAAATACATACACAACATGCATCCACAGGCACAGCAGGACCCATGATTCAGAAATGTGGCGCTGTGACTGCGACTCAAAACAAGAATAACTTTGTTCGTCGTTTAATTCATTACACAAATACCCGAGAGGCAGATTAAACAGAAAGAAACCAACTGACCTCGAAATAGAAAAAAGAAAGTCAGAAGTCAACTCCTTTGTAGGTTCCCCAAATGGTTTGCAGGCTTTTCATGCAGTGACCTTCATAGATATTATTTTCGCAATTTCCATTTATTTTCCGCAGGTGGTTTCATTTTAGTCAATGCATCTATTTGCTCTGCTGCCAATATGTTAATTGGATGATGACACTGTTTAATGCTTAACTAAGATAAATTACTAGATAACTTTATCCAACTTATGTTTGCTTTTAAATCACCTCTCAAATTAATAGCAGACATAGCACTATAATCAATCCTCTATTAAATATGTCTCACCGATACAAGTGCATACTAACTGTGTCTCTTACACTCGAATCTCTTTTCAACTAACTTTTTGGGGAATAAATGAACCCAACATGCTGTACATCCCAGAAACACCCAGTTCAAGCCTGGAAAACACATTTTGATTAAAAACTGCCATCACGGTGGTGACCTAGAAAACACACATGTACTGGGTGTCTTTGCTGAGGGAAAAAAAGGAAGTGATTTGTGTCCTTCGTCAAGCATTTATCTACGTCGATAAAAGACACATCACATGGAATTCCTGTTATTCAGGGTCCAGCTCCTCCAGCTGCACAAATCATGTATGTAGCATCAGCGGCGGCCCTATGGCGCACTAACTCAGCAGGTAAAAGAGAGCTTCACAAAATCAAGTGACAGCTCAAAGAAAACGATATTATACCAAACTCAACCTGTTTGGAGAGATCATTCGCTCGCCCCGACGCCTCGAAAGGGTAAACGTGTTTGGCAGGAAGTGTAATCTGATTTCTGTTTTCAGCGGAAGAGAGAAGAAAAGTCATTATTGAAGGGATAATTGAAGGGTCAGCTTACTCTAATTACACACAGTCACACACACACACACGCACACACAACATGTTTTTTTCTCCCTTAGGTCGTGTAGTTTTTGTTTTCACATGTCTAGGTTTTGAGTTGTCAATCTCAGACGTCTGCCACCTATACAGTGGGGATACATGACGTTTTGTTTGTAGGACTGATGCAAAATATTTCACATCAAAACTAATAATAGCTCTTTTGCTGTCTACTATTTAGCTATTTAGCAAGCGTACAAGCTTTAATGCACTGAAACATTGGGGACTGAAAATGGGACAAACTAAGTTTCCACATGTCTGGCGATAACAATGGGACTAGATCGTGCAGTAAGTTGTAATATTATACTCATGTATTGTGTATATATATATATATATATATATATATATATATATATATATATATATATATAAATATAAAAGAAATATACAAAAGCATTCCCATAGAGAGCCAGAGCACAATATACACAAATACTGCATTGGGAATGATTTTGTATATTTCTTTTCTACCCTCAATGCATTTCAACCATATCCGGCTGTAGGGAGATCTGAACATGTCAGTTGAACTAGTCATCTTCATTATTAGGTATTATTAAGATTCTCACGGAAACATGGTTTCAGGGTGTTGGCAGGTAATTTGGGAAATTGGCCTGTTTTATATTTACAATAGATAGTTTCACCAGGGAGACGCAGTCTGACTGTTGATTGGACTCTTTGATTAGAGACACTTTCACAAGTTAATTGATTTGTTGTTTGTGCATCTTTTCTCATTTGACGTTTATTATCATTATTCCATTTTCTCATTGAGGGTGTGTGATTTTGATTTTTTTTTTAAACCACGATTCAAGCCGATGACCTATGGAAATATATGAAATTACATTTTCAATCAATTCCCATCTGCTAAAAGGAGGCTTACAATAAAAATTAAAACATTTCTACGATGTGCTTTTTTGCCCGGTAAAAGTTAGCTCCCCCCGTTGATAAACGTGGTATTGACAGCTCCGTCTTTGCCTCCTGAGAGAGAAGCAGCCTTCTGTACCAGGTTCCGTCTGGGTTGCTGGTGGAGGAGGATATCCTGCTTGTTGTGAATGCAGCCGACATGCCGTAGGTTCTTCCTTCATTCCAGCGTGATTACGCCCACTCGCTCCAGTGCCAGTGACACATGCGCCTTGTGGCATTTCTGGCTCACCGGGAGGGAGCTTCTTATTCAGGTGTGACACTGCTCCAGCTGCTTCTGCCTGTTTGACAGATTGAGTGGATGGGTTGATCGTCTCATTGGAATGTGTTTGTTTGATGGCACCACGGTGACACGACCGCAGAAGAAGAAAGACCAGAAAATTGAGGTTGATTGCCGCACATATACGCACATGAACTATAACTATCCAGACGTGTATCAGATTTTCTAGGTCAATGAATTTCTTTTTTTTCACATGGGGATTTCATTCATCACCGATATGATTTTATCACGTGAGACACGTGACTCCACATCACCGTGTGTCTTACAACATTGAACATTTGACTGGGTTAGTTAGTGTTTTAAATATATGGGAAGCAACTTTCACAGCCTTGAGGTCATTAGAATTTTATCGGACACCCTCATTAGAACTAGAAGTCTACAGCAAGAAATGATTCCTAAAATAAATACTGTATATCACACGTTTACTGTAACACCCAGTCATGCATCACAGGTACCTGCAACAGTAATCTTGTAAAAATGTAGTTTTGGAAGAAAAGGTTGTTTGACGGAGATGTTCTCACACCAATATAAAATGGATATTAGAAAGAGAACTTTCTTTATTTCTAACCAGATAACTCGCTCTGGAATTCATTAAGAAAACTACTCCTGCCAACATGTTTTTTAATCCAAGCAAATAATCAAATACAAACACAACAATGGAATTCCTCATCATTTGAATCCTGATTTATGTCTGTTTGTTTTTAACGCACTGGTATTGGATCCATACTCGGTATCGGGATGAAACAAATGGTACTGGAACCGCTCTAACTTTGAAGCTGAACTAATCCATAAATGACAATGCGTCATGTGAAAGAGGTCACTGGAAGGGAGGCACTCACAGAGAATCATCTCTGGACAGCAGCTCATCACAGCTAAACAAATTGTTTATCTGCGACGGACAACGTTCTCGAGAAGCCGGTGGAGAAAGTGGAGCGTTTAGAAGATGAAAGAAGTGGCGTTCATTTTCTTAGGATATGGTGGAAATGAACAATAGTAAAAAAAAAGAGGGTCAATATTGGACTTTGTTCACCAGTGTTGAGAATCCAATAGGTGAGGATTATCCTCCAGTGGTGCAGGAAGGCCCTGCTGTTAATGCCCCATATAATATTACATGTCAGTCGATCACTTGGTGTCTTAATAGGAAAACAAGCATCCCACCAAGTACATGTTATTGCTGTTGTATTCTCTTGGCTGTGGATTTAGTTATTAAAGCTCCCATCTGTGTGTTGTATTAGACGAGCTCAACGGACGGCATGGCGTTTATTTCCTCTGTGAACAGAGCTGTATGCTCATTTCATGCAATACGAATTAAGGGCCAAACACAAAAGTGTTTCAAGGGGTGATTTCCCCTCAGTGATTGCCACTGGAGAAGTGCCAGGAACTGAACAGAGAGAAAATTACCATTCTGGAGACAAACGGAGAGAAAATGTGTTAAAAAAGTACGGCGCCCCGCACGCAGACGTATAGTATGTGTGTGTACTTTACACAGGGAAGAGGAGAGCGGGAAAGCACAGCAGATAGCTGCATATGTCACTGTACTGCATATATTACAGAGGCTTCATTTAAATGATGTACTTCTCACAAACTAGGAAACACCTGTGAGTGCATTTAGTTTTTTTTGGTAGGATTATACATGTCTGGAAGGTTGTTAATTTTACAGTTTGCTAGAAATACACTAGACTTACAATTTTAATAGGACAAGGAATATTTAAAATGAGCTAACAGAAAAAAGATTTATACATTTTAGAGGGCTCCACGATGCCTTTTTAGCCACATTTTCGAACATTATACCGTTACCTGTTTTCGTGCCGAGTGGCGCATACGGCTTTGATTTTAGAGAGTAGAAGGAATAAATTTGTTTGACTTTGTTTGATCTAGATTGCCATGGAACTAATATCAAGTTTTTTATTTCTTGCCCTTTAGGGACTAGAAACAATTAGAAACTGGTCTTTGCTTCTTAACCCTTACTCAGGGGTTTCACTACAATTGTACTTTTTTAAAGCCACTAGATTATTCAGGCGGACGTTTTAGTTTTCACAAATACAGTTTGAGAGTTTCTTTCATCAGGAGATACAGTATATGTCAGTTGATGACACATTTTCAATTTACTTTGGGCTTTTTCCAACTAGTCACTTGACATTGCGGTTAATTATAATGACCGTATGATAATTGTTGGGGATTTCCACTCCCAGTACACTCGGACATTGTTCTGCAAAACCAGGTCTACTTGTAGCTAACGATCGTACAATTTTGTTATTATAGTAAATATCTTTTGTTTTCCGTTGCCATCTAAAAAAAAAACTCCCCAGAGAAATAAAAGTGTCCGCGCGCTCGCCCTCATTGGCGGTTTGAAGGTGCACATGAGCTCCAACGTCCTGTAATTCTGCCTCCACATTTCTGCACCTGCACCTCCAGCGATGACACACACCATTTACACGGCTCCCAGGATGAACGGCACGACAAAACGCTGAGTCAATTGCTCAAGTCTACTGCATCCCGTTTCAGCCCCTCCCGAGATTAATGGTGTTGAAAATGAGGGCATGTCACATGTGTTGACGCGATGGGAGAGGCACTGGCCTCAGCGGTTCTAGCATGCAGGCTCAGCCACTGTACAAGCTGCTGTATATATATCGGCTGTCGTTATGACGCACCTTTCCGCAGTTAGAACGTTTGAATAATTGCCCCTGGAAGAAGTCTTATGAGGACAAACAACCTTTCGCAGACCTTATCAATAGGAATTCTGCAATTGGACATTATGTGTTATGCATTATGATTTCTTTTTCTTTTTTACGTCGCACTTGAGGATTCAGTTCTTCGCGCATAAAAAAATCTTCTTAAATTGACTCGTTAAAATGTATTCATTTCGGCGAGTAACCCCTCATCTCTAATTAAGCTGCTTCCCGATAAACTTTTCTCCACAACTTCGATGCGAGCGGTAGGATTCCAAGTGCGTCCTCGTGCTGTTTGCGCAGGACTTACGGTCCTCCTGTTGTCGAGTTTACATTCCACAGCGCTACAGACATGCTGACATGGATTCAAAGATTTAGATCGACATTTGTCTCAGGCATGCTCACCACTGGTCAGACAGAAGGACACATCCACTCAACAATCTGACAGATTTGGGTCCATCTTTTCTGTCCCATTGTGGTTTTAAACAAACATCTGTGGGCTGCTTGATTTAGTTATTCCCCCTCAGCAGGCTCTCTTTGGTTTTTGAGCCCCTTGAGACTCCCTTTGGGGTGTACACACACACACTAGTAAACAACCACAGATGGTTAGTCGAAATGTTGATATTTTAGTGCGGCTTCTTATTTCTCAGGGTTTTATTATAATATGAAGGGCACATATGTCTGAATGATTGCTACTCAAAAATGTTTCTTTCCCTCCTAGAACTGAAGTTTATTTTGTATCATTGATGGACTGCTAAATAGTGAATGGGGCTAAGCTAATTATATTTGTGCATCAAGCGCACACATGTAAGTTGTCTGTGTTTGAACAACCACAACTTTATTATGACGTGTTTAAAAATGCACTCTAATTATTAAACCAGGAAATGAAAAAAAGCGTTAGTAGTAATGTCTTCAGAGAGGTGAGAGCAAAAGCCACAATCTCCGGTACTGTTGGCCGAGGACTGGAGGGCTGGAGGCTCCGCCGCGCACACAGTGAATGCATGACAACGGATGTCTTTTTTTAGATCGCTTCGATCTATTTTGAGAGATGGGTAATGATACAGGACAGACACTGAAGGACATTCAAACCTGTCAACTCCTCTTTCTTCACACCTCATTGGTCGAAAAAGGAGGATGGCGTTGATGAAAGGTCGTGGTGATTCTGATTAAAAGGGAATGTATTCATCAAATCCACGGGCAGCGCAGGGTACTTTCTGGCCTCTGCCTACAGATGGATCAGGTAATTAATCCGACCCGTCCTCACTCTGCCACCAGCAGCCGTTAACCCTGCAGTGTATTAAAATCAGATTAGACTCTTGTCCACCATGGGAAGGGTTAGATGTTCACTCGTGTCCACACCGCTCTATTCTCCGGTCCGACACGAGTAAAGACATCGGGAGAAACTCTTCTTTTCCTTCGGTGCCTAAAAGGTATCCTCTTATGCGTATATCGCTTTACTTACCAAATCAATTCCAATCCTCAAATCCATTCATAGGATGACATAAAGCTATGATAGTATATGTTGGTTGTATAAGGATTTCTTTATTTGGGGTGTTGTGATATTTCAAACGAAGGATTTCTGTCAGAGGACACCAGAAGAATCGGTTTCCACTGAAAGACACCTTTCAACATATATCAGGACTACATATTCCATGCCTCAAATGATCCAAAATACACATTTCTCAATTCATCCTGATCTTATTTCATACTGACGATACGTGAATACAGATTGTGAACATTAACATTTGGATGAGAAAAAGGGCTCAATGAAGGGATCGAGGCCACGTCTTCGAGCGAAGTTAAGAGAGCGAGATTAAAGAACCTCATAAAAAATGCATCGCTCACCACATTACTTACTCATTATGTGTACGGTAGAATACATAAATATACAAAACATTACAAACAATTACACACACTAAAACGTTAAAGAAGCCCTCATTTGTCACTGACGCCACGTGAAACCGAAGCGGTGGAATAACTCCGGCGAGAGCGTCTCTTTTGATTCGCGTCAGTGTCCCTCTGAGGATCTGAGATTTACAGTAAAAAGAAAAGCGAGCGGAATGGAAAGAGAGAAGAGGCTGCACAGGGGGATGGATAGAGAGGAGAAGACGGAGATCAGAGAGAGAGAGAAGGAAGAGCAAAAGGGCAGAAAGGGAAAGGGCATGTCTGAGTCCCCTTTCAATTTATTCCATCGTGTTCATCGCAGATGACAGATTTGAGTCTCAATGAAGTACCACATCACCATAATTAATCCTTACACATCAAACCACACCTCCATGAATTCATTCATTTTTTTTAATTATGGAAAAATAGGGTTTTGGCCAGCAAACTAATGGTTTCCTTTAACAATGGAAGCATTGTGTTTGTGAGGACATGTATCGGTGCCATTTGTGAGTGCACATCTTTGCCAGGGTCAATTCAAATAGTTTGACTCAATTGTTGGTTTGTTCTTTGGGCGCGTGTGTCGCACTAATTAAAACACATTAAGCTATTTACAGTATACTTTATTTTAAACAGCAAGGGGGAAAACCCTTTACAGTGGACGCCTGAGGGAGGAATGCAATGCAAATGATGTCTCTCGCCCTTCCTGTCATCGACTGGTAGCCAGTGACTTTGCCACTAACCGGCTGTTTTAAAAAAACAAACGTTTTAGCCACCGCCTGTCTCTCTGACACTCCAGCTGAAGCATTCCAGGTCAACATCCAGGTTCACTTTGCTGAATGTCAAGAGCACGGAAAAAAAAGGAACCAAGCAAATACAAGCAAATTATAAAAAATGCGTGATATTTTATCCCCGGCGCCGAGCTCCTCTCCCGATGTCTTCGCGGGGAGAGACGAGAAAGAAAGAAAGCGGACACACAGAGCGATGGCCGCTTTGTCTGCACACGGAACGAAGCAAAGACTCGACTGCTTGGAGAGGAGGAGTGAGTCGACAGACCAGACACACTTGGCAGGAGGACTGAGCTAACACAAGAACGTAGAGGTTTATCCAAAATCAATGCAGCCTAGTAATATTTGATTCTCCCAAAAAAATGTAGCCCTCCAATTGGCAAACACGGTGCACACACACACACACACACACACACACACACACACACACACACACACACACACACTGCAAACACTGCTAAATAGATCTAGCTGCAATCCACTGGTGTAAGCATGAAAGTGCCCTCCATGAATGAATGATAAGATCGGTTACATGAAAAATTCAATGTAACTGAACACCAAATTAATTTGTACACCTTTGGGAGAACGAATGAATGAAATGCAGACGTTTATTATGCTCCTCCGAGGAAGAGAAAACAGTCAAACAGTCAAACAGTGCAAACCACAAGAGCTGTAACAGCTGTTTAGACCGAGGGTGTGCAAAACAAAGAGGGACTGTTCTTTAGACAACAGGTTCAAACCCGGCATAAAATCAGCTGTTCCTGGATATTCGGAGAAAAACCCGATCGAATGGCGGAACGCCGTCCAGTATGTGACTGGTTTGTTACCATTCGCTGTGCGAGCAGAGCGTTTTTTGCGTAGACATCTGAAGGTTAGTTTGGCGCAACAATAATACATTGTGGTGAGTGAGTAAGGTCGCTGCTTTGTGTAGACAGGAAAGACTCCAGTGTTTTGCATTGTCTTGACTTTGAAAATAAACAGAAGGGCATGTGTTAAAAAGGTTTTACAAATATGGGTTGTATTGAAAAGGGGTTGGGTTTACCTTCCATTGTATTACTGAATGGAGAGACTTCTTCAATGAAACGGCGTTCCCCCTCGGAGGGGTCCGGACCGCCTCTACCTCGCACTGACCAGACGGCAAGTCACTAAAATTAATAAAAAATAGTTCATGTGCGGTTGGGTCTATCGGTGCGAGAAAAAAAAAAGTTTTCAGTTTTAGGGAAGGATCCTCATCTGGGTTGAGATACATGTGTGTGCATGGTTTGGACCACACTCTGTCCACAGACAATACTAATATGAACACCTGGGAAAGGGTTTGTCACGATGACACAACCACTGGCTCACAAGCTGGGAATGAGACGAGATGTCCGAAACAAATTTCAAAAAATCCTTCCTCATAACATCCTGTCATGAAGCGGTTTGGCATCTGATAAGAACCAGAACCTGAACAAAGCAGACCCACTGTTGCAGCGCTGTTTCCACTCTGAATTCTTCACATAGCAACCAGCTATATTTACTCGGTTACATGTACGGAAGTAACTTTATTGTTCTCGTCAGAGAGGTTTACTTTTTTATTTTCTCATACTTTTTTAGCATTATTATTTATTTACTACTTTATGAACACATGATCCATTAAGAGGCAGGTGATCCGCTGATTCCAGGTGTATTGGGGATTACAAAAACTATTAACACTAGTAGTAGATGGCTTCAGCTCGGGAACTTATTGTATATATATATATATATATATATATATATATATATATATATATATATATATATATATATATATATATATATATATATATATACGATAAACCACAACATTCTTAATCTGGAGGTAGAATATATTCATCTGTCTGTCTGTGGAGAGTCAATAAGCCACAGAAAATGATTGGAAGTGAATGCTTTTGAGATTCCTTGAGACTGCATTACGGCTAATTGGATTGAATGGTGCCCACTCATTGGCCTACATTTATACATTTACATCGTATTTAAAGAGCTTAATCTAAATGGCATTAATATCATGAGACTGACATTTAAGCTCTTAAATCCGGAGGATGTCATAAGGGTTTTAGAAAGAGGGGGGAGAAAGAGAGTGAGAGTGGGAGGGAGACGGAGATGGAGAGAGTGGGGAGGACATAGAGAGGAGGAAGGAGGACGCGGAAGAGGGGAAAACAGTCCGGGGGTTTTGGGTGACTGTGTGCTCAGAGACAGTAAAGCAGGATGACAGTGCGGAGCTTTTGTTCGAAATGACTGCCGGCGTGTCAATTCCAATGTAACATTTTCATCGACACCCTCCTCGCCACGACCTGACAGGCGGGCAGGAGCTCAACTTTAACGTTCCGCACCAGAAGTTCAGGGTTAGTGAAACAGGTTCCCTTGGCAAACTTTGGAGGAAGTCTACACTTACCCCCCCCCCCCCCCCCCCCCCCAGTCTCCTGCTCCTGCTCCTGCTCAAGGAAGTATGCAAGACTGGCAATGTTTATTCACTTGACCTAGAAAAAGCTCTTGATAAAACTGAGCACATATTCTGAACTCTTAAGTCATTTTTTATTTGATAGCGGAGCGCTGTGCGGAGGCACAATGTACCGCCTAAGCTATTTACTGCATGATTTGCTGTTGTTTTAGAGGATCTCGGGGGGGAAATGGTTTGTTTTTTTGGGGGCTTTTACATCGGGAAATGTACTGAAATGGTTCCAATGGGTGGATTGATGAAAATGCTTCTTCTGACTGGTGTTAAATGGCACCTTGTGAATTACAAATTGCTCACAATTAGAGCTGAAACAATTAGTCAATTAGATGATCTGCGGAAAATTACCTCCAACGATCTTAATGAATTAATCTTACAAACTTTTTAATTTAAAGGAGACACACACTGTCTCAAATGGGAGGATTTTTGACTCAATACTTTTATTCATCATTGTAAATTAAGTCAATTATAACAGAATATTCAGTAAAACGCAAAACTGACTGCTTTTCGTCTTCTTTCGATCTAAGAGGTCTATGTTGGATACAAACCAACAAATCAAGAAGACACATTGGGCCCTAGGAGACGACACAAAATGAACCCTTAGTTAAAACCCTCAGTTTAAACCTCATGACATACATTCATCCAGAGACTCCAGACTGAGTGTCTTTGCGTAGGGACGGACTCCATTGATGTGTAATAAGCAATTATGGATGGCTCACCAAAATGTCTTCCTCACAAATCCAGAACATCAAGTAGTTTGACTTTCTTCACTGCTCGTACTTTGATTGCTTTGGACCACCTCAATTGATCCAAGTGGTTCACATTGATCCTTCGCATGGTGTCTTGTGTTTGTTGGCAGATTGGTCAATAACCCAATAAATGCAGCACAGCTCTCCGTGTGAGGCGTGAAGAGACACTTCCTTAGCATGCAGGAAGAGACGAGCGAGCGAAGAGAAGCGAATGAGAATATAAGTGGGGAAAGTGGGAGCTGGAGAGGAGTGTGTGAGATAACCTATGTGGGCGAGAGAAAGAGGCAGAGAGGGAGAAGGGGAGAGAGAGAGAGAGAGCGAGTGAAGGAGAAATAAACCACCGAGGGACTCTGCGGCTGTGTGTGTGTTCATGTGAGAGAAAGAAAAAGACAGAGAGGGGGGAAGACGAGAAACTCGCAGGCAAAGCCAAAGTCACCTTTTAAAATGCACTGACCTTGTGCACTTCACATTAACCTCCCTCTCCAAAAGAATTAGTCTGTATCATTCACACTCTACTGTTCCTAACTGCGCCAATTCAATGGACCAGTGACGGGGAAATTGAATCTCCCGTTACCCCGGCCAAAGACCAAGGGGATACATGCTAAGGCTGCACGGACAGACTTGGAACAGCCTTTGCCGACTGTAAGTCCACTGTTGTTTTTCTGGGTGGATTTGGTGTGACTAGAAGGGCTCCCGAGGGTGCAGAACTTTAGGAACGTCTTCATATTCTGTGACTGCCATTGATGGCTGAACTCTTTCTCACTCCTCCTCGCTGAGCGCTGGGTTTTTAATTGCAGGTAAGGCAAAAGAATGCACGAATGGGCCTCGTTTACAATAAGTTGGTAAGTGTGGAATCATCTCCTTGTAGGGGAGGGCGGGGCACGACTTAACACGTTTTGACTGAAGTAATTAAAGCAACACTAATCATGTTTTTAGACAAGTGACACCCACATCTTTGCAAGTTATAATTAAATCTAGCATGGACAACAAAATGGAGTGGAAAATGGAAAAATCCCATTGGCTCCAATGCAATGTTAGTTTTAACAGTGGCCGACTAAAATACGTCGTCCGTACAGGCCTTTATTTAAATGACACCTGGTTGGATTCCTTGAGTTGCTGAAAACATTCTTTGCCGCAGATCTCCAAAAAAACACGTCCAACTTATTTTTTTATTGTGGGAGACTGTCTGCGGGCGATGAGCTGAGCACACCCAGCTTGGCCCTGTGAAACTACGTGAAAAGTCTGTGTTATGTTAAGGAGTTCACTTGCACATCCTATGGCCGCCGTCCTAACCCTATTAAATCAGGAGTGAGCATTTTACTTCTGATTAATGGCCCCGGGGACATCAATCAGAAGGAAGCTCAGGGGCTCAGACAGATTCATTTACGCAGCATTTGTTCCTCGTTAATAACAACTGATGCTATCGCCAGAAAAAACAAGTTTTCAAATTGTCCTTTGTACGTTCACCTGAGCACAAAAGGGCCTCGGGGTGCAATGAGTTTTTAAAGAGACAGTTCAACTCAACACGTATTGATTTTCAGAAATGCTTCTGTTATACAATCGAATATGAAGCACGAGGCTATAGTGTTGATGTTTGGCACATTTTGCTTTATGCAACAAATGACTTTAATCTGCGTAAATAAGAGGAAGTTTCTCAGCAGAAGGCAAAGATTACGGGGAAAATAATGCACGCGAAGCTCTGACGAAGCGGCTGACGGAGCAGGCGTGTTGACAGAGACACGGTGTAAGTGTAGCAGCCGGGGTAAGGGCCTTTCAGCGGCATGCCGGAGTTAGCCCTCAACAAACAAAAGACGGCACGGGAGGAAAGTTAAATCAAACCACGGAGGAGGAGGAGGAGGAGGAGCTTAAACACTTTGACAAATTGGTTACAGTAAACGGCTATGTTGAAGTGAAATTGGAGCGAATGTTTAAATATTGTTGGAAAGAACAACATTTATTGTGTCTTTTTTTTAGGATCCTCAGTTTAATCCTTAATTAGTTACTGTGGACACACAGGGACGCAAATAATAATAAAAAAAGGAGGCGTACAAATCCCTGTGTTTTTATTCATTCGACAAGGTTAGCCAGTTGGAGATTTAGTTAGACCGGTATACGATCCACTATCTACTGCGCAGTAGCAGAGCTTCAGTTTGGGGTATTTATGGTTTTATAAGGCTTCATTATTTGGGCAGTAAAACACAGAAAATATGCTTCTTTTTGAAATATGCTTTACATGCGAGGCTCTAAACTGTACCATGTGTATCTAGGAGCAGTGGGTGTTAAATGGAAATGATGACCTCTGTGTCTCCCGGGGGGGATTTGGTGGTACAGATGTGTGGCACTGCCTCTGAATTTACAGTAACCGGAGTTTGTATGCTTTGGCCAGGGATCCCATTGAAATGGGCATGCTTCACGCCGTAACATGGCTGTTATGACAGGCTTTCTCATATAAAGCGTCTGTGGACTGACAGCCCCCGGGGGCAGAGTACATAAAGAGGAGTCAGCCACATTGAGAGGGCTGTCAATGTTCTCCACAGTATACGGTGTGGAGAAATCGAGATGTGCCTGTCAGGTTTTAGTAGAAGGTACGTATGTTTGATATAAGGGGTACAGACATCTTTCCACCGTGTCTTTCTATTGCTCAGAAGAGAACCAATTACGCTCTATTTCCCCGTATGAAGCTACTCATTAGCGCTGATGGGTTTCGCAACATGAAGCAGAACAGTGACTAGATAGAAAATGTAGAGCCACAAGCTGCTTCTCTGCTGCACAAAGCCCGTGTTTCAATAGGGAATCCTTTGTTCACTGTGTAAATCCCCATGGTCTCCCATTTAAGAGCTCAGTTTGTCACTTTAGACTAAACTCCTGTTCACAAAAAAGAAAAGTAATTAAAATATTTTTTCAAAAAATCCACTCAGGTTGCTCTCCTTAAAGAAAGATATTCATCTGTGGAATCGGCAGACTGAAATACATTTTCTTTATTTTTTCCTCTCCCCGTTCTCTTTTCAAACGAGGATACTCTTACATGAGATATTTCTGCTCCCCTCTCCACCTGAGACCTGTCTCCCATTCTTAAATATTTATGCCATAAGCTCAAGATGTCATGTATTTACCCTAATCTTCAGAGTTTCATACACCTCAAACAATGAGATGGAGTGTATACACGAGGCAGCGAGGGGAAGAGCAGCACAGAGCGAGAGGAAGGAGCGAAACCTCCGAATCGACAGTATTTCACTCGGATGGAAAATGTGGGAGATATTCTGAGCCCCGAGAGTATTTGGTTGGCCGAATGTTTTATTTGAACAGGGCGTCTTAGTGGCAAAGCCTGATGTTATGATTTATTAAAAGTGCAGCGTGAAAGGAATTATAACATGCTTGGAAGCGGTACATGTGTGTACGCCTGAAACTGTATGTTGATGAATGTATTTGTGAGCATGTGACTGCTCGCCGGAGGAAAGAGGACAAGGACAGTTCAGTCAGATGACAAGCTGAACGTAGCATTTAATTTCCATGATGCATAGCACTGTTCTTCTTCTATGACATTCCCTAAACGCCTAAAGTAATCAATCTGCTGACTGATTTTTTTAGCCATAAAATGTTCGAAACCAAAGAAAAATCCCAAAACATGAATTTTTTTCAAATGTTTGATTTTAGCCGACCAACACTCTTAAACCCTGATATTCAGTTTAGTGTCAGATAAGATAAAGAGAAGCAGCACATTCTCACAGGGGGGAAGAGCAATTGACTTCAAATGAATTAAAAGGAATAATTCATATTCAAAATTAACCCATAAATCGGCGAATGGTTTTAGTAGTATTCTATATATTTATTTATCTGGTTTCTGTAGAATCATATTGTGACGTGATCATCAAGGGCTTTAACTGAAATTATTAAATTATTTCCATGATTGATAGTTTGAACTATAAAAAAATACAAAATAAAAAGGACAGATGCCCATTACAAGTTCTTCATGCCAAAGGTGTCATCTTACAATTTCTTACATTAATTAAAAACATAAATTGTTAAAGAAAAAAGCTGCAAATGTGTACAATGGTTGAAACTGGAGCTTTTAAATATTTGTTCATTTTATTTCATATTATATTATTAATATATGAAAAGACCAATACCAAAACCACTGATATGAACACATGATGTTATTGTGTTACCATGCTGTAGATTGTGTTAACTTATTTGAGCATCAGTTGATAATTCGATTTCAAATGCATTCGTCATGATGTTATTGTTATTACAATTATTATATGGATTTCAACCCTATTGAACCCACCTGCAGAAAGAGATAATACTTAATAACTGTCTGACTATTCACACAAGTCACTTCCAGAATACTCCTCAGTTTCATTGTGGGGGCGAAATATGTCTTTTTAATAAATATATATGTTGAAGCCTGTCAGAATTAACCAGCAAATAAGTTTATGCGGATGTCAGAATTACATTTAAATATTCCCTCTCGTCCTGTCTCACTCCCCCCTGTGTCCCCCACCTCAATGGACTCCTCCTGTCGGCCTCACCGTTGCTGACATCCCTGGAAGTGGCCCGCCCCGAAGAGGCGACGTGGGCGCCGGCTCTGAAAGGGCAGCCGCATGCACTGTCGCAAATCTTTTACCTTATTAAATATACATCAACAGTCAGCCATACCTATGAAGAAGCTCTCACCTGAGCCAAGGTCACGATGCCTGATGTTGTTTTTAACCTCTTGTTTTGAACAGGAAATTATGTCTCAGGCTCCAATATGTGCTCCATATAAGTATAATGATGGTGAGAGGTGACAACAGCTGGTAATCACAGCCTCTCTCTCACTCTCTCTCTCTCTTTTTTTATGTTCCTGTCTGTGTCGCTTGCTCTTCTTCTCTCCGCACATATCCAACACGTGACTCTTTGTGCAACACCGAGTGTGGACATTGTGTGGTGGTGGCCGAGGCCTGGTGCAAGCCTAGTGATAGAGATGCAGGAGGCAGACACAGATACGCCATCCAAGCTGTCGCACTTCAGAGCCCTTGTGGAAATATTCATCTCTCTGTCTCCCTTTTTCAAGAAAGCAGTCATTAACTGACATCAGTCAATCATTGTGTTTCCTCTTTTCTAACGCCATTCTGGTCCAATTTAAAGGGGTACGTGACTGAAATTAGAAAATTGAGACGTGTCGATCAGGTTCGTTGGGCTACACCCGTTGCGATAACTGTGCCGTTGCACGCTAACTTCGTCACTATGGTAAATTATAAACACGTATTTTTTAATTTCAAACATCTTAATTGGTAAACAGCAACAACACAGCATCACAAAAACACAACACCAGATATTTCATTGTTGCCATGAGTGCAGGTTGAATGTGCAGAATGTTACGGATTGCACATTTTAAGTTTTAGGCTCTTATTCCAAGGGCAGACTTTAGATGGAGATGTATTGATGACACCGTGTGTTAAAAGTGAGTTAGAGTGCGTTCTTTGGTGTTTTATTGTGTAGATGGAGGTTTGTCTTTTTGCGGTTGTTTTTTTCCAAAAACCTAATTGCGCAATGTCCCTCAGCAGGTGTTGTATTGTTCATCCAGTGGCCATCTGGGCCTGTAATCCTAGTGAACACACTGAATTTGAAAAAGGTCATCGCACAGACACATTTGGTTTGGCCCGATATTGTGTGTGTGTGTGTGTGTGTGTGTGTGTGTGTGTGTGTGTGTGTGTGTCTTTGCCCTCTAACCTTCCTTTTCTTTTGCATTTTGTCCCGCTTGTGTGTGACCTTTTGTAATTTTGGAGGTCAGAATTAAAGTTGACCTTTTGTGAAATTAATGTTGACCTTTACAATGAGAAGACCTGGTAGCGCTGGACACAAACCTGTTGGACCATTTTTTGCATTGGCTCTGAGTTGATAGGTGTTAACCCCCTATACCCTCAGCACTGGCTAACCAATTCAACAGAATATATTTAATTATGGCATTTAATTCAACCAATTTCAAAAATTGTAACTGTATAACAATACAGCACTGAAACTTTAGTCAATCTCCTACTTTCTCCACCTGCTACTAACACGACTTATGTGCAGAAACGCCAGTTAAACTAAGACTTTTGCAAAAATACTATGCAAAAAGCCTGCAAAAATACATATTACTGCCAGTGTATAATGTAGGTCTCATCTGCATATTTCTATCCATCATGTGATTGGCAACCTGCTGTCAGAAGCAGTTAAGTGGCTGAGCCTAGCCGGGTATATGACTACTCTTTTGCTGCTGAACCTGTCAAATACTATAGAGAGGCTGACTGGAGAGCAGTTCTCAGCACTTCTTGAGCTTACATGCAGAATGTGCTGTCGTGGTGCTAACCACCTGGATCTGAGCCAACGGGAGGCTTGGCTTTGACTCTCATGCGAGCCCACTTCTTGAGGTTGTGGTTTCACACCCAGTGACATTAGGGAGCCACACGCATTAAACTATACATACAATAAACGCTTCCAGTAGATCCACTTGGCAACCCCAACAGCTAATTTTTCCCGCTCGGCATGTATGATTATGTATTGCGGTGCGTGCAGCGTTTCCTCTTTGCCCACATCGGACTCTTCCTCCGCTCTTCCTCCATGTTTGTCCCGGCAGAATTGTAAATGTCTGGTGGGTGTTGAGGATGATCACATGTGACAGCTAATGCATAGGGTTGCTGGCAACATGTGTCAGCGCCAGCGTACATTAACCTATATTCAGAGTGAGGCCTTTTTGAATTGCACAGGAAAAGAAAAGGTCGCCTCTTGAATAAGATTTATTTTGGCAGCTTTAATTTCTCTGGACTCGCATGCTAAGCTAATTTTTTTAAAGATGTGTGTAGTATTTAAATGTCAGCTTATAGTAAATGGTAATCTTATTGATTTGACCCCTGTCGTATTTAACTAGATGATCGCAAACAGGACTTGACTGTGCTAACTGTTACTCGAAAGTGGAGAACAGAGGTAAGGAGTGTGTGGTGTAGAGGTGGCTCTGGTCAGAGCTGATCCCTTAAAGATAATCTCCCTCTCTAGGGATTTGTTTTTCTCATTTGTCCCGGGGCCTCTAAGCTGAGTTTGGAGGTCACCTGCTGTACAGGCAACCTGACCCAAACCTGGCTGGAGACACATTTGTAAGGAGCCTGGTATTGCATGGAGTCGGTGGAAGAAAGCAAAGCAGGCGGTAAATAATGTTGAAACATGAATACCTGGGCAAGGCGAGGTCTAGAGTTCAACCATGCCACTGAAATCAAAGGATTTGGGTCAATAACAGAACCCGTTTTAGCAGTGAAGCTTTGAAGTGGTCCATTTGTGTTGATGTTCATGGCAGAGAGATGGATTAGAGTACATTTTTAGCCACATTTCACAAAGGTGGTGAAAACAGGCTCCTTTTTGTATATTTAGTTAGATTTAAGTTGACTTCCATGCTTATTGTTGCTCTTATCATGTAGGTTTATGTTCGGTAGGGAAATTGGATTTAGGTCATTGAACTGGTATTCCATGTTTATTCATGTGTCGAACATTCGGTTTTAGCACCGGCCTCGTGTTTGCATTATTTCTCTATTTCCCATGCTTGTAAATCAACCTGATGCCCAACAATGTATTTCTCAACAGCTGAATTATGTTCCCAGCTGTTTTGCGGCTGTTTCCGATTCCAGCAGAGGATCTTGGAAACTTGGTGCTAAAAACAGAAACTGATCAGCGTGAGGATCGCATGTGAACCCAACTGCTTTAAAGCAGGAGAGACACTTTGTCACAGTCGAATGTTTGTTTCTCGTGGGGATGAGTTCATCGTAGTAAAGGCTAGTAGTTGTGTCATTTATAATTGCATTTTGATCTAGTTGCATGTGCAATTGTTTGCAGTTTTTCAAATACCAAACATTTTACAGGTGGTTGATGTTGATGTCTCTTTTGACCTCTGAAAAAAACTCTCTCTATGGAGGACGTTTTTGAGGCAACCAAGTTTAAAGCATGAACTCTACTTTGTTTTGGCGGTCCCTGTGGACAAAAGTGGTAGTGCTTCCAAAGCACCTCAAACTTCTCATTTTTGAAGAGTCTTGCCCATGTAGTCCTGGTTCTGTTTCCCCTTGTGCCTCTTTTCCCTCCAGCGCTCCATGGTGTTGCCGTCGACTAGCTTCTGAGCTGAAGGAGTTTCAGATGAACTTGAATGAACTTGCATGATTTTGTCCGATTTCGAGAGAAATCTGACCCAGTGGTACAGGGAGCAAGCTTTCAGAATATCTATGTAGAAAGAGCCAAATTTCTCTCTTATGGTCTAGTTTACATAAGTAAGTCATATGGAGGCTTTGAATTGAGACAGTTTTATAACCAATCAAAACTTCCATTGCATTCATTTTTATGTGATTTACTTCCACCTACACCTCTTCTCAGCCCTGTGCATTTCCAAAGCTCAGATGCAACAATTGACTTACTTGAGTCCTTTGTTGATCTTTGGCCGTGTTCATGCTTTGTGTATAAATGAAGCTTGTGCATATGGTCAGAAATGAACGAGTGGGTGTGTTGACTCCATAATTTGTATAGGAACTGTTTATTCTCGTGCCACTATGCAAAAAGCTGCATTTTTAATATGACTGCACTTAAGTTTTTGAGTGCAGTTTAAAAAGTACAAAAAACGGACCGAGCAAAGAGAGTAAGATCAAATCTCTGGGCATGCAGTGGCATTCCATGCCTAATTTTATACTGCGTGAATGTGATCGGCCTCTCGAAAGGCATGAATCACGGTAGTTTCCAGCCACTATAATCCTCCCCAACAGATAATAACACCCTGCCACATCTCCCCGAGAGCCATGCCTGCATGCTTTGCGACTTAGCCAAAATATCTCAGGTGATTAATTTCCTTCACTGTGTGTGACAGCGAGTGAAGTACAGATGGTCGGAGGGCTCTGTTTAGTTAAAAGCTGCCGCGTTACACTACCGCTGCCCTAAAGGTATCCTCTGGCCCCGCAAGATCCCGGGGCCATC
The DNA here is from genome assembly GCA_036178185.1 of Liparis tanakae. Taxonomy (NCBI): domain Eukaryota; kingdom Metazoa; phylum Chordata; class Actinopteri; order Perciformes; family Liparidae; genus Liparis; species Liparis tanakae. The sequence goes on from CM070110.1 coordinate 6,257,459, forward strand.
CAGCTGCGACTGCATACTGAAGGAAAGGCGAAAGTTCAGGAAGGAGTGGCGGTGGAGTTGGTTCATGGAATTTAAAGTCAAAGACAGATACAGCTTCAGACATGTAGAGTACAAACTGGATACTGTGTATAGATCCCAATGATACTGTAGTGTTTCTGCCCATTGACCCCTCTATCAACCCAGTGAGTGTGTTTGTGTGTGCATGCATTTCTGTGACTTGCCTCATTTCTTTGTTTACGTTCAAAACAGTGGATTTATATGTGGCAGATGATCATGATTTGCTGGTACGGGGAAGGTCACTTAAAGTTTATCGGCCCAAACGTTGGAGAGGAGACAACACAACAGCTTGGAATTTAAAACGAGGAATGCAGCCACAGCCGGGACACCAGATTCCATCTGATAGAAAATTGCCAATATCTGTTATTTGATGGTGAAATCACCTTATTTGCCATGTATTTACGTTTTTTTTAACTGTTTTTTTTTTCATACGGAAGATAGAAGAACAGTTATAAACCGTTAGATGGAAAAATGACGGTATTAAACCCTTATAACATTTAAAAATTCAGATTTTTTTTCCTTCACCATAAGAGGCAGCTGGTCGGAGTCGATTATACTGTAACCTTAACACAAGTGTAACACAAGCATGGCAAAAAGGAAATCTCATATTTCTGTATGCTCAGGTACTGCCCAATGCAAGGGTCACCTTCACCAGGAAAAATAAATCCCTCTTGGCTCTCCAACACTACCCATAAGACCTCTCTCCCTTTGAGAGGCGGTGAGTGGGTGTAAACCTAATGTTTATACTGTCTGCTCACGGTTATGTAAGCCATTTTGTCCTCTTCTTTCGCTCCCTCTCCATCTCCCTCTGCTTGTTTAAAACAATCTACCTTTACCTTCCCGACATGCCCAGTTGTGCGTTACATAACAAATATTTAAAACCGGTTTTGGCTTTAGGTTATTCAGCATTCCAAGAGTGTGTATTACATAAATATTGTAGGCCAAACTGCAGAGACGCACTGCACCATGGAAGTTGTGTGTTTTTTGTATGTTTTTTTTGCAGAGTCAAGGATGCTTCTCTTTCATGAGGGGTGGGTTCAGGGAGGCTGTGGTACTTGTCTGATCCCTGTGATAACAGCCTCTAGAATGAGTCTGTGTGTCTGCTCAAACGCACACACACACACACACACACACACACAAATCTATCTTTACAGTGGGCGTCTGGCTCTACAGCAGTGTAAATACAGTACAGAGAAGTGTGTGTGTGTCTTTGGGAGAGACAGAAGTCGTGTCTCCATTCAAGATATTCAACAGTTTTATAATAGTGCAAAAAAGAAATGCAACTTGGCCACGTTTTCAACAACTGATATGAAGCAAATTAACTAATTGGGTCAGACATTGTTGGGAAAGGCTGCACGTTACACCGGGTCAGCCAGGACACAGAGTCAAAGAAGAAGTAGAGGTTGAGAACTGAAAACCAAACAAGTTGCCTTGGCCATCTCAATCATCAAGAGAAAAAAAAGGAGAGGTCTAAAGGAATTTATTTAAATTGGGCAACTTTTAGCAACTAACGTCGGCCGCGTTTTAGGCTCTGGTCACAAGGCAAGCATAACAAATTCTCGGGGAAATACGTTGAGTCTTATGATAGTTACATGCATGAGGAGGACATTGTTTTCCTATAGAACAGATCTCTCTATGTGGCTCAGCTGCTTGTTTACTGACTGTCATGCTAATGTACTTATGTGGATCACAGGGTTCATTCTTATCACGTGGGCCGTCTATCATGCAGCCATCTGACGGCCCATTATTCACCCATAATGATGTTATCTTGATAACCTCAGAATAACTTGAGCACCCTTGACTTTCCTTGTATCTGTAACTTGTCATTTATTTTACTTCATGTTTCGTTGCCACGGGGACTAAGTGTTGTAGTTGGATGACTTCTGACCTTTTCTTGTGACCAGAATGCAGCTAATGCCGACTCTGAATCCCGATACATTCCACTTTGACTGACTGCTGTCATAATCAAGTGCAATATTGGCCTGTGATAGATCTTTGGCCATCGTTTCTGGTCTTAGCTTTCACTGATTTAGCATTCCTTCCGCAGCTAAGAGAGGGTGGAGATATTTGAACCATTTGGAGAATGCTCCCAGTGTGACATCCGAAGTACTTGAAGAAAAGCACGAGGCCAATTTTGAGGGCAAACATCTGTCCTGTGGTTCGGTCCTCACACATTTCAGCAGGCACACTGGGATTCGTCTGGTTTCAAACGCTCTCGAATGTCTTTCCCTTTGTCATTTCATTAACCTCTTTCCTAAGCAGCCCGCCGCTGGGGCAGCGAGGGCAGCGAGTATTAGGAAGAGATACAAGTTTCTGCTTGTACATTTTGGTGGTAAGAAACAGACATTGTGTACTCGCACTCATCTGTATCCTCATGGGAAATAAACAGCAACTAAATCAGTTGTTAGCTTTGTGTGTTATCTTTTAAGATGAAAGGACACTGAAAACAATGAAACCGCTGCCCTGGGGTTTCTGTAGGAAGAGAAAAAAGCAACAACTGGAGCGAAGAATGAGACCTTTGATCTGTGCAGCCAGTCCCATTGAGTCAGTCTGAGATTGTACCCAGAAATAAAGAAAAGGGTGGAGAAACACAGCCCCAGTAGCCTGCACACAACTGCACAACTTGTCATCCGCATTATGTTAGCGATATGGTGAGGAATTAATAGAATTTTCTTCTTAAAAAAAAAGAGAAAATTACTTATTTTCAAGGATTACACATGTTCTTGTTTATTAAATATACTGTACATTGACCTGCAATGGACAGCTCTAGCAAATTAAATGTTAAATGCAATTGTGCTTCTCCTGCAGTCCGGTCTTGTGTTTTCAGTGTGAGATGAACGGTGACATAAGGTCCCTTAAGAACAATGTTACATTATAATTGGTGCCTGTACGTTGACAAACTGCAGGCTATCATCTCGGAACAAAGAGCCTGGTTTGGGAATGTCTGCTTCGCCCGTGTTTAGTTTTGTGCCACTGGCAGCCGTTGGTGCACAGTCACTGCAGCCCGGGCCTGTCTGCTCTGGTTTCATAAGCAGAGAGAGTGGATGACCTATATACTTCTCCGAGGGAGGGGAAGTCACCTTGTTGGTGGACCAGCAGGCAGGCAGGCTGGCACGCAGTGACAAGGTTTTAATGTGTGGCACTATTAAAAGGCTGGACCACTGGCTGCGCTATAGAAGCAGCTACTTTAGACCTCTCGCATGCTCCTGGTGATATTCTTGGCTGTAAACTTTCTTCGCTTTCTTGTTAAACCTGCTTTGTAACGGTGTGGAAAAAATCCAATGTATTGGGCAGGACTAGGGGGTCGGGTATGGGGGTGGGAGGGGGGGTATTCAGCAGATTAACATGCTGAAAAACCCACCTCGACATGGATTGGTTTTGTGCATGCACACGTACACAAACCCACATTAGCTGAAACCATGGGGCTCGGTGCCAGAGAGATCTAGTCAGACAAACACCTCACCAGAGACTCCTCTAAGCGTCCTAACAAATTGAATGTGTGTGTAGATGGACGAGAGGGAATTAGATCAGTGGTCCTGATTGTATCTGAGTGTGCTGTTGCTGTGCCCCTTTCCAGCTAGTCCCCTGGAGGAAATGTGTGTGCGAGAGAGCGAGAAAGAGCGAGAGAGAGAGAGATAGAGAGAGTGCTTGGCAGCTGGTTTGATGAAGGATGTAAGGAGAATGTTAACCAGACAATCACCTTGCATGTTATTGATTGAGATGGCAGCGCGGTAATTAGCACGGAAAAGAAGGGGAAGCTGAGGCCACTTTTAATGTTTTGATACAAGGTGTTCTCTCGTTGTACCCATCTACGTGTTGTGTTCTTTGTGTGTGTGTGGTGTGTGCGTGCGTGTATGCACATTAAGGGAAATGTCTTCTCAAATATTTGATATCCCTATCTTTTGGGGGTTTGTGAGGACCTATCCTTAAATGCAGGAAGCTTTGAAACTACTCAGAATGTAAATGTATGTTAAATTTTTCTTGTAACATGTGAGAGAGCCAACTGATTCAGTGTCAATCCATTAACAAGTAGTGCGAATAAGAAGCATGTCTTAATATAAGATAACCATTCAGCCTCACCCATAGGGCATGCTTGTTCTGCGAACTGATGGAACCAATGTCATTTTTCAAAATGTACCTGCCCCCCTCCATCTATCTTTCGCCTTCCATCTCCATTTAGTAGACATTATTTTAAGGAAAAGATTTAGTCTTTATGTTATTAGAAATGCGTTTGATAGATATGCTTGAAAAGCTTAATATATGACCTTAGCGTTGGATCTACAGAACATCTAGTATACAGAAGGGATCCTCAGTGGTCTTTATTAAGCCGATACCCGGACATTTGGCTTTCAAAACATTAACATCTTAGAGTTAATGAATAAACTTGTAAAAGCAATCTACTACTGACAATGTTTCCGAATAAAGTAAAAGTATTTATCATTTAAGTAATGTTATTTCATGTTACTTATGCAGTATCTCTGGGAAGTAAAACCATCCGATGATATTGGCCCACTGATGGGGTTGTAATACCGACACTGACCACTGTACATACAGTTCTCTCATATCAGTTTTGAATAAATGTCCAACTGACAAAACTACTACTAACGACTGACATCTAAGCAGAAGTTTAACCGGTTGATTAGCCAACGGTCCACTTCCTTTAACTGGTCCGACTCTTATTTAACAGGAAAAACGTGTCAGAAGTGATCCTGCAGGAGATTATGAAGACAACGTTTTCTCTTTTTTTCAGAGTCATCAAAGTGAATCTGATAATGTACCTTGATATAGTTTATAGATAAAACTGTCACGCCCTACTTTTTTGTGTCGTCTGCAAGTCCTTTAAACTGCTTTGAGCGGGCCTCGCTTGTTTATAGCTTAACTAGACAGGCGTGCCATCCATTTACTTTTGACCTTTGACACCTACTTGCAGGAATATGTACACTGTAACGAACTATCACCAATTCTCCCATTTAGCGCCGCATGAGTGGGAATGTAAATCCTGAACTTTAATGGTCGAAATCAGTCAGCAGTGAGAGCAGTAAACGATGCCAAAGTAAACAAAGCCTTCTTACTGTTGTTGCTCGGAGTAAATAATGACAACATGACGTACAACTTACAGTACAGCACACATTGGTACCCATTCTCATCTTTGATCGTTGAACTTTCTGCACAGCTGGCTCCACCACACAGTCAAATCTTTGCTCAATCACGGTTTGTATTCTTTTTGGCCACCACTGAATAGTTTCCAGCTACTTTCCCTTTTCCTGCCAGAGGAGGGGACAAGAAATGTTTTGAATCCTGCTTAAATTTGAAAACATCCCGCTCTGTGTCTCTCTGCTTATTGAATTTAAATAATCTCCTCTGTAATTCTGTCATTGGCATCTCTATAAGCCTGGCGAAGCTATAAATCAGTTGAGTGCAAAGCCCTCTTCTTTCGGTTGGCGGACATCTTTACGGTTAGCCACACGGTGCTGCTACCGTACAATGGGTCGTAAAAAAAAAACACCAGCGTGTCACACAATGGGAATCAGGCAATAATGCAGCGAGGAAAAGGACAAGTGGCTTCGCCGGTTGTCTTTGTAAAGATGTGTGTTGATTCACGTTGCGTCTCACAACTGTTGTTTGTGTCCTTTCAGCTCGCCGCTGAGACAGCCGTCCTCGACGGCCAAAGTGTGCCTGGTGTGCGCAGACGAGGCCTCAGGATGCCACTACGGCGTCGTGACGTGCGGAAGCTGCAAGGTGTTCTTCAAAAGAGCCGTGGAAGGTACGTCATCCGCTCCTGTCGAAACAAGATATCGCCGCGCCACCGGGGTCGAGCGGGAGAACTCGACCCGCTGCAACTCAAGACAAGTAAATGAAGGAGGAAAAAAAAGAAGATCAATGCTGACAGGAATCACGAGCAAATGAAGACACTCATTTGCAGGTTTGACAGCGCCAAGAAATACAAACAGAAAACACGAGCAGATGAAAGGCTGCAATTTGCGCACAACGGCATATTGAAGAGCGCACTTGTAATTAGTCGTAAAATCTCAAAGGTAAAACTAAAATAAAATGTGTTTTCTTCCTGCTGCAATGCATTGAGCGCCGCAAACTTTTCTCACACGGTCCATTACAAAAGAAAAAAGAGCATCTCTTACTTGATTGTTTACAGATGAGTGACATATGTTGTTTCAACTCTAATCCTGAAAACTACTAGTTGTATAACTATAAGACATGAAGCAGCCTGTTCTTTCCGTTTCGGCAGCTTTCAGCGTCTATCACTTTTGCAATAGCTATTAACAATAGTGCTGCGGGGGTTTATTTGCTCTACACTGTTGTATCCAACAAACAATTGGTAAATCAAAGAAGGCCTATTTTTTTTTCTTCTAAAAGATCATTTAATTGACCAAAAATATTTTGCCACACCATATTTATAGACTGTGACCAAGTTGAGAGGCACATCAGAAAAAAGAGAGAGAGAATAATCATTCAGTAGGTAATTCTCCTGCAGAAGCCCTTTATGTTATATTTAGCTGAGGGAAAATCACAAGCAGGCATAATGTGCTTTTTATTCTGTACCTAAGGCGTAGGCCTTACTCATTAAAATGAGTTTTTGAATGCAAAATGCACTCTTACAGATCCATTGCTGGGGGGGGGGGGGGGGGGGAGCAAACAAGCCTGCCAGCCAGCCATCAGGCCCTCTAGGTGTTTTTCTGACCGTTGGAGGAATTGCACTTGTATCCAATCAAATCATGCCTTAATTTGATGATATTTACACACTGCCATTACAGAGACCTGAAACCAGATTATGTGTCTGGGGTTATCCAATCAGATATGCCATTGTTCTTGCTTCAAGCTGGGCCAGCAGAGAGCCGGCGGCGCGAGCTAAAGATGTGACTTTGTGTGAGAGTGTTAGTCAGGTGAGGCTCCGAGGAGCTCAGCTCCAAACAGGCTTTGCACATCTGCAGCCCGATTTGTTTCGCGCATGAAGTACGATTACACCTAAATGGGCTCGTTGATTATGTGATGCCCTTTAAATGTAACGCAGTGCTCTTTACTTTATGTGCATCTCCCGTTTTTTTTTTTTTTAAAGGGAGCTTGCTCGTGATCCGACACAGCCAAACTGCGACTGTGCGAACCATCAAAGCGTAATGAGGGCAAGCCACACCGCGGTGTGATGTCATCAAGGTTGCCGGCGACTTGCGCGCCCTTCCGATGTGCAAAGCGAGCTGTTACCTGACTTGACCCCTCCGCAGCTGCTGCTGAGGTGTAAAGAGAGCTGCGAGGTGGAGAGAGAGAGAGAGAGAGAGAGAGAGGCAACGGGTGAACATAGCGAGAGGAGGATTTTGCAAAGTGAAGAGGGATAGAGGACGGTGAAACAGATACAGGGAGGGAGGAGGGAGGGAGGAGGAAGGACAAAGAAAAAGTCAGACGCAGACAGAGAGATAAAGAGAGGAGGAGCCGGGAGAGGGAGTAAGACACGGGGAGAAGAGGGATGGAAAATGATGTGTCAGCAGTAATCGCCTGGAGAGGTGTAAGTCAGGACGTGAGAAGGCGTTTTACTCCTCCCCTCTCCCAGTGCCTCCTCCTCCTTCTCCTCCTCCTCTTTTCTTCTCAAAGTAAAAGACGACTGCAGAGAGCGGGCATCTGTGGAAGGGGAATAATCCAGCCCGTGTTTAATTTCCTTTAGCACTTCCTCGGCGGGCAGCCTAGGGGGACAAAACTTTTCAGTCGGCTGTAGCTCATTAGATGACTAACAGGCTCACAGCCTTTTACTCCGGCGCTAGTTAGCATTCCAGAGCCACCAACCAATCCGGTGAAATCCTACGGACTGCGGAGGGTCTGGTCCCCCCCCCCCCCCCCCATCTCATCCGAGTCATTGTTAGCTTTTTACGTGACATCATCGGTTGGCACAGTTATTCTTTAAGGGCTGTATTTTAGGTTTACATTTTGACCATCTGTTTGGAATATCTATCGGCCACATGTGCCGTCTACTGTCCTCCTCAAGAGAAAAAACTAACATTCATTCCACTTGTCGCCTCTACCAGAAGGCAAAGCCCACCGTACACCTTGAAGTTTATAACCATGGTCACGGGGAAGTATGTAGAAACGCTCGATTATGTGCAGAGTTCTGACTGCAAGCTTTTCAAAAAGCCCTCAATTCATTCTTTGAGCTTTCACATCCACTTATTTCATAAAGAAAAGAAGCAGAAGAAACATTCATCCACCTCCTCGACTAGTCGCTGCCAGTCCTCCAACTTATCTGATACAGTATGGCAGCTACTACACTCACTCACACACGAACAAACAAACAAAGAAGAAGTGTAATAACTTCTATGAAGCTTACAAGTTTTGCAGTTGCACTAAACTGGCATATGCAAACCTGCAGCCGATGTCCAGGCGCCATTGAAATGACAACAAACGTGTTTCCTGCACTGCGGTGTGCCTTCCGACACTAAACAAGTTTGTAAATATGTGTTATTATCACTAATGAAATGTGGAAATAGCATGAATGCATTCATATGTGCTTCTCTCCTGCACCCGCTCCACTAAAGACTAGTTTGTTGATACAAGACAGCTGCACTCAATAAATGGCTCCATGTGGAGCGCATTTGAAGAGTTGAACGCAAGCTTATTATTCACATGTCATCAGTGGCTCGGCATGTCTGCTCTGTGCACTAGTACCAGCTTTTTGCTCGCTTGCTCGTTTTTCTTGTTCACTTATTGAACTGAGAGGTCCACAAAGACGTTAGTCAACCTTGTTGCGGCCCCAGTGTGTTCTGCAGTGTGACTGGGTCGCGGTTTCCAAGGCGCTGGTGTCAATCTAAAAACGTATTCCTCGGCACCGCCTCTCTGGGAGAGGTCATCCCAGGACACGTTTTGCACTGTTCCCCGCTCTGACTGGCAGCGCTGCCGACCAATCGGCTCGGTTTAAGCTCAAGCCGGGGGAATAAAAGGCCTCTCCTCCCACCCCCTCCCCACCCGTGCTGTGGAGTGAATGCTTCAGGTTGTGTGTGAGAGAGACTGGTGAAACAACGGCTGGAGCGAAGCCATTTAGCAGCCCCTGGTTCCAGCTCCACAACACGGCTCACACCAGAGCTTCTGTGATCAGAAACTGCATTCGACGTACAAACACAGGCGCAAACTAACCGTGCACACATGCATGAACACGCACGTCTTCATGAAGCAGTGTAGGATTTCAGTTGTACAGCATTAGGCAGAAATTAAATCTTCAAAGCTTACTGTAAATATGTGTGTGACCCACATTGCTAATAGGCATTTAGGTTGGAGAATGCAGCTTGAGAAAGGGTCTCTAATGCAGCCTCCATAGATTTACTGTCCCAGTGTTTGTGTCTGTAATTCTTTTTTTTTTTTACATCCTTTCTGCTTTGAAAATAGCAACATGTGTGCATACAATATATTGGGGTTGCAAGAATATTTTTTTATAACAACTAATGTGGCAGTTTTTTAAAATTCATCGATCAATTTTTCAGCCTGTGAAATATTACAATGAGAAATAATTTTCCCTCAAGGAAAGGTGGCAACTCAAAATGGTTTGTTTCGTCTGACAAAGAGAGAAAAGAAGCACATTATTAATTATTGTTGCCGTTTTTTGTTTGATAAATTATGTAATTATTTAATTTGCTGTTGGTTATTTTCTTTCTTTTTCAAAGGAATATTCAATTCATTGACAACTTCTTTCTGCTCTGAAATACACAGCATTTCGCCTAAATATAATAAACCCTCAGTATCAGGTATGCTGAAGGTAAATCACACGCACAAGGACACAACTCACTCATATATGCACACACACACACACACACTCCTTCCTATGTGCCCTGACCTTCAGTGGATATAATCTGACCTCCATCTCTTCCTGCTGCCCAGTCATACCTTTGTTCCTTGACATCAATGCAAAAACAATGCAGTCCGTGTGTTACACCTTTTGTGTTGAACCAAATGAGCAGCGCCAATCTGATGGCTTCATGAGCTAAAGGTACAGTAGAACCATTTAGTACTGTGCACCTAATGCTACGCCGTACAAAGAAAGGAGGTTCAGAGGAAAGGGATCGTTTCTGTTGTTACTCCAGAGTCTGAAAACACTTTATTGAGGTGATACAGTCAAAATAGAAATGTTTCTAACTGTGTCTTAACAAAGAGTTGAAAGAAAAAAAGTACTGCACTGTAGGTGAGAGAGCTGTCAAACAGATGTTGGATTCAAACTGCTTTTGTCATAAACACTGCAATACCTGGCTGTTGTTATCCATCGTAAACCTCCAAATACCATATTGAGGCCTAAATAATGACTCAACACATTATGTAAAACAGCAGCAGATGGTGCAACATCTTTGTGAAATGGAAATGCACAGGACAACGCTCACGAGGTACAAAGCAGATACTTATGGAAGTAAAGAGATTAGTAAACAAAATAACAGCTTCTTCCACATTCTGTTTTAACTTCTGCACCCTTTTTTCTTCTTTTTTTACCACGCTCCAGACGAGGACATTTCATTGTGTAGCGCCACGTCCAGCACAGCTGTTTGTGCGTTGTCCAAAGAACTGCAGTTGCAGTGCTATCGCTGGGCAGCGAGTCCCAGTGGTAAAAACAATGACATGTTGCTGTTTGGTATTTTTTGCTGGCTATGTAATTTAGGTCGTGATATTAACCAATACATGACGATCGCAGAATTGACGAAACGCTTTGCGGATATTTAAATCGCAATAATATATGAAAGTGACATCTTGACATTTTGAGCACATCCTTGAGTTATTTGCCTTTAGAAATCTGCAGCCACGATAAATACTAAATATTAATGTGGGCCAGCCACTGTATCTGAGAGGCTATGTACACAACCGGGGGCCTGACCATGCACTTGCGTCTAGTGGCTATTCAGAAATGTCAGGTTAAAGGCTATATTTTAGCAAAGCCCTAAATCTGTCTGACTTCTGTTTGTACAGCAGATGCACTGTGTAGCCGTGCCGTGGGCAGGAGGACCTTCTTTTTTCTTTTTAGGATTCCACTTAAAGTGGGGTCCCCATAGGAAAGAGTATTCCCTTTCAGAAAGATGTCCTCATAATTGAGGATGCTGGAGCTGACAGACAACAGAGACTATACTCAGCGGGTTGTTGCCAGATTGTGAGATCATTAGCTAAAAGTAGACGTGAGTGGACTCCATTAAAAAACTCTGAGGGTTGCCATGTAATGGAGAATGCTCACAGAGTGTGCATTGTACCAGCAGGCAGAAGTTTTTAAAAGGACGTCAAGTTTATTACAGTATCTGAGGAATATATGAATATATGAAAATATCTTGATAGGATTGTTACTGTAAAAAACAGACTTTTGGGCTGTGATGCATGTTCAAATATGAGCCGAAATGACATCATAAATTAACCATTTTAATAGGAGATGGAATTACTATATCTTTTGGAAATGATTTCCAAGGTAAGACTAAAAGTAGCATTCATCAGTAGCCCGCCCGCCGGGTGCCAGGTTGATAAGCAAATGCACATATTCAGAGGTAAACACGCTGTGCAGGGGCATGCGAGTGCATGCACACACAGCGCATAAATAAACGACTTCGCTCTGCTTTCAGATACACACACACAGTGGCGCGCACACACACCATTGGACTACGACTTTGCCTGTCTCATAAAGTGTATTTCAATCTAACAATTATTAACAAGATTTACGGGAATGAGCAAAACTGTTGACAGAAAGGCTCCAGAGTTTTTCAGAATTGCCAATTGGTCCGGCCCATCCAAGCAAGTGTGTGTGTGTGTGTGTGTGCGTGTGTGCGCCCACGCGCGTGCATGTGCATGTGTGTGTGTGTGTGTGTGAGTGCGTGCACGAGGGGGGTGGGGAAGGGAATGGCTGCGTTGTGTTTCCTGTGTCGCAGTTTACTGTTTTTTAGAGCAAGAAAAATGGGCTTATGTAACGGTCATGTGATTTAGCCAGAAATAGTGGTGGGGCTACAGCTGCTGCCTCTCCTCCTGCAGCTCGGTTCCTTGGCTTTTGGCAGCAGCCAGACAGACACACTGTGCGCTACTCCTGCTAGCTCAGAAAAAACAACTTCTGCTCAGTCCTACACACAAACACAAATACTATACTGTAGGTGCAACAAACGCGATGCACAGAATGTACATGTCTGAGCAAGCTGCGTGTAAACAACGCATACGCTTCCACGCCAGAAACGTTTCATACTTTTGGAGAACATGAAGACAAACATGCAGGGAAACACAGATTTACATTGAGCTGCCAGTATGTGCATGCACACTACCGTCAACACTATCAGAGATTAACACACAAATGAAAAAAAATCAACATTTAGAGAGACAAGCTATGCACTGGGGTCATCGGGGTCACTCCAACACACTATACCACTCCATCTGGGTTGTGTTGTGAAGTCCATGTGTGTATTTGTTTGTGAAGGCAGCTACAACATTCACAGTATTTCTTTTTTTTTCCAAATTTCCAAGTGGAGCAGCTTTGGGTGTGTGTGTATGGGCATGCATGTGCGTGTGTGCGTGTGTGTGTCTGTGTGTATGGGCATGCATGTGTGTGTGTGTGTGTGTGTGTGTATGGGAGTGAGAGAGTGAATGACTGTATGTGTGCACGAGCAGGAGCCTGCCTGTGTGTGGGCGTATGGCGCTCTGAGGCTGGCGGACGTGTGGAAAAAGGGAGAAAAAAAGTGGGATGGAGTCACAGAGAAGGAGAAGACTGGAGGAGGAGAGGAGCTGTACAGTGAAGAACTAGTGAAGCGGAAGGAAGCGCTCTGAAATGGGAGATCATTGGGTTTAGCTAAGGGCTAGGCAGGAGGCAGGAGGGATTCTCGCCATGTTAGCATCACTGTCAGGAATAGTCTAGCTGCAGCCAGTGTCCTAGGTGCAGAGAATATTAATACCCTCATGCCATATACTGTAAAATACACCATTAGTCATGCGTTCTGTGAATGTGAGAGTGGAATAATCACAATTTTTTATCTTTTTTCACAGTGAAAGTCGTGAAATGTGGATCTTTTAAATGTTCACGGTTTTCTGTGTTGACCTACATTACAAAACAGCCTCTACAGTAGAATCAAGCATTTATTTCTGTTCATTTATAATCACATTCATGCAAATACGATTCATATTTTACAAGTTAGCTTTCTTTATCTTCCTCTTTATTTCACTATTTTATCTTTATTTGTTTATTTTTGCTGCTCATCACTTTGTAAATACGACGGCCGCTGTTCTACGTCGGTCGCCCATCGTTCTGATCATGTGTCCTGTTTTTGTGTAGGTCAGCACAACTACCTGTGCGCCGGGAGAAATGACTGCATCATTGACAAGATCCGAAGGAAAAACTGTCCGGCATGTCGCGTACGGAAGTGTCTCCAGGCCGGGATGAACCTTGGAGGTGAGGAGTCGCACCCAGATTACAGATGTGCCCTGTCACGTGTCTCAGACGTGACATTTGAGTCACCCTCGCTCTGCTTATGAGATCTGAAAGATATGGAAAAGTAGGTCTGGCTGCATTCACAGGGGGCTGAAGGATGCTGAGTCATCATAGAATGTGTGTGTGTGTGTGTGTGTATGCGTGTGTATATCGGATCTACAGAACTCCCATATGATGCCAGCTGACAGAGTTAGAGTATTGTATTATGAGGTAAGATGACACCGTAGTTCAAAGGGATTCGGAATGAAATTAATTCATTTATTGCCACGGGCTTATTCCAATTCAGTCGGAGTGGCATATACAAGGCTAAAAGCATACTTGATATGTGTTCAGTCCATTAGAGTAATTGAAATTACAAAAGTTATGCTCCCCAAGGATACCAAATTCAAATGAGAATGTAAATGTATAGGAATACATGTTAGGGCTGTCAAATTACTAACTAAAAATAAAGGTGGCCAAAGGGGGAACGTTCGCACGACAGCTGCTGCCGTTACAGAGAGTTGACTGCTCCATGCTTGTTAGTGAATTAATTGTCTTCCAAATTAATCCAAAGAGAAATATTATCAAATTGGAATGACGTGGCGCAGTAGCAATGGGGAGAGGATTTAATTCCCGCCTATGGAAAGACTAGCTGTGCTGCTTTGCACTTTAATTTATGCAAGATTCCTTAATTTGCTGTCAAAACCATATATAAAATTGACGTTTTTCTTTTAGAATGATGATCACCTATCCTTATCTTCCCCGCTAAATAATATTTTACCTAGAGGCATATTATGCAGCAAGTTGCACCATTTGGGTGTCATTGCATGTTAATTATATTTAATCTGTTCAGATATTCAATGAGATGAAAGTGTGAATAAGCAGTGAATATGTCACTTCATCCTAAATATTTTAGCACTTTTGAAAGATTCTGTGAATTGTCTAAAGTGCTGTTCAGAATGCGGCTACTGGTTTATGAAAAGTCTGTCGTGCAAATACACTAGTAATTTCCGCTGTCATGTAAAATCAAGTTTAATTAGGCTAATATCCCATAAAAGATGTGAAATATTTTTACAGGCTCACAACAGCATCTCAGGCTCAATGAGTCCTTTGTGAACTTAGCGATGAGTTAGTAAATGGCCAAAGGAACGGGGTTCTCGTTTCTTATTTTTCCAAACCTGTGTTATTTTCTGATGAGGTGATGATGCTAATGAGCTTCATTTAACATGATAATCATGTACACACTTGTTGTGCAGGGTTTAAACGCACAAGGAAAACCCAGGTGTAAACACATTCAATTATTGATGCACCGTAATAAACAAGAGAGGACTACCATTGTTAGTGCAGTATGAAATGTTACTCATCTGGGGCGGGATTACTAAATCAGCAGAGTTAGATTTTGCTTGGTTAAAGTGCTCATAATGAGGTTAAAACATTCTCATAATGAGAGCAACAATTGCTAAAAATGGCACAGATGAGGTTACTCTTGTTTCCATTCTGTTTAAGGCCTGCGCCTCTGAATGTTAATCATTTATCCTCGAGACAATAGTAATCTCTAATGGTACATCATAAAATAGACAAATGAGCACTGATTGGGAAAATAAATTCCTGGAAAGCCCTTTATGATCCATTTCACTGCATTGTGAAGGTGCCAACGTTTATTTTGTACGGCTAAGTGGATTCTCTTGCTTATGTTTAAATCGACACAACTACTGTGGAATGAATGGATTATGGATTAATGACTACAGAGTATCAACAGAGTGCATCATTCTTTGCATTGACACCGCCACTCTCCTCACACATGTCCAGTGTTCATGCAGACAGCAGAGTGACAGTAGCAGACTCACTCACAGGGGATAGGAGCCTATGGTGGACGCCAGGAGGAAGAGTGGCCTAGTGACATGCTATATATATATATATATATATATATATATATATATGAGAAGCAGTGTTAAAGTGCTGCTCGGAGCAGCGAGCACGCAGCGACAGCCGAGCAGAACGGAGCAGAAGAGAAATACAAAATACATCTTCAAAAGACTGACGCTGTCACTCAATCAGCCATGTATAATTAATGCAATATATAAAATGACTACTCTAAAACATACATCGAGAACACAGAGGCAACAGGGGAGTGGCGGAAAAATTATGAGATGAAATCCACTTTGGATACCGAGTCTGACATTCGCTCTACAGCTGTGATAGCGGGGGTCTAGCCCCTGGAAGGAAATGAACCTCCAACAACTGGGTTGAAAGGGATTCATTCAAACCCAACAATGCACCATGTGTCAATCAGATACAGACATGTCAATTTAGCAGCAGGTAATTATTAACTTGAACATATTACAGGCGCACAAAACATGACCTGGAGTAAACGCGTCTCTTTGGTGAAACGTTATGGAGTGTTGAAAAGCAGCAGATGACCATGAGTCATGAATAAAAGCTTAAGGTTGCCAATGAGTGTTTGAGTAGCGGCGGCGTAACCCATTAAATGTGAGCGTGGCTGTGTAGATTGGCTTTTGATTGGCAGTTTTCCGAATAGTAAAGAATACAAGTGTGTGGAAAGAAGTGAAAGTGATGATTAACTTCCTGTTGGCCTCAAAGCTAAAATGATGGAGAAATAATTGAATCAATTAATTTCATGTGTTAAGGGGAGTCGTCTATCATCAGACATGATTTAAAAAATCAAAAAATTTTCAAGGTCTACTGGTGTTACTAAAAATAAATTAAAATTTGAGACCTCTACATTTATTTGACAGCTTTAGTTATTTAGCTGAATTAAATGTATTGATTAAAAATATATATAAATCAATACATTATGATACACAACTATACATTCAAGCTATTCGAGATTACAGAAAATAATTCAAATTTCTCAGCAGTGAAATAATCCGGAGGTGGAAGCTCCCATCTTGAGTTCCACAGTTTGTGGACCTGCATTGAATAAACTTCTGGAAAACCGACAGCAGCTAACATTAACGCACATAATCGTTAGTCAACCTGTTAAAGAACTGAGACAGCATTTAACTTAAAAAAAGAAAAGAAAAGATGGCCATGTTGCACAGGGGACGTTTAATACATATTACACATGAAACATGATTACTGTGCTACAGTGATGATGTGCTTTTGTTTTTACTGGACTTTATTCTCTCACACCATTCAGACTTTTAGACAGCAAAAAAAATCACATTGATTTAAAATGAAGCATTTCAATACACATTAATGCACACAGCAGACCCCTGGAACTCATATTCTATCTATACATGTTCTTTTAATTCTACCTGCACAGTGTGTGTCACGTGGCATTCATAACGTCAGACTGTGATTTTGAAGAAGCGCCACCACCATCGATGTGCTAATGAAGGCCGTTGTGTTCCCCACAGCACGCAAGTCCAAGAAGCTAGGGAAGCTGAAGGGGGTCGGCGAGGACCTGCAGGGCTCTAAGGACGGCCAGACGGCCACAGGTGGCGCTGGAGGCGGTTACCTGTCGTCAGAGAAGGAGCTCAACGCCAGCGCTGCCAATGCCCTGGTGCCCCATGGGTCCGGGGTGGTCACACCTTTTCTGCCGCCCTCCATCTGCAGCGTGTTGGAGCTGATTGAGCCTGAAGAGGTGTACTCTGGCTACGACAACACGCAGCCCGACACCACCGACCACCTGCTGTCCAGCCTCAACCGCCTGGCCGGAAAGCAGATGGTACGCATGGTGAAGTGGGCCAAAGTACTTCCAGGTTAGTGACCAGCAGAGCGTTGGGCCCAAATGCGGCATGAGAATGTTTTTTTACGCCATTATTAGGAAGTAGTGTAAAAATGGGCGTGCACAGATATGTGTGTAAAGAAAATACAGTGTGTGAATTATGTTATAAAAGTTATGTTTTGTTTATTAGATTTAAATTAATTATATCAAAATAGCTCGGAAATGCAATGAATTGTGTATGTTCAGCACAAAACAAATGTATTTTACCTTACATTATAAATATTTAAATTTGTTTTATTATTTAATAATGACTTTATTAATAACAAAGAATTCAAATGTTGTTAGCTTTATTTATGGATATGTCAGAGGAAAAATTACAAAAGCATCAGTCTGATTAATTACTGGAGCCTATACTGTTTTTATTGGCCAAGGTTTTATGACGATAACATGCCGATATATTTTGATCTTTACATTTTTAGAATGCAACACGCTTAGTTTTGACATGACACCGAATTTTTATTTTGAATATTAGGTCAGGAAATGATCCTGTAAAGCTTCAACAAGATTAGGAAGGGAATCCAATTTAACCATTAAAACAAATCAAGATTAAGATTTCCAAACAGAACTCATTTACATTATCGTTATCAGATGTTTTGTTAAACAGAAAATCGGATGCCTCTCTCTCTCATTAATTTTTACCTGTAAACTACAGCATTAGAATATAAAATATTTAAAAAACCACAACAAGTTCCCCCTAAAATGCCAGTCAGTGGGAGACATTGAAACATGCCTCACAGGTAGCTCTTTGAGGCTTTTTAATTTGCTGTATTGCAAATATTTGATACCTCCACGGTGTCTGCTTGCCATATCCGGACGTATAAATAGAAAGGAAGCCAGACACGAGGGTCAAAATGAGTACCTTCGACTTTCAGATATGCCAGCGCCTGCATTCAGCTAACATTTGGATAAGGCTGGTCCAACACACAGTGTAACATGGAACAATACGACCCGAATATTGGCTGGGAAGTCAGACTTGTTTGTGAATGGGAGCAACATTACCACCACATCCTTTTCTGATACACTCAAAGAAATGGCTCATAAGATGAACTCAATTAAAGTGTTGGCAGGTTTTCCATCCAATAATTATATGCAACTCCAACTCAAATTTAGCACATCAGTGCAATACAATGTAATTGAGTTAGTTCAACTCATTTTTATCAAACACATCTTTTATAAAATAACCATATTCATTCAATTAAATTATTTTGTGTTTGTCCAACTCAAAATAGAAATTAAATATTCTATTCAGTATCCTCATTGGGGTCTTTGGAGCTGACATTGGGCGAGGGGGGTCACCTGGACAGGCCGCCAGGCCATCCAGGGGTCACATAGAGAGATACAACCATTCACTCTCACACCTATGGGCAATATAGAGATGAACTAACCTGACTGCAAGTCTTTGGACTGAGAGGAAGCTGGGGAACCCACACTGAGAACAAACTCCACACAATAGGACCGCCCTGACCGGGAATCGAACCCACAACCCTCTTGGTGTGAGGCGACAGTGCTACCCACTACACCAGCCCTGAAAGCGCGTTCACCTTGAGAAAACAACCGATTTTCAGCTGGCCCATGCGCAAAGGGTAGTCCCCAATTAAACACATTCATTCTGAGTTGATATACACACCATCTAACCTAAATAAATCTAATGAATGAAAGAATTCCTATATATTGTGTTACACCAATTAAATACAAATATCTTCATTTCGTAATTGTTTTATTTCAATGTATCAAACAATATTTAATTGAGTCACCTCTAAGAAGACTTGAATCGTTTTTGTGTGTGCAACCTAAATAAATCTAATAAATGAAATAAATAATAAATGAAGATTCCTACATTTTGTGTCACACACATGAAATATAAATATCTTTGTTTTGTAATTGATTTATTTCAATGTTTTAAATAATATTTAATTGAGTTACCTCTAAGAAGGGCTTGAATCGTTTTTTTGAGTGTAGGAACCTTTTAAAGTGGCCTGGAAAATAGAAAAATTACGGACATCAAAATCTACTATTTTGATTCTCCACCAGCCTTGTAATGAAAACAAATTCAACAAATCTTTTCTAAAAATACATATTTCATCATTCTATGTTGCAGATTTACATGCATATTGACAAAAATAGTCCCTAAGCCTTGCAGGCACTCGTCTGTCCTCCGTTTGCCTACGTTTTGCACGGGGAGGACTTTCTTGCCAGAGTTTGATTGAGAGTTTGGCAAGTTTTCTATCTGACTCTATTCCTGGAGCTCCGTAGCCACACACGCCAATAACTGCAGGCCTTGTGGGATTTACATAAAACTAGAATGGGTGAATACTTCTCCGTGCTTATCGCGTTGCAAAAAACAAGTATTGCCACACATAAAGCTCACCGTAGCAAAGATGCACGCTGCGTATTACCACGTGAGCGGCGAACATAAATGTCTTTTAAGGCAGTGTCCAAATGCTTTGAGTCGACGCGTGAGTATTTGCCAGCTTGCTTTCTTCTCACCAGCTTCGTCCGTGTCTGCTGTGTGTCTGCTTTTGTGTGTGTTAGGTTTCCGGGGCCTGCCCATTGAGGACCAAATCACCCTGATCCAGTACTCATGGATGTGTCTGTCCTCCTTTTGCCTCAGCTGGCGCTCCTACAAACACACCAATGGACAGATGCTCTACTTTGCCCCCGACCTCATCTTTAACGAGTAGGTCCAAGCTTCCGTATCTGCCGTGTGCCTCACTCACCGTCCTGATTATATTAAAGTGTACACGTCCTGACTTTTTGGCAGTTATCCAGATGTTAAATATATAATGTCTTACACATGTTTATATTATTTTCAGAACGTAACAAAGAGAAGTGGTAGCAAGTACCAAGGGACACTATTTAGCATTTCCGTGAATATAATATATATATATATATATATATATATATATATATATATATATATATATATATATATATAAATCTAAAATACATTTGATGTTGTCTGATGTCCTGCGGGATCCCCAACACGCAAACATACAGATGTGAGAAGGAATAATTTGTTTTTCAGGGTGGCTAATTAGCAGATACGCTAATTGGTTGAACAGTTGGGCTTTCTCTTAGTGTTTAGAACTCTCTGCCTTTTTTTTAGCTGCTCACCATATGCAAATTTATGCACAGACATCAATTTTGCGAGTGTAATTTGGAGAGTAAAGAGTTGTTGTTTTTTCCCGCCGTGTTATTTTGAGCGTATACCATTTACATACCTGGAAACTATTCAAAGGGGCAAAGGGAGATGTTGTGGTAATGACGTTGTTGTTAGGAAGTCATGGTGTGCTGAAAAGCAGGTCATGTTTTGCACCGTATTGTGGCGCCTCCCAGGGAATCACTGTATGTACATGTTGATAGTGCTTTAAATGCAGCATAGGCGAATAAAGCGTAGCAAGTGCAGTCAATGGTCCACTTGATCTGTGGTGCATGGCCGTTGATGAATTGAATGTTGTCGAATAATTAACAAAAAAACGAGAATAGAGAATAGAGAATAGAAGCCTCTGTCGGCAGCCCGCTGTAGAGGAGCAGGTTTAAAAGCTCCCACTAATAGCTTGTGCAAGTCAATGTCAGTGGGTCAGTTTGTCCCACATAAACAAATAAATAAACGGCAGCAGCGCAAATGCCATTGTGCAACACGGCTTCGGACTCTGCAAGGTTGTGTTGTATCACTGTGAGCTTAGTACAGTTGGTAAAGCCTGAGATTGCCACACCAGAGATCATCTGATCCTCCAATCAATGTGGTGCCAAGTGGATCACAGTTTTTTTTGAGAATGATGGGTTTGTTTCTGTGAGATGACAACAGCTTTGGGAGGAAATCCAATTTTGTGGCAGAGACTTTATGGATTGTGTCGTTTGGCAAGTTCAGTTTGGAATAAGTTCTAACAGAGGAAATATATGTGAAATACAAGCGGGTTTGTATGGCAGATTAATATATATGCTTTGCAGAGAAGTTAAGATGTGTATTGTTTTACTCCATATGCTGCCATGTGATGCTTTTACAGCACGCCTGTCCTTTTTTGACGGATGGCCTTGGCTCGACAGAGGAGATGAGATGAGTGGTCCTGATGTCACTGCTTTCTGCGCTGTCTTCTCGGTCCTGTTATCAGGCTGAGGTGTGTTGCTGCCATGTTGTTAACATTAGGGAGTCCATCCGATGTTGGTAATGCTGTCAAAAAAAATGCACACACAATCGGTCCATAACTTTGCATAGTCCTCTCGGGGGGGTCGGAGAGTGTACACTTGTTTCCATAGCTACTTAGTGCTTATTGACCCAGGGCATGAAGGCATTTATTGAATAGACTCTCCGCTCACTGAGCTCTGAGAGTGGAATCTGTCTCTGATTGAGCGTAAATACTGCAAAGACAGATGTGCATTTTACACTCAAGACAAAGCAAGCCCGCGTCTGGTCTTTGATGTGAAAACCGATAAACAAAGCTATTTTCTTAAAAGTTCTCGGGCCCCCCCCCACTCGTGATTGAATTAATGTGCGACTTGGATAGGTAAAATGTATCCGCTGTGTGTAACGGCAGAGAGGAAATGTAACATAAGGCACACGGACAACAGATAAGAGACTCCATCCTTTGTCTGAGCCTTTTTTCCCAGTCAAATCCTTTCATTTGAATGTATGATGAACACCTACAATCAAAGACATCAGATTCATTGGTTGACAACAAAGACAGCGACCCAAAAAAAATACACTTGTTTCATCTGTTTGCTGGCATTTCACCAGCAGTTGTAAATGTCATTCAACTCACATTCAGTCCAGTCTTTATTTTTCAATACCACTGCTAACAAAACACTGTCCTTGGCTTGAAAACTGCAGTCACCTGTGCAAGATGATTTATTTTGTGTCACTATTCCCCTACCAGCTCAGCTGTCAATCAAACACACACACGGGGCCCCCCATTCAGACAGCTGAAGGCTAAAGTACCGGTTCTGATGTGCCTCACCTTTCTCTGTAGAAATAATACATGAACAATACATGTGTGTGGCCACACTATTACACTGTAAAGGGAGTGGGGTATGACTAATTGTGATTTTAGTTGCAGTGTTTGTTTTGTACATACCTTTCTGAATAAAACTAAACAGCGCTTGCTTCTTCCAGCCAACTACCTTCTCGGTGCTGTGGCTCCTTTCTGAATATTGTACCATAGAAAAGCGAGAAAGAGAGGGAGTTTGAGAGCCAGACAGAGAGAGACAAAGAGAGGGAGAAGGTGGGAATGAGAGATTTCCGCCAGTTTCTTTTCTTTCCTCCCCAAAACCAGAAGCTCATTTTGGCCAGTGATTCAGCAAAATTGATTTCAGGAAGAGAGTGCAAGAGAGAGAGAGACATAGAGAGAGAGAGAGAGAGAGAGAGAGAGAGAGAGAGAGAGAGAGAGAGAGAGACGTGTGGGGACTTTAGAAACTCCAGCCCAAAGTTGGATCAAATGATGTTATGCTGCACTTTGCAAAACTGCTCACACACAGGGAGCCGCTCACAGGGAGACGGGTCGGCTCCTCACGCAGACGTCACAGTTTATCAGTTATTTTGTCGAGCCGACAGACGCAGCTGTACAGTAAATACTTTAAAATCCGTGTCGTGCTTTACTTTGAATATTAAGCACACCAGTCCAATTGACTGCTTCTGGTCCCCTCCAAAGAATGTTTAGTCTAGTTGTTATCAGAGCGAAGTCTCCACCCTCGCCGCCTATGTAACCGCTTTCAAGTCGAGCCACAACGCTTGCGTTTAATTACTTTCGTCCCGATGCGAGGGTGATTTATAGCAAAGGGGAGGGGCATCTGAGGTCAGAGATTCCCTATGATCTGTGGCATCTGCAAAGCACATTTCTGATTGGCTGGTGCTTTACCCCCAATTATGTTTCTTTGCTGTTTTTGTGCAGTCTGTGACGTAGCTGAGATTACTTCTCTGATCTAATGTGTGCGATAGAGAGAGAGAGAGACAGATAGGGGGGGTAGTGAGAAAGCATCATGCACGACAAGCATGCACAATCGCACACTTAATGACACATTCCATGCTTTCAACACATACAACACACATACACTTGTTGAGAATCACGTACACGTCTTGACATATGTTCAAGTGCATGCACATGAAGCTGCTGAAGGATGTTTCTTTGGTGGATAGGGTTAGATACGTGGAGGCTGCCTCATCCTTAGAAAAGTGGTGCATCTGTGCTGTGATGCTGTATGCAGAGCTCTGCAATCTGGGGGGATTTGGTATTCTGCTCTTAGACTAGCAGGATCCTCCTCTGCACTGAGTGAAAGTTTTGTTTCACTGCGCTCAAGTAAGTTACATAAAATGATGACAGGATCAGACTGAGGTCGGATTGTAACTCATCCTAATGCGGGAGTGCGGAAAAGAGATGCTACTTTTGAAGCTAAAATAGTGTTTTTTGTTGCATCCCCCTCCCTCCTACCTCTCTTTCCCCAGGGACCGCATGCAGCAGTCGGCCATGTACGACCTGTGTCTGGGCATGAGGCAGGTGAGCCAGGAGTTTCTCCGACTGCAGCTGAGCTATGATGAGTACCTCTCCATGAAAGTCCTTCTGCTTCTCAGCACAGGTAGGCAGCAGGCTACAGGGCCTGCATCCGCACTTATTTATTCATTATATACCCACTCGCTCACACTGCTTCGTATTTGTATTCATCCCCGCAAACACACATTGCTTCATTTTAAATCGTTGTATAAAAAAATATAAAAAATATGATGTTGTCAACATCAATTTCAAGCAATAATTAATTGAGATTTCAGGCTATCCATAACTCAAAATGACTAACAAACATGACATGAATGCTGTGGATGTAATACACTTGAATTTCCTGGCTATTAGGTGTGCAGACTAGACATTAATAATAGAGGCTGCTCTTTAATGACACTTTAAACCGCCGGGCCCGATAACAACGGCCAGACATGTCGCCGAAAAAACCGAACTGTCTTTGAAGCATCCCAACGTCGAGAGGAGGATGTTGCATTCAAAGTCAACCCGAAGACATTGTGAAAAAACATGGAAAAAACGAGCTCCTCGTGAGAACACGTGTCCCGTGGACAGGTGATACTCCGTGTACCGTGACTCTACCACTATGGCGCAGGCAGGATTCACCTGGCTCGACGGATGTTTTACGGCCTCTGATAATCTGTAGTTTATTGTGAGCAGGAGAGGAGTTTTTTCTCTGCCTTCATACAGACAAGGTGCACATCCCTCAACCACGGGAAGAGTATCGATACGGTTTCTTGTGTTCTGCCTCTTCCACCCCTTGAGACTGCTTTGGCGATGTTTGTGTACATTTCAGGCACAATTGTGTCCTTTTTTGCGATTATCATTCCCGGTAATCCGTTAACGAGCATAACAAGTGTGGAAATAGATTTGCACCTGTTTGCGTCGCAAAACTACGTGATGTGCAAAAAGAGAAAAGGAGGGTCGTGTTACTTTTTTTACAGTCTCGGAGCGAGAGCTACGCCGTTTTGTATTGTTTTAATCGGCCGTGGATAAAGACGACGTCTATCACTCACTAAGAAGGGTCTCGCCGTGTTGCCAAACGGCGCCCACAGGCACTGCGGCGTCACAGAGAGGATGTGTTGGGCCACAAAGCTCAGTTGGAAACTAAAAGCATGTTTTTTTCCACCACCTCAACACCCTGTGAGCCGCTGCCTTCAGTTCAATAGTAACAGTTAAAGATTCCGTGACGGCAGCGGTGTCATAACTTCACCGTGAACACCCACTCGCAGCTTTAAAAAGAATTAAAAATGAAACCTACTGCTGTTTTCTACGTATACACATGCTTAATGAAAGGCCTTGATCTGTGAGAGTCTTTGTGTCAATAGATGTTCGATATTTCGAGAGACAGGGGCGCATTGAAATCAATTAAAAAGGTCAAAACAGCTCAGAAAGTGGCTTTAAACTAATCATGTCTGATTGATGACACAGTGTAATCCTTTTTATTCAAACATAACTATACATTTCTTATGGTTATTTACTATGAAATATGAAGCCCAGGCATTTTTGTAACACATCCCACCTATTTCCGATGTATTTCTTTATTACAGTTTATTAAATAAATCAGACTATAAATGCAGAAATGCAGTTTCTAAGCCTAAATATGTACTGGAAATATAGGGTATTATTTTCCCGTATTTACAGTTGTCCGTGGACATACAATCTATCCCTGACCTCTGGTATAAGGTGACTCTGACTACACAGAGGTGGAGCGAACACAGACACACACTCAGTGTTGTTGAGTCAGGGGAGCTCCAGCTGGACTACAGATATTGGATGTTGGGAGGGATGAGGAAGAGAGAGAAAAAGATAGAGCGAGAGTACAGAAAGAGAGAGAGCGAGAGAGTACAGAGAGGATGGAAAACCAGGAGGGAGAAAGGAGATTTAAAGAGTGAAATCAGACAAATGTTGACAGGGTGCGCTTGTTTTGGTGAGAAAGAGACAGGTGCATAGCTATGGGGAGAAAGAAGAAGAAAACAAAGGGGCAGGGGAGTTGGCAGAGCTGGTCCTTCTGTTGCCATGGCCCCCCTCTCCTCTTCTCGCTGGTCCACTGGAGATTTTCCAGAGAGTCCTGCTGTACTTAATAAAGGCCAGTCAAGCACCAGGCAAATCTCCAAGACCTGCTTTTTTTTTCTTTACTTCCTTTAAACCCGGGGCTGGAATTTTGAAGGAGAGGATGTGAATAAAAGAAACTGGCACACGGCATTGAAACAGGGAATTTCAACCTGCTCCGGCTATCGGATGAAGTCAAAATACGGCAGGAAAATACCAGGGATGGGGAGAAAATAATCATTCAGCATTTTTAATGCGCAGCAGAGCAATTCCTGTACCTGTGAGCAACCGTACTTCCACTGTGTGGAGGCTCGGGCGTAGATTCCAGCAAAAGCACTTAAAGCAGTCCCTGTCTGGATTTTTTTCTGAGGCACTGCGGGGAGCTCTCTTTTCGTTCCAGTCATTCCGAGGTAATGCCAGGACCTCGTGGAAGGAGTCGCGTCGCCGCTGTTTACAGAAGAGTTGTCAGAACTCGTCAGCTGAGCAAGTACTACGGAGTCATTGAGTGTGTGTGTGCCTTTTGGCTGGTTTGAAAAATGTTGTGTTTAATAGAGAGAGAGAGAGAGAGGGAGAGAGATGAAGAGAAAAGAGAGAAGGGCTGTTATTCCTCTCTGACCTTGGCTAAGGTTTCATTGAGCCTGTGGTGTCTCATGACCCTGTTTGGATTTGGAACAGGAGCAGTGGCCGGCTCAAGCCAGTTAGGCCGCTCACCTCTACACAGACAGAGTGCTCAGGGATTATCTCGGTCATTCTCTTACCAAACAGCCTCATTCCAGGTGAGGCGAGCGTACAGTATGGGCGCGTGTGGTGTGACACGTTCTACGGTTAGTCACGCAACGAGCCAGATTGTTGGGAAATACTGTAATCATTTTTAATCTTACCCGTCATTACTCTCCTGGGTGATTGTTCCTGTTAGTTTCTGTAGTCATGCTCAGGGCTAATTGTAGAATACCCGGCATTTAATCCAAACCGAGAGCCACCCTGTCAGTTTGGTATGCACCGGCAACCCGGAGCAGGAAGCTGCATGACCTTGAACGACATCGCTAATGGCATCTGCAAACTGCACGAGTTATGATGGCCCCTTTATGTTGCGTGCATTAGTAAAAGAGCTTTTTTTCTGAGCTTTTTGGTACAGCTGCATAAAATATGGCCGGTTCGAAGAAGAAGAAGAAGCAAAAAAAAGCTCTCTACCTGCAGCGAACATCCATTTGCCCTATTTTGTGGCCGGTCATGGCAACGCCCTTTAATGGCGGGTCAGTTTCTAATCAGGGCGTAAGTGGGTCAGTGGGAGGAAAACAAAAGGTTCAAATGCAGTCCTGGGTTTTAGCACGTTCTCATCATGTCGGCCGCGATACGGTGGTCCAATCTGTTTTCATATCTGCTTTCCTCAACCGCATGCAAGTCATGCTTCAAGGTGATTGAGCATCAATGTGGGGCATATGGATAAAATCAAAAAATCTTCCTAATTGAATTTATTTAAAAAAAATTGAACAAATGATCTGATTTAAAACATGTAATATTATACATTTAGAGAATATAGTTGATATTTGTATTTGTAATGTCTATTGAGAGACAATGTTATCGTATTGAATTTTTCCCCCTGCTCTCCATCGAAGCGAAGAGAACGACGCAGAAAGAGAGGACGTGATGAATGATGAAGCCAGACGAACACGCCTTCTCAGATTTATTGACCTACAATGATCCGTTCTCAAAAAGCTGACATGAAGCAGGTTTCTGCTGCGGGCTATTCATTCTGCACAACTCAGAACAGGTTCTGTCAGTTACAGCGTTTTGTGTTGCTAATGGCTATACTCAAACATACACAGGAAAGCACATGATTTATTTTTTAAAGGGGGGTAATTTAAACCATTAGGGCCCCCATTTTACAGTCTGCTGATACTTTTTGTAAGTTTTTCCAAAAAGTGTACGAGACGTTAACGCCGGGGTGCCTTCTCGGCACGCTCAGCCCGATCGCTGCGTTCGGTGACGACAGTCAACCTTTTTTCGAGGCAGACGGTTCGACTTGTCACAGTCGGAACATTTAAGTGGATTTAATAGCAATGATGGGTGCATTCCATTTACGGGAGGTGCATGCTGGCTCGCTCGAATAGCTTGCTGCGATACTTAATGGAACTGAGCTATTGTTAATGCTAAAGCATTTTATAGAGTCAGACATTAGTCGAGGAAATAATCAGAAGTTACGGCCCTACTCCGCCACATTAAAGCAATTTGTTTTTGGAACGATTAAATCTGTATCCATTGTCTTACACCTTATTATTATTAAAATAAACACTGGCGTGGTAGCGGGCGTTGTGAATAAAATCTTCTCTCATTGTATGATGATTATGTTTAATATAATAATAATAATAATAATAATAATAATAATAACCATTTATTTTATATAGCGCTTCTCTAGACACTCAAGTCTACTCTTAATTATGATATAGTTTCTGGAAAGTTAATAGAAAAAACAATGCTGGGTAAATAACTAGAAATATATGTTGTTTTTTGGCCAATACCTCCATTTAATGTTATAAATAAAAGGTACAATTTACACATGTAAATGAATAAAAAAAACGTTAAAATATTCCCACGCGGAGTTCCAGCATAGACGTGGCTGCTTTGGCGAGACATCGCCGGCGGTCGTCAAAGTCGTGTTGTGGGTCGTCTGAGTAGAAGTCCATCATCGTCTCTCGGTCTTGGCTGAAGGACAACTGAGGGCGTTCCTTCAGACTGATTTGAGGTGGGCTCTTTGTGAGGCGAGGTGTCTTTAATCTGTGTAGCCGGCAGCTGAATGTCATTGAGGAGCTTTGGCAGACGTCCATATCTGTGACTTTGTTCTCCAGCAACGAGGAGAGAGAGAGAGAGAGAAATATATTGCAGACATTTCGATGCATCCTCGCGGTGCTGTTACCATATCTCAGTCGACATCTCTGCCATTACGCTGCCTTTTTTTACTTGTAATGCACCATCCAAATCATTATGGCATGAATGAAGGTTGGAGTAATTTAGGAGCTCTGGTCATTGATCAAACTTCTTGATAAATGAGGTTTAGTTGACAAATGATGAAGCGCTTTAACACACATAAGCGCCGTTGTTCCCTTTTTGTCGCTGTCACCGAGATAACTTTTAATCAATGCCTTCCAGAGCATCGTCTTGTTGTCGTTCATGAATCAGTGGCTACACATGAACTAATTAGCTCCTGGAATGGTGAAAGTTGTTTTAATGAGTCGCTAAATAGACTTAGATTGTCAACACGGGAAAAATGTCCCCCGAAAAAATAAAAAAAGTCTAATGTGTGGGAGTCGGACCGTGATTTACCGAGCACCTCTAATTACCCTTTGCACGGTTACACATTCCCACATTAAAGGAGCATGCCGGGTTTCGCCCATTAACGGAAAATAGGGATGATGGTAATGGGAATTTTTTTCACCATACAATTTGGGATGTATACATTGCAGGCAGCTATTGGTTGTCACTCTGTGTGATAAGAACATCAAATCAGAGAGACGTGTAAGAAAAGTAAACCGTCAAAGTCAATGTTCAGTAGACATTTTTTTATATTCTTCTATTATGTACGTTTATTTTCGTTTTTAAGTTTTTTACGTTTTTATAAGCAGTTGACGGCTGAGAATGGCTTGTTGGCTGCAGAACACACTCTTTTATTAAATATGACGATTATGTAAGACACATTCACATAATTCCTGACAATATGACTGATACGTTTTAATAATTTCAAA
The DNA here is from genome assembly GCA_036178185.1 of Liparis tanakae. NCBI lineage: Eukaryota > Metazoa > Chordata > Actinopteri > Perciformes > Liparidae > Liparis > Liparis tanakae. The sequence goes on from CM070110.1 coordinate 6,286,952, forward strand.
TAAATCTGCCCAGCATCTCATATTTTTTTGTACCAATATTGGGTCATGATTTTAAAACTTGCACTGTTGTCCACTCAAATCCAGACAGTGACACAAAGGATTTGTTTTGTCTCCCAGTTCCCAAAGAGGGTTTGAAGAACCAGGCGGCGTTCGAGGAGATGAGGGTTAATTACATTAAGGAGCTCCGGCGTTCCGTGGGGAAAGCAACCAACAACTCTGGCCAAACATGGCAGCGCTTCTTCCAGCTCACCAAGCTACTGGACGCCATGCATGACGTAAGTACCCTTGCCCCCCCGTCTGCCGCCCATGCCAACGGCCTACAGTACAGCACAGGCTTCCCTTGGCAGCCTCCACACACACACACACACACACACACACACACACACACACACACACACACACACACACACACACACACACACACACACACACACACACACACATACACACACACACAGCGAGCTGTCCAGTGGCACTGGTTTGAATAAAATGACAGCACAGTGAACGTAGCGGTTCGATGGCGGTGTGGCTGGGAATAAAGATTATTGCATCCCAATCGCGTCCTGCGGGGGAGGTTATTTCGGAAGAGTTAGCGACCGGCTCGTACCGGTGAATGGAACAGAAGGGGATCAATGCGAGCTCGCAGCTTATTGGAGCAGAGCACACAGTGGTCACTGAGGCAAACGTGTACGCCCGGGGTCCAACCGGTGTGCGGCGCAACGACAGTGTGTAGGCAACGCCGTGAGAAGTGGGAGTCAGCAAGTGGGAGGTCACACAGATACATGACAGGAATTCAATGACCCACATGAGGGGATGAGGTTAGTGCTGGAAGGATGATGCTTCTTTAAAGGAGGGTTGTCCAGAATAAAAATCAGTGGTGCCCCCCAGTGGTGAGCTAGGAAGAATTGTAAAGGGGTCAGTGCCCCTCCAGAATGTCAACACACTCATATAAACATGCAGTATAGTCGTCTTAAATCCTCACTTTTTACATTCGCATTGAAAATGCGGAAGGTTATGTTTTGATCGCCGTGTATATGTATGCGTGCGTGTTATTCGCATAAGTCCAAAAGTATTAAACCGAATCGCATGAACTTTGGTCGGGATGATTGGTTATTATCCGGGGAACATTTGATTAGATTTTGGGATTGATCGGGTCAAAGGTCAAGGTCATGAAAAGGTCAAATTCTTAATTTTATTTTTAGCGTGGCCAATTTGTATCAAATTGACATGCCACTAATTCCAAAATGTTCATAACTCAATGCCCAATCTTGTGATATGCGAAGGTATGCGCTCTACCGAGTGCCCGTTCTAGTTTAGAACATGTTTCCATGTGAATAATCGTGTCCTGTAGGAACATCTTTGTGTGCCATAACATCTATCTGTCTGTCTGTGTTGTCCAGCTGGTGGGGAACCTGTTGGACTTCTGCTTCTACACCTTTCGTGAGTCCCAGGCTCTGAAAGTGGAGTTCCCCGAAATGTTGGTGGAGATCATCAGTGACCAGATACCAAAGGTGGAGTCGGGCCTCACTCACACAATCTACTTCCACAAGAAGTGACTCCCGTGACAGTCGGGTGAGAAGCTGCATTAAGACCTGGAAGAAATGGGGAAGAAGTTCAAAAAGAGAAACACGTGCGAGAAAAGGCCAGACCAGTTGGCCCGCACCCGGTCGCCCAGTGTGCCCCCCCCCCCCCGGCGCCCTCGTCGTCTTGGATGAGAAGGTTACGCGACATGGTGGCGGAATTAAAACGGGGCGAACTGATTTGACCCTGCGGTCACCACGAGCGGGTCAGAGCTGTGAATAGTACGCGGAGCCGAGCGCGACACGCCGAGAAGGACTTGAGACAAATGTGACAAAGCATCCCGAAGCACCCGCCCCGTGTTCCCTTTGGCCCCGCCCCTCCCCCCTTTCCCCAAAGACAGTATTTTTTATGGAGATAAAGCCATACATTTCTTAGGATGCGCTATATACATTCACTGCGTGCAGACACACACACACACACACACACATACAGGCACACACACACACACACACACACACACACACACACACACACACACACGCAGGGACATTGATAAACATCTTGTCAACATGCCTTCACACACAAGTCACAGATGCACTCCACATGCACTAAAATCAGAATCCCGTACAAATCTAGAGAGAACGTTTTTTTGCAAATATTACATGTGGCTTATGCAGTCTTTCATAAATAATAGCACGACAAAAAAGAAGAAGAAAAGAAGCCAATACGTAGATTTCGCTTTGCAGTGTAGCAGCATACTGCAAGACAACAGGGGGATTAAGAGGACACAGAAATTGTAGACGGTAAGGCGAAAGGTCTATTTGAATATTATCCAAGGGCTATACAAGCGTCATCATAAGCTGAATAATTATATTAAATCTAACGAGTCCAAGTTTCGATCTCAATCGGTCTCACAGCCATCCTTAACATTCACATGCTGAGTTTATTTTTTAAATTAAACTACGTAGTAAAACAATCAAAACTAATATGCAAAAGTCCAAAGCTAAAGCTGTTTAGAAATTAAAGAAATGTCTCTCTTGTGTAAAGAAAGGTTTGCGCGTGAAGCTCCCATGTCATAACATCACTATTTGTAGGCATCGTGGTGTAGGATTGAGACAATATTGATGAACCATTTTACCTTTGTGCAAAAGTGGTGAGGAGTGCTGCAGGATGGAAAACATCATGTGTTTACGGAAACGATTGCAGTAGAGTCCGCTGGTAATGGATTTGACTGAGGTGCATCCAGAGTAATTGTGTTTTGTGTTATCTCCAGAGCAGCTGTCCAAATGTCTGTTTTTACTCACAATGAAGCAAAACCAGCCCTTTGTGAACCAACACTTATCTACTCTTCCCAGAAATAATAAGAAGCGTTTTATAAAAGTGTGTTGCAAAGGTTTAGTTTTTGACACGCCAGTCATTTTACATTAAGGTGCTTCATTTCTACAAAGCCAGGCAAGGCATAACATGTACAGTCCCGCGTTGGCAGTCCGTACGACTCACTGTGCGGGCGCGCGGTTTAAAACACACATAAAGGTGATATACTCAAAACGGAGCATTACTCTGCAGTGCTTACGGCAAACAGCTAATGTATCAAAAACCAGGCAAATGTGTACAGGTATTAACAATTCTTTAACACATTCTATTCAGCGGTTGTACAGAAAATGTTTTGAGGTACGTGGTGACGAATGCTAGATGAAGAACCGTCGCTAGGATCACCTTTCCTAATTTAGTTTAATTCCTTACTCTTATCTTCGGGTCGAGCTACTGCTATTTTAGGTATGGCAGGCCCAGTCATCTGGACCATTAACTTGTCTCACACCCCACTGGCTTCTGGGTGGTTGTGGAGGGAACACTGCAATGATGCTACTGAAAAGCGATAGAGCCGCTGGGGAAGAAAAACAGTGGGGGCGTTTGATTATTTGTCTTTTATTTTAATTTTATTTTTTCGGTGCCCTGTGAGTGTGTATTTACATTTGTGTATGGCGCGAGAATGGCTTAAGTTTGTATGTGTGTGAGTGTTTTCTTTCTTTCTTTTCTTTCTTTCTGGCAAGCATGTGTGCATAGTTGATCTGCTCTTTCATTGTGGGTTTTATGCATTTACGTTATGGGATTAGGCATATCCTATTTCTACATTTCGCATTTGCACAGTGGAGATACAATGTGGAATGAGGCATTAGTGCAGCGAGCAGGAATTTGTCTTGTTTTGATAAGCGACTTATGATGATGCGGCAAAAAAGACTTTCTGCATGGTCACCCAGCCTAAAGTTAGACAACATGACATCATTAGCACAGCTGGGTGCTCGTGTAATGTGTTTGCGGCTCTCGTGATGATGGCGCCGCGCTGCACTGTGAGCTCTCCTCTGTAGCCGGTAAGTGCGTGAAGAACGGAGGACACAAAGATGGCGGTGGCAAATGTCATTTCTGGGACTGTATCAAAGTTATTGGTGGGGGATTCAGAAAAAAAGTTATGATGTATTTAAAGTTTGGGAGGGTAGTTTATGTGTTGGGAGAGCGGGGGTTGTTTAATCATCCCATAATTATATGTGTTTCATTCATCCCGAGTTGAAAAGATTGTGGTTCTCATTGTAATTACTTTTTATCAGATGACTCATTGACTGGCTTTTATTAACCCAACTGTTGAGCAGCTGTTTATTTAAAAATAGAGACGGGATGTATTTGCACTATTTTGTTGCTTTGCCAAATTTTGATTTCCATAAGATGAAAATATAAGATTCAGTGCCCCTCCTCCTGCCCCATAGGTTTCGTACAGTCCCTAGTCAGAAAGGCCTCATTTTACTTCCTGTATTTGTTGTGCATTAATAACTGTGTTTGACTTGTGAAGGACACTTAAGCTATTCTCTCACCCTTTTTATTTTATTTTGCCCCTTTTTTTGTCCTTTTTGAAGAATAAAAAAAAAGGTTCATAGGATGAATGGGAAAGTATTTTTGAGAGAATTATATTTTGCTGGAAAAAAATATTTAAGTACTTTGTCTAAAAATGATATCCTTTTTGTAAAATGAAATGTTAATGCATGCTTTTTGATGAGATGTTTACATTGTATTTAAAAAAGGGAAACTTGTGCCTTTTTATCTCACCTGATTTACAATTTTACATTATATATTGTAAATAATACAGCAAGTCCTTATGTTGAGTATAGTATAAAACATTTCTACTTTAACCATCTTGTTGGAATATTGAAAAAATGTGTGTTTCCCACTCGCCATGTTCTGTGTGTTGGATCACAGAAAAGAATTTACAGTTGAGTTGGCGCGAGAAAGGGCCAAATAGAGAAATGAATGTATCATACATTGTGAGAGACTTATGGAACTTACTACCTGAATGTTAGAGAGAGTACATGTATTATCTTCTTATTAAGTCAAGTTATTTGATTTTGCATCTTTACTTTTTTTTCCTTTTTTTGGACTTTTTGCATCTTTGTTTAAGTGGCTCAAACAAAAGATAATAATAATCAAAAAGTATTTCTTATTTTGTAACAAGATGTATCAAGTGATGGATCCTTGAGTTGTTGCTGTTGAAATTATTTCCTAACCCGTGGCGGTATTGTCGATGAGCATCACAATAAAATCCAGAAATCACAGACTATTGAAACTGGCATACGTGAAAGAAACTTCTTGACTTATCCGTTTTAAAGTAGAAACCTAATGCACACACAAAACAAAGTGAAACGATGGACAAAGAGGCTGGAGACCGGAAGTTTGCCAATTCAAATTTGACCATTTAATAAATGCAATTATATTTCCAAAAAAATTGAAATCCTAAAAGAAAAAAGATATTCCCAAAAATGTTTAATGTTAAATGTATACACACGCCCCTGTATGACCCTTCTGCACTCTTGGCTGTTTTATTTTATTCAAAGGAGACATTTAACATTTTTAGATATGCACTTATTCGCTTTCTTGCTGAGTTAGATACGAATATTGATACAACGCTCATGTCTGTTTAGTAAATAAAAAGCTTCAGCCAAGAGACTTTTAGCTTAGTTTAGCAAAAAGACTGGACAAACCTAGCTGTGCCCAAGGATTAAAAGAATCCACCTACCAGCACCCTTAAAAATCGGCAATTAACAAACATCTTGTTTGTTTAATTTAAAGAAAAAGTGGGAAAATGACGGTTGATATTCTGGAAATAGTCGAAATCCCCCTTCAAACCACAACTCATATTTGTTACACAGGGAGCTTTAGAGGCGTATACATATTATAATGGCATCCTCAGCAAGAGGTGTACGTGTCTCCCAAAATGTCAAACTATTCACAACTTAATGATGCATTAATCCCCTGGCATTGAAAAAATACAAAATAAATAAAAACGTAACTCTTATCAAGATTGCAATAGGATTTTCAAAGCTGTCTCCTTTAAAAAAAACCTCCCTTTTTCGGCGTGAATGAGTCAGAATGTGTTCAGCTGCTGTTACACAGTCCACCGTCGCCTCGCTGTATGTGGAGCCACGTCACGGCCATTTTCTGTTCACGGGGATGACTCGGGTGTAGAGAGACTAAGCCATATCTCCACAGCCATGGCAGTGCATTTCTTATCAATATATAAATATATACAAATGTTTTTTTTCCAATTCCAAAAATGACTTTTTACTCTGATGCTTTGTACAATATTTCTCAGCAACTATCCAGCAAACATACAGTAGACATCCTTCAACCATAAACCAATAACACCAGTTACTACTGTACATCTTGATGCAGATATTGCCATACTTGTGTTTGCAAAACTATTGCAAGATTCTAATAAAACTGTTAAATTGATCATTTGACGTGGCGTAATTTGTCTCTGTATGTATGCATTTAAGCGTGTGTGTGTGTGTGTGTGTGTGTGTGAGATGAAAATGGTATCACGAGACAGAAGCTAGGGAAATGTGCCCTCAAAAAAATGTGTTGTTTGATCTGGTTGAATTCAAAACAGCTGCATTTGGCGGCTGGGGATGATAATGAGCCAAAAAAACACAGAGGTAGCACGGAATAACAGAAATGATGTGAAGCAGCAGCAGCAGGTACAGCAGTCACGGAGACGAAGAGATGAAGAGAACAAAGAAAAGTGGAAAGAGACACAAAAATGACGGAGATAAAACAAGCGAGGATGAGGCTTTTACAGTAAACCGCTGCCCGTGGAGAAGAATCACCATTAACCTTGTTAAAGGCTGATCTGAAAACACGCCTGCTTTGCCAGACGGCGGAGCAGACAGTATTACTTTTTCCCCTCTCTCTGAATCCACAGCCTTCTCCAAATCTCCCCCAGATTTCCAAATGCTTTCACTTGTAGTCGTGCCAGATAAACAGAATCTATTGGATCAGGCTGATTTCACGGCTGCGCCCGCGCACATGGCGGCTTCTGTGGCCCACTCTCCGAGCTGAGGTTTTTTTTCTTTCTTTTCTCCCCCCCCACCGCCCGCATCCCTCCATACTCTCACATTTATGTTAGAAATTCACTTTTTTCCAAATTCCCACTCAGTTTTTCAGCCCCGATATCACATCAAGTCTGAAGAAACCAGACGAAGACATAGGAATGGATTAGGTTAGTGTAACTTACACACTCACACACACACGTTTGAATCCCTAAATTGTGTCATTTGCTCATCGTTTAAGGTAAGGTTTATCCGAGCTGAGTCACTGCGTTGTACTGTTTCGTGGTTGAAGGACACTGCGTCATGGGAGCCAGAGAACAGCTGGCACACGGCCAGAACTCGAGGAAACCAACATTTAAAAACAGCCGTCTGGATTTTGTTTTGCTCAAACACAACTAACTACGTCCTTTCGGATTCGACACGGCGACGCCGACGTCTACATAGTACCCCAGACAGATAGATGTTGATTCATCGTGCAATTTTCGGACGCAGGTCACACATGAGGTCCGGGCCTTACCCAGATTAAGACCGTTTCCATTGCCTCACGCGCCCAAATTTAGGACGTGCGATAAATGCACCTCGATTAACTGGGTTACTAAACAATTTACGACGAGAGCGCCAGAAAATAAGTGGAGCACTAAGTAAGGAGGCAGTCATGGAGGAGAGACGGGTACGGGGGAGAGAAGGAAGGCCGGCGTGGCAGAGTGGTCGTCTGTATGATTCAGCAATATTCTGGCAGCGGGATGAGGATGAGGATGAGGATGATGATGATGATGATGATGAATGGCCCCAGGCCGGATGGTGCTGGTGATAGTGGGGGAATATTTTTGCCCATCTCCTTTAGCTCTACCTCATTTGCACAGTCACTTTTTCTTTCTTTCTTTCTTACATGTATATTTTATTATTGTGTGTTTAGTTTATTGGTGCTACTGTGTCCACAAATTTCCCCTTGGGGATTAATAAAGTATATGTCTATTCTATTCTTCTATTTCATGATGTCAGCATGCCGTGTGTTTCAGGGTGCTGGTGGACGTGGAGCACAGCTCCAGCCGTTGGTCTTCGTGGTGGACACAGCGTGTGTTTGTACTTCGGAATAGTGCAGCATGAGTGTGCCGCTCACGCTTATTATGTAACGGAGGCCAAAGCACCGGGTCTGGAGGCCATTTGGTGTGTTGATTAATTACACTGATGCAGTCGAACAATTAACATGCGCGAGGGAGGCGGAGAAGAAAATGGATCAGGGAGTGTGTGTGTGTGTGTTTTTCTCTATTAATGAATAGCATCTATTATATTTTCCTCTTTTGGAAAGTTATTTTGGAAGTCGCCAGTGTTCCACCACACGGCCCAGTGCAACATACTGGCTGCAGAGGGACTCCTCACTCCACCAGTCCCGTGTTCTCAGATCTGTCTCACTGACATGAGAGATGAGATTTCCTTAATTGTCTTACTCTTGTACATGAGATCAGTCAGTGGTTGAATTGTTAAACACAATATTCGATAAAACATCAATATTTGAAATGTTAAATTATCATTCATCACATTTATTCCATGGGGCAAGAATACAAAATGCAGTAAAGAACAAAACAATTCTTTATTTGTTTAACATTGATCAAGAGGATACCCAAAGGTATAAAAGTGAAAGAAGTCAAGGCCCTTTAAAAAAGTCATAAATCTGCTGCTGAACCAAAGCTCTCAGAAATATTAAAGCGTCCCGCTGAACAGCTGACGGATGAATTGTAATGGGACATAAACACATGCTAAAACCAATCCACATTAGAACCTGTCCATCACGTATAACGGAGAATTGTAAAACATACTTGGCATTCACAACGCTCTCAATATTTAAAATGTTACACAAACTGCACAAATGTAAAACTTTAAAATACTGCATTTTGTGGTCCTATTGATAAAAAAAACCTTTGATTTCTAATCACTTACTCTCTCGACATTGAAGATAAAAAACAATGCTAAAATGTCAGTTTTGTGGGAGTGTCTCATTTCTCTGCTCAGGGGGAAACCGAGCAACGTTAAAAATAAGCTTAGAGAACAAAAACAGATCATTCGACACCAAAAACCTGCCCAACGTGGTTTCGATCATTACTACCTCATTAAAACGGACCTCTGCGTGTTTATCTCGAGAGGCTCATCAGTCATCAAGTAGGCGTTTCGTTGTGTTTCTGTGAAGGAGTGCACCAGGAACAAGACAGTACACCGTGAAATTAAAATTAAAAGTCATGCAATCAACGTGCCAATTAAATACAATTAAATTACAATAGGGATGTGCCTCATTCTGAATATCCAAATATTCCTTAAATGACCGGGGGGGGGGGGTTAAACATTTTCAAAGTGAAAGCGGGAACACCATAACTCATTTACATACACATACCCGTACATACATTTACGCTGGGTGATCTGACGGTGAAAGTAAAGTCTCTCTAATCTCTTAAAAGCTGAAAACAAAACTGTGCATCATTGTCGAGAGGGTCGAACGCTGCTGGACTCTGTGCAAAAAAAAAAAACGTCTTCACGAAAAAATAAAATAGGTTACAGGGAATCGAGTACTGACATTCTTCCTTGCAGTTTCTGAGGATCGCTGGTCGACTTGGGAGCTCATGGATACCATGGATAACCGAGGGAGGGGGGGGGAGCGCGAGGCCTCGAGGCTGCAAAGCTACCTGGATGCATCTTTGTGTGCAGCTGAATATTCTGAGTGTAAACCCATTTTGTAATTACAATGCTGGATACTCAAAGTAAATTCAAACAAAGAAAACATGCTTCGCAAAAGTCTACTTTGCCCGCCGACAACGCATGTACGCACTCGGATGTGGTCCACCAGTAATAATAACATAATGTCACTTGCTCGAGAGGATTCGGGGGTATTGGGATAAACAAGGCTCTTTGGTTGAACGTCAGCGTCGAGGCGCACGGCATCGCCACGTAGTTCCTCCCCCGGTGGAAGGTGATAGATAACGTGTCCATAAATATTCCCATTCGACGCTACAGCATCTCCACGTAGTTTTCAGGGATGAGGCCCCTCTTTCCCTCCAGCTCGCCCTCTAGCCAGCCGGGCTCTCTCGACTGGGTCACTGCAGGAGAGGACACACAGCGTCACAGGGGGTGAGGGAGGGGGGGGGGGGGGGACAAAAGGGTGGGGGTACAGACAGAGGACACGGCGCCTCCGGTGAGTACGCAGCATATGCATGTGTCGGAGGGAACAGAGCTCAGGTGTGAAGCGGGTATACGGTGATTATGTGCCGACGCTAAACCCCACTGTGTCTACTGTACATTTCAAGTTCAGCTTTTGCGTCCTATTTTCCCCTGAAAAGTGTCCCCCCCGAGCTTTAACCCGCGCAGCCAAAGCGGAGCTCGCACAAGCCGGTTCATTACGACAGACGTGTCGGAGGAGCCGCCTCAAAATCCTCCCAGGATTCTTTATTTGGCGACATAGTGAGCCAATTTAAAATCTCGAGTGCACTTGGAAGTCAGCGATTGCGTGGATAGATTGTCAGTGAGAACTTCTAAAGGCCTAATCAAGACATGAACTTATTCAATACTTTTATTATTTTTATCATAATATGTCTCAGCCAGCCCCGGGACACGAAGATATACGTTTAACGACAGTGCTCGTCTGTGTCTATTGAACACACAATTAATTTAAAACCTCAAACTTTCATACAGGTGTGATCAGAAGGATTCATCAGCCTCCAGAATTCAAAGCAGGATTTGAACTTGCTTTCCTTGACTGACCGGTCCTCCGATAAGAAGGCTACCACAAGGAAACAACTCTTTCTGCATTATTAATGTTTTACAAAGTTGTTTAAAGTGTTTAAACAAAGCCCCTCCCCCCACCTACACGAGTACAATAGAAAACTGCCATGGAATCATTGCTACTGCAATATTTAAGGATATTTATCATTAAATGTACTTTTGTTTTCATTTATTAGTCAATACATAATAAAGCCTTTCTTAGATGGAAGGATACACTTTATCTCATTGCACCATTAATAATCAGCATAACTAAAGATTATAGAATTAGTTTTGTATTTTCCAGTCACCTGTGTTTCCAAACGTTGTGTATTGTTCACAATAAACCAAAACAACAGAAATAGAAATAAATGCACACTGCCCCTTTAAGAAAATAAAAGTTGTCCTTCGAGTCAAGGGTCAGGAAGCATCGACATATGTTGATTTTTCACTGTATGCATGTACAGCAGCCAGCTCATATAGTCAGACCTCTTGACCTGTTTGTACATTAGTTATGCACATAGCTCGGACAAAGAAATATATAACAAATACATTAAGAAACAACTGAATAGCGTGGCACAATATGCTAAATGTCAAAGGTCCTCCAGACACTGCAGATGTTACGCCAAGAACAACTGCATCATGGAACAACCATCATTTAAATCCGAAGTGTTGACGGACCGACAGGATATAATAAAACTACGAAAACTCTCCAAACTTTGCCGCAACTGGATATGTAAGCGGAGATCCAAAAGAAACATCGTTCGGTAACACAAAATAGTTAAGCTCCAAACTAAATGTCAGAGCGAGACAAAGGCCGTCGGAACACAATCCCATTTAGTTTTTTTTAAAAACGTGACACCTCATTCATTTTATGTTTATTATCCTTTAGATAATACAAGTGTGAATTTATGATTTGGACATCCACTCTAATCAATGAAATGTTGCCGTTGTATCCCGTCATTAAGAATGAAACATTGATGCCTTCATGTGCGGGAATCAAAACAGGAAATAGTGTACGTACAGTAGAAAGAAATTTGATTAGGGTGAAGTTTCAGTGCTCCAAATCCATATCTATTAATGTCAGTTGTTAGATTTTGATGTTTAGATCATTACATCTTTGATGAAGGATGCTTATATCTGCAGGACGGTGGAGGTTTAAAAACATCTTTGAAAAAAAGATGTGATTGCAGCTTTAAAGCAAGAAGAAAAAAAAAAGACAGCCAATAAACTGCAATGCATTGTGGGAAAAAACAAAAACAACACCACAGGTTTCCCAGTGAAGACTACAGCATTTCTATAGCATCTGTGTCTCACAAAAAAAAAAAAAGGCAAAAGAAAAAGAAAAAGAACTACAAAATCCTCATTTCCTCTGAGAGTGATTAAAGCTCAGTCAAGCTTCTTCCAGACACACCGAGGAGCAAATCTGTGTCTCCTGCCCGCCCTCCCTCCCCGTTCTCCTTCTCCTCGTCTCATCTCTCTGTTCGATTGAAGATCAGATTGGCTGTTTCGGGTTTTTCCTCCAAATCCAATATGCCAGGGCTGGTTCTAAGTGAGCGACTGGTGTAGGCGATAACACTTACCGGCGTTGAATATTGCGCCGACCTGGAAGGAGAGCTCAGAGTCGTGCTCAGCCTCACATGGGTACACTGCCTTGGCTTTCCTGCTGGTGACACTGAAAAATGAAGGCAATCAGTGAGCTGCCGGAGCTTTGGGGAGGATTACCGCACAGTTCAATCTGGGCCCTGGGCCGGTTTGTTCATCCACTAGCCTGAAACAGCAGAAATGGGCCAGGCAGGCTGGAATATAAGCAAAAAGTACTAAAGAGGGGAGCCGGGCCACTACACACCTTGTTTTGCCCCATCTCAAGTCTAGACGGAGTGGCGAGCGAGTCAGAACAGACCCGCGTGCCCCCCCCTCCCCCTCGTGTGCGTGCACAAACACAATGAGATGCGACGCCGTTTGCAGCAGGTTTTGTACAGCCATAAAAAAAAGGCAGACACCCAACTCAGGTGAGATAATTAAAAAGTGGAGAGGGGATTCTAAAGTGGCGTTGCACATAAACAGAGGTGGAATGCAACATTCAGCTTTTAAATTCACATTTGTGAGCTTCGAAGCTGCATTGTAAATCAGCTTGATGTAGAACAAATTCCGAAAAAAGGTCGCCGTCAAAAGAAAGCGGATTCGTCGCTCCAAAAACGTGAGGGGGAAGAAAAAAAAAAGGCGTATTTATGCAATTGCGCTCTGGAAAACATAACAAAAAAGCGTTTCCACAGAAAGGTTGTTTTGCCCACCATTGCAAACCGTTATCTCGAACGCCAGCAACATTACCATGTAGAAATTGTGCCTTCAACACACGATGCCCTGATAAATATTTCATATTCTTTCTGCAGAGCAGCAACAATGTAGGATGAGAGAGGAGAATAGAAGATATACAAACTGAAAAAAAAAGAAGTTTGTGGTCACAGAGTTGTCAATACAACAATGTTCAGCCGAGTTTTTGAATACAGATTTTTTTTCTTAAAGAAAAAAAAAAAGCACTCTCGTGGAGCCGCATTTGGAAGAAATGAGGATTTGTATTTCTATAAAAAAAATAACATTAATGGATTGCTTCACAGAATGGCCGAGCTGTTTACAATTTTTCTCGGTAATATCTGAAAGCGCTGAAAATTAATTCATCACTTGGTCTCAGGGAAGCACGGCGATAGATCAGCGTAATGGACCGACTGAACACACGGTCCATCCGGTGTCCTCAGGTTCCTCTGTGTGCATCTGGGGTGTGACTGAGAGGAGAGAAGGATGCTGCATAGCCGACACTTTGCATCGAGACCCCCTCAAACCAAAATTAAAAGGCTGGAGAATACAAGAGAGAAAAAGAAGAAAAAAAGAAAACACAAAAGTGCAAAACTGGAAAGATGTCCGACGGGTGATGGGAGTCGGCGATTCTGTTGCGTGGACGTGCAAGATGAGACGGGCGAGCGAGTAATGAGTGAACACAAGAGAGTGAAAGAAACCCAGTGTGACATTCAGTCAATGTGCGAGGGTAAAAATGACGACGACAAACGGAGATTAAAAAAAAAAGAAAAAGAAAAAAAAGTAGTCAACTGCAATTATCTGCAATTATAAAGTCCAGTTGGGAGGGAAACGAGCAAACGGTCCGAAAAGGGAACCCCGCCTTACCTCTCCTCTGGCTTCTCCTCGTCAGAGGCAGCTGTGCCTGAAGCAGGCTGGCTCTCTCCTGGGTCTCCAGTAGCGGACCAGGAGGCTCCTGCTATGGGGGCCCTGCAGATTAAAAGGTTTTATTTAAGTTTTAGACAATGGTGGAAAACGTCGGCATATCCACTCCTGAAGACTCAACCGCCATCGTCTTTCAGCTAAAAAAAAAAATGAAGAGTACACACAGAAGGAAGTGAAAAATGTGGCCTTGTGTTAAAAAAAAAAATGTTGAACCTGGAGGGTTTGGAGCAAAAGGCGGAGAAGGCGACGAAACAGACACTGTGATCTCATGCGTTGTTCTCGCACATTGTTACGTTTTTCTGGGAGCAGCAACTGTAAGTGGTGGTATCAGAGCAACAGGTGAGCTAAACTGAGCGACCTGTTGTTATGGAGACGAGAACACAGTTCTACGCCAATCTAGAGCGCTCGCGAGGGGAAGAATTCAGAAGAGAAGTCACTGGTAGATTTCAACAAGCATCATTTTAACTATAGCTGCCTCCACGTTTCCACACAATGAGGAGGAAAGAAATGAGAGCACACTGCGGTGAAAAAAAGACACCAAACATAAACACGCAGCACAGAGCCTATAAAACATCATTATTATGCTGTGTTTTTACATTTGAGTAATGCATCCCGGGCTGAAATTAAGTTCTTTATTTTAAGATGCAAATTTCTAAAACACTTTCCGTTTAAATAAAAAAATCCAGCCTTTATTTGACTTGAAATTAGCTAATATCTGTTATTTATTATTGAAAGTAAAAGGCAAGTGAGACATTTTCGTGATCTCCCAGACCTGTGTATGATGTGTTACATTTTAATTGAATACCCCTGGCCTAATGGATCACACTTTTCACAGAAAGAAAGAATACATGTTCCATCTCATGTCTGTTTACTCTCCAGCAGCCACACAAATGTGAAGTTGCATTTTGAATTCTCATCGAGTTCCCATCTGTACATGTATCCCAACAACAAGGCCAACTGGCTTCCATCAACAGATAATCTATTCTTCACCTAACCCCATCTGCCCAAGAGCCTCTTCAGGAGTGCCGGCGCTCGCAAACGGGCCACATTAACCTGAGAGATGGTCGTCAAGAGAAACTTCCAGATTATTATCTGCGAGGTCTGAACATTTAAATTCATGCCAAGAAACGATTCAAACTTCTCCATCAACTTCCTATGATCCATATCTTGAGCCAACTAGTAACTTTTCTCGAAGCTCAACTGGCTCAACCCCCGACCTGTCAACTTGTCGAAAGTAAACAGAACAGGCTTATAATAAATACTCAGCGTGCATCGCTCACTCTAATTCACTCCCGATGCGAGGTCCTGGGACAGGGATGTCGTATGTGTACGGATCGTAAAGCCCTCTAAAGCACATTTGTATTTTTTTTTTTATTGGGCTATATAAAATAAACCGAATTGAATATCGATAACGTCAATCAAGATTATTTCAAACCGTCATGAATCCTGGAAGAATACGTTTCATTTTCTGTTCCGATAACAGATAAAAGTAAGATGGTAATTGCAGGGTTCTTACACATTTTGACCGATGGATTTCCAGGACTTTTCCAGGACTTTAAACCAAATTTCCATGACCAAACTAAAATCTCGGTGTATACATGACATTTTTTTGAAAATGAAGTATTCAAACAAGGAGAATTACAAAGCATACAATATACCTTAAATGAAACAAGTGAATGAGAGACAATAGTTTGATTAAAAGAATAACAATTTTTATACATGTTTATTCTTAGAAACACTTATATAAATGGTTATTCTTTAAATCAAACTATTATCCTTTATGTGCAAAATCACCTGTTTGGACTTAGCGTATGCCGAAAAAACACATGAATTATTTTAAACTCGACGTAAATGAACATGTGATTTATAACAAATGTCCATGACTTTTCCAAACCTTTTGTGATTTAAGTTTTTTCCATGACTTTTCCAGGCATGGAAATGACCATTTTAAAATTCCATGACTTTTCAAGGTTTTCCATGACCGTACGAACCCTGCAATTGAAACCTGTGTGCAACCACCACAGAGTGACGTCAAAAGAAGGACCCCTGTTGACATTGACGCTTTTGTGAAAAAAAACACCTTGTGGAGATAAAAGATAGAAGTGTTCTGGAGGCTTACGCTTTACCCCATACATGTACATTCAGTTCCTACAGGAATCTTTCAGTCTCTGTCTGTGTAACAATAGCCCCGTGACACGTTCGCCACCAGCCTCATCTTTTACAGTCGTGGCTGGCCTTCACGCTGGCGTGTACCGGGGCCAACGATTTCCTGGTCGACCTCCGTGGAGGTCGGGGGTCCTGGTAGAGGCGGAGAGGCGCCGGAGTCGAAGCCAGGCCTCCCTCTGTGTTCCATGCCTGCCCCGGGGCCAGCGCTAATACAGTACATAATGAGCAAATTGCTCCTAGCTGCCGCTCCCATAGAGACGTTAATAAAGGCAATTAGAGGAAGCAGCTGGGGAGGGGCTGGAGGTGGAGGGGGATGTTGTGCGTAGCGGTTACGTTGGCACTGGTGGAAAAGCGAGAGCGCGGCGGCGGCCTCCAGGGGGAACTTGGGAGGGGATCTTCTGTGGACCTAGGTGAGCACTCGGCACTAGGCTCACGCGTCTGCATCCTCCTCCTCTTCCTCCTCCCACCATTTCTCCCCCTGCCTCCTCTCTCAGTGCGCTTGTCCATCCCCAGAGGTGGCTGCTCCGTTCGGGCCCGGCCCGACGGTGGGTGATTTATCGCTCTGCAGCAGTGTGGGGGCCACTGTGGTGCTCAGCTGCTCCACATCAGCATGGGGGGATAGTGCGCTGCAGTGCAGCAAATCCACTCATTAACCTGGGCCCAGGGACAACCACGGTGTGCCTGGGTCACAGCCAGTAGAGGGGAGAGCGGAGGAGCACCAACACTGCACCCACCTGCAGGTGAGCCCATTCAGAGACGTGCACAACCGCGGGCGACCATTACATCTAATGCACGCGAACGCACGAAAAGTTGACGCATCCGACTGCTTATTTCTGTTGAAAGAGGATTAAACAGATCTTTGAAGATCTTTAAAATAAAAAGATAGCTTAGTAATTATAGAATAAACAGTAAGGGAAATTCAGTGAATGTCACATGGCTGCCCTAGAAACTTGTTAAATGTACCAGAGGTAAATGGATGCATCCCAAAATTGCTTTCACAATTATAGCTAAGCCAAACCGAGGGAAATCGTTTGCCATTTCTCTTTAACCAAAATAGCATCAAGCTTTGAATTGCTCATACGTTGTTTCCTCCCCCCATCACAGGCCTAGCTAAGCTTCTTCTACAAACATGATTAAATACAGTAAATGGGAATTGTGTGAAAATGCACTGTATGTGAGGCCCTCATTAAAAAAAGAAGAAAAAAAAAAAGAAGTGAGGAATTGTTTTTTAGGCATTTACACACATAGTATGCAAGAACATGTATATAATTATACATCATTACCCGGAATTCGAAAGTCAAGCTCAACTAGAGGTCATATGGTTTATTATTTCAACCATCAGGGTCATCACCTGTTATCTCACGCTGCCAGGTTGGTAGCGGGGAGAAATTCATCAACAAGAGAGGACGGCTGCTTCTCATTATTGCAGGAATTTCACCCACAAGGCAGTATCCAGGCCTTGTTGATCCTGGCGTGGATCTAACGGCGGGATGAGCGGTGCTATTGACCATCTTTCGACTTAAGACGAAAGGCCAGCGGTGGGATTTAGCAGTGTTTCTAGTCGAAAGTGGGATCAAACCAGTTTGGGTGGGCAGGAAATAAGCCCTGATCTACCATGTTATGATCCACAGCTGTCTCTGCCAGCAAGAGCCATGGAGGGCTGAAGGTAGGGGCAGCAGAGAGGAAGGAAAAGGGCCCGAAAGAAATGTAACCTCATTGGGCAGGACTTGAGGCAACAGTACCACTGGGAGTTGCTGTGACTGGATTTAGGGAGAAGAGGAGAAATGAGGCAAGACATCGAAAATGACGGAGATGATAAATCACGCCACAGTCCACAAAAGAGTCGGGACATGATATAGTGAGTCAGGACGCACTTGCGTATGACCCGGCAGATTTCGCTGAAGCTATCCTGCAAGAACCAGAGAGAATAAAATGTTTTCCAGGTGCACTTTTGAACACACCAGAGTGCAGATAATACATTTTCTGAGAGGGGCTGGAAGTACTCTCGCAGTTTCCTCCCCTACTGCTCTTTTTGGCTCGGACTGAAGCCGGATCCCTGGGTTCCAGGCCAGAGAGGTGCTGTGCAAACAGGTCTCCACCATCTCACATGCTAAGATGTATGAGTGAACAACGCCAGGGCGACACCCTGTGACATATGGCGCAAGTCTTCATAAAGGGACAGCGGCTGCTGCGGCTATAAGGATAAACAAGATGAATATATCCCCAATGTCAATACGATTTGCACGGCCAACGCACGGCCACCTGTCCCCCAAACAAATAAGAGCTGAGATTTACGACCTCCTCCTGGTTGCTCCTTCCGTCCTCCGACATGATGCCACATATGGGAGAAAGTGCAGAAAATAAATAGAAATACCAGGAAAAAAAAAGAAAAGGAGTTGGTTACATAAGAACAATACTGGAGAGCCGTCCTGCAACTTGGAGCATGCACACACACACACACACAAAGTGAGAAAGGAATCACATCGTTCTCTGTCAAGTTGCGAGGTGGATTTGTTTTTATTTTACGGCTCTTCTCAGCCGATGGAAAATGAGAAGAGGACAGTGAATGAGGAAAAAGTCTATTTCAAGGTGAATCTGTAGACATGACACCGCAGCGAGTCTAACATCTGCAGCATAACCCAATAATTCATCTCTCACATCAGCATTCAAGACAAGTCATGGGGCTGGAAAAACAACAAAAAGGACCAAGGACTTAGGAGTGAGAACAGAAAGGAGACGCCAGAGAGAAGCAAAGAGAGAAGGGACCGTTGAAGGATTTTACCGTCTCGTATTCTTGAAAGAGACCAAGAGGAGATAAAGAATAAACATTTGGCCTGACACCAAACTTAATTCATTTCATTTTTTGATCCAGATGCTTACTAGATTCAGTTCAGAGTCAATTATTGTTCGTTAATAACAACAGTGACTTGGTTTATCCTCGCTAAATACTCGTTTTTACCAAGGCGACAGTGCAGGGAAGTGTAACTGCTACTATGATGCTTTGATGGAGTACAAATATATTTATACAAGATTTAAGAGAACATTTTCAGTCTCTTTTTGAGTGCGCTGATTTGTTAGGAAAGATGTTCTCATCCTTCTACTCTGCTGCAATATGAAACATAACTGGCATTGCAGGTCTTCATCAAAGGTTCAAAATATTAGCAATCAAATCATTATCCAACTGTAAAATATCCCTAATGAGAATAACAACAATGCTTTTAACACTGCTGCTGGTAACTCACATAATGATAATAATAATGCAACCAGATACAATGTATTGATCCCGACAACACGGCTGTATACATATATTTCCCTGTGTTGTGGAAGTGCTCTTACTTGAAGTCCAAGCTGTGCAGCACGGTTACAAACCATGTGGGTCTCCACCCACATGGCAGATATGTTCAGCACATTCATAAAGTCAATTAATAAAGTGAAAAGAAAAGACAAACACTAAAACAACCAAGCCCAGTGAATACAATAACATGCTCAAATTAAACACTAGTTGTTGTTTAGACAGCTTACACATGTGAACGTGGTAGAATTCACTTTGAGCAACTTTAACCGTTGATGGTTGAATTGTGATCGAAACGTTGAAAATTTCAAATTCCATTTGCGATCCATACAGTGCACACGGCCCTACATTTGGATTAATTCACTGGTCCACTTTCTTCAGAATCAAACTCGTGCATCTTCAGTGGTGCAGTCGCATGTTGCTGTGGGACTTGGGCAGAGAGAACCACTGACCTGGAGTTGCTGCCTGAGCTGAGGCTGGTGCTCAGTGGGACGTGGTCACTCTTCTCTGCAGGCATCTCCGAGGCCGAGGCTGACGATGACTGGGACGATACGGACTCATTGCTGCCCATTGAGGTCTCATCTGCAGCTAGACTGCAACCATCTCCCACTGCTGACACTTGGATGAAATGTAGATATAGATATATAAATAGTATTTTGGAATTAGTTGCATTGTTTCATTATTTTTTTTTCCTGCAGTAAAACAAAGATTCCAGTCTATGCCAGCTTACGGATGATAGCTTGCCTAAAAAAAACGCTGAATAATGTATCAATACATAAGGCAATGCTGCATCGACAGGGGATTTTATGAATCAAACTGCTGTCATAACAGGCGAGACTTACAACCAAGTTGGTATTGTTCATGATAATATACTTCTGCAGTCGTAGACGGGAAACTCTAGAGAGATCCAACCTTTTTTTATTTCAATTTGACTGTCAAGTAAAGATTCTGCTATTGGGAGAAGGGAAAGGCACAGAGAAAATATTAATGTTAAATAAAAAAGTGTTTTTCGCCCAGCAAACACATAAAGCATTTCACTCAAAAGCCCATATGTAATTGAGATTAAGTCTGAACCGCTGCTAGGCTTATGGCCTAATTAATATAAAATGTAACACCATCATTTATACATAAGATGGCCCATATATGCTCAACATCATTAGTTTGTGGACTGTACAGTTTGTGTATTTTATTTATTTTGTTTACATTAAAAGGAATGACACCGATTCATTGAAATGCTTTGTACGTTCACACAGGTGTTGCCAGTTGGGACTAATTAGACCTCAGCTCAGGTTTAAAGAGTATAACATTTCACTTTCCCTTCTGGCCGTGAGATGAATTACATAAACTCTGATGACTTGTGCTTATATCTGGAGGTGAGCTTGCCACACGGTTTACATTTTTTTAAATTACTTTTAATGATTAATATAAATGCCGAGTTTCTTTTTAATCTGGAGCATCCATTCCAGAATCTTTATTTAAAGGCTTTTGTCAAATTCTTTCGCCATACTCTTACAGCTGTGGCTCTGTGGAAAACTAATAATTATATAATAACAATACATTAAAATAAAACTGGCCTTAGACTACAAATTGCTGAGGTCAGAACTCACCTGATGCACAGGAGCCGGTTACTATCATTCTCATTTGATCAATTATCAGAGGAAACTGATGTCCATTTTAAGCGTCTTTGAGTACTATGAAAAGCGCTATAGAAATTGTATGTATTATTATTATTATTAAGCATTTTAAAGACATGAACACACAAAAGGAAAATCCCTCCACAGTAACACAGACAAGAGGCGACTGTGTTCAGCGTGTCATCTGTGGACGCTGCTACGGTTCATCTCGTGGTCACTAGGTAACAGAGTAACCACGAGTGAGTGAATTAATTTAACGCCCAGCTGGAATCAAGATTAAATACACTCAGATGTGTATTTGGTACAACTAGCCCACAACTAAAGTTGGGAAGGTTATAATGTTTATAGGAAGGTGTCAATACCACTTCATGGTCATTTTAAATGATGTGGTTCCTGGTGCTGTTGAGATGTATTGCATTGTACAGGGATGGGTTTCTGTTATTGAAATATGTGAGATTGTAGCTCATATTTAACTGGCAACTGAGTGTATTGTAGTGTAGAAAAGGTTCTCAGTTGAGATCCAAACAGAACACCTTATGTAAACAAACTATCATTCATACCCTTTAATTACCCTAAATGTGTCCTCCCTATATACTCTAAATAACTATGAGTGGGATTGGTGATACTCCCCACTAGTAGTATCACAAAAGACACTGGCAGACAGGAATAGACATCATTAAAAAAATAAAACACTTAAGGTTTCTGTGTCATGGAAAATGTTAATGTAATTGAGTTTCACTAGATTACAGTTTAATACAGTTTTCTTGTGTTATTTATTCTACTTTTAGCCTGGTTCATGGTAGCCAGCTAGCTAGCCAGCTAACGCTTCAACTACGTACAGTTGCTTCATCCATGACAATAGGCCCTTTTGACAGCAGCGATTTTGTGGGTATTATGTGGGTATTATGTGGGAATTATGTAGGAATGATAATACACCCCCCTACGAACTACAATCTGCAAAGTGGTATAGAATATGAATCAGGATGAACTATCGAAGCTACCTTTTTTATTTTTGTATTCATGCCGATTACCAGGAAAATATACATACGGACAAATCTTATAATATATATCCCTCAAACATTTCTTAAATGATGACAGGCCATGTATGTTCAGTTAATTTGTGTCAACCAGTATTTTAAGAACAGATATAGTAAAAGTTTGGCCAAACAATTTATTAATAGCATAAATTATATATGAACTCGCACAAAATTCCCCTCCGATACCTTTTGGGCTCCATAATGAATAAATAAATATTTTAGTTGCATCCTTTCTGGATCACTACGGTAGTTTCATTCCTAAAAAGGTATCTTCTAAGGGCTTTGTAAATCTTAGTTCCTTTAATAATATATTCAGAGGTGTAAATATTAATATTTACAGTTTTTTTATAAGGTTTTTGTTCAACTCAGTTCTTTTGATAATATATTCAGAGGTGTAAATATATACAGGTGCAGGTGTATACGTCGCTTGCCATTCTGAATGTCTAATTCTCGTATAAGGCTTTTGTCAAACTCAGTTCCCTTAATATATTCCGAGGTGTAAATATATACACAGGTGCAGGTGTGTACGTCTCTTACCATTCTGAATGTCTAGGGCTTGTGGATTGTAGACAGCCAGAGGCCGATTCTGTCGATTCAGCGATTTCTTGGACTGCCTTGTGGGAGCGGAGAATACTGGGGCAGCAGGTGAAAGAGGGCAGGACTCTGGAGCATCTGCAAAGATCTGAATACACAATGTGATTACAGTAAGTCTCTAGCAAGACTAAAAGCACAGTGCAATTAAGAGTTGAGCAGCAGCATGTACAGCAGCAGCGTGTCCTTAACTGACCTCACGTAGCGAGCGGCTTTGAGAACTCACAGGCTTTATGTAGTGGTAAATTAATGGCCATTTGCAGCCACAGCATGTGCTCGTAGGACCGGGGGAGAGCCGAGCGGCTCATTGATTGGACGCGAAAAAAACGGCACGTGAGCACATTTTGTTTGTGCCAAAATAAACGAGAGCAGCCCCACACGTAACACAATCGCAAGCCTGTCCAGAAATCTGCGTCTAAGTTACGGTGACATTTCCCCGCAGAGAAACTGACCCACTCTCTGAAAGAACGGAGGGTAAAATAAACAAGGTTCCGACTCGAGGAGGGCCGGCCAACTGGCGCAGCCTGTTTACACCGGGCGGTGTTTACATATTAACTTCTGATCTGGAGTTAAAAGAGAATAGGGCTGCAGAGGAGAGGAAGTCTCAGCAGAGCCTCAGCGAGGATCACAGACAAGGAGAGGAGGAAGGTAGGGAAGGGAGGCGAGAGAGAGAGAGAGAGAGAGGGAGAGAGAAAGTGGCAGGGAAAGTGAGACGGTGTGAAACGAGAGAGGCAGACAGAGAGGAGGAGGCTATGAGAGAGAAAGTTTGCAGGAGAAAGCGGATAGAAAAAGTGAGAAATCTGATATGGCTGAGAGTTTCGGCTACCCCCCTCCCTCTCTCTCCCTCTTTCTCTCCCCCTCTCTCTCTCTCGCTGCAGATGGAGGTGAATGTAAAACAGAGTCTACTGTTGGTATCTGGGGGTATCAACAGTCTGGAGTGGGACTAAGCTGTGAGAGAAGTTAAGCCTGTCTGTCTGCTCAACTTCCCCCTGCTCTAACACGCTGTACTTTCTTTCCTTGCTGCATTCTAACACTACATGCTTTATCACCTGGACGGTGTTGGATACCTCTGGGTTGTCTCGGAGACTGGCACTGTACACTGCGTTTGTTTCACCTAGCCTCTGTATTCTCTCACGCCCCATTTTAGATTTGTGAGCTCGGGTGGAGACATTATTCACAGCACACTTAATATTCAATATTCAATTTAATGAAGTTGGAGGAAAATAAGAAAAAAAGAAAAAAACACTAAAAGCTCTTTGTCTCGAATCAGATAAAACCGAGTGCAGTGCTGCTCCAAACAGATTAGAAAACTAATCTCAAACCCTTTTCTCTTGTGACACTGACAATTATCCCCCTTTGAGGGTTTGACGCCGATTAATGACATTACATGATCCCTTGAACTACAGGTTATGAAAGCACTCGTAAGAAAAACATATGTATTTAGGCAGGCAAAGGACCTTCCGAATTAATTCAAATGTATATGACAATCTACAGAATAACCAACCTACTGAAAACAAACAGTATAACATGTATTTAATCCCAGTGTGAGCAATTGGGGCTCCCCCTATTGGCCAAATAAAAGATTCTGGATATTAAACTGCCGTCTTACTCCTCTGTACCTCAACAACTAAGTGGAGGGTATGCAGCCCCAAAGGGTTTAAGTTCAATGCGATACACATCTTATTATCTGTGAACTGTATTTCTGCTGATTATTTTTGTAAAACAAGCGATAAACACAACACACATGTATTCAGAGCACAAAGTGCATCTTCATTGCTAAAACATTTGCTCAATAAGACAATTTAAAAAGGTGGGGAAGGTGCAATTTTGATATGAGAGTACGGTCTGAACAGCCTTTAATAAATAGAAAAAAAGAAGAGCTTCACAATCGTGACTCTTAGTGCGCCGAAGAGAAATGTTGGTGTCAGACACAGTGTACAGTATGTGCACTTCTCTGCCAACAGAAACTGCCAAATTGAAACTTAAGAGAAAGGAAAAAAAATACAAAACCTCTAAATATTGTAGGAAAGCACTTAGTTCTGAGAGACAGGACCTGCAAACATTCGATCTTTTGCTTTGCTTGCACATTTATTATCCTTCAGTATCAAGTAATTACATGCCACCAAGGTAGATCCACACAAAGGCGCTGTGTGTCCCCACATTCAGATTTGACTCGGTGTCATCATTGTACCCTGCGTTGCCTAGAGAGCAAATTTTTTTAGAAAATAAGAGTTCTGGATAGCAAGTGGAAACACAATTATACGCACAATGTTGCATTGACATAATCATTGAAGTTCAGTCTGTGCAATAAAGATTTGACCAATCAAAGAACAGACATTTCAGGAGAAAATGGAACATAATGCAAATAAAATACTTTTTCTCTGTTCTTACAGATACCGCACTAATTATGGTACGTCCACTGGAATATAGCGTACTGCTATGAAGAGACACTGTATGTTTGGTTTCAAATGCATTACTTTGTGATCCATAATGCCCTGCATGTCTGACAAATCTCATTCTTTACCTTTTCATTGTGTTCAATGAGGATCTCCACCACAATGTTCTGGAACTTCAGATCCATGATGGCGGCGACGGTGTCCTCCTGTGGCCTCATTAGTGTGGGGCCGAACACCACGCCCAGGTTGGCCACGGTCATCAGGTTCTGTTTACTGTGAGCCGCCACACTGAGGAAGATAACATCCCACATTATACACTTGACAGAAAGAGGGATAGATTAAATATGAACAAAGAAAAACGGGAAAACTTGACTCGACTGTAACCGTTACATATAGAGTGCTACAGGGATATCTTAAAACGTGCATTATTTATATTGGTTGTAAAAAGAAGGCTGGTTGTATGGAAGTCTATGAAAACTCACTTGATTTATTACTTCAGTCAACATTGTAAACATGAGTTTATGATCTTGATCGCTGGTTTCAAGTCTTCTTTAATATAGCACGCTCCATTTAGAGTAAAATAGACCATAAAGCGCAGCATGCTTAAGGGCGGGCTTACTGTGATTGACAGGTCGCTGCCGCTACCAGAGCCGTATACAGCGGTGTTTCTTCGTCACTCCTCTTCATTTCAACTATGGTAACTACCGTAGGATTTTTATTATCAGAGAAAATAAACATCCATGTTTTCTCTAGCGAGATGCATTTCATAATTATACGCCACTTTATTAAGTTGAAGGCGGACTAGTGAATTGATGAGGTTGTGTAGTCTCATTCAGCCACTTGTTAGCAACTGCCTTTATAAAAACACATAAAAGCGTAGAAATTCACAAGATGGGTAATTACTGACATTATATATCGTAGAACAATATTTTTTATATGTTAATCATAAATCTTATTTTATGCATCTAACCAAAAACAAACGTCAATAAAACACTGGCTTCAGAAAGTCGAGGGAATGCAAGGTGGAAAAAGTAATTCCTGCAGCACTCTATTGCTATAAATAAAGTATTTAAGCAAACAAGATAAAGAATACATAGCGTCAAATGCTTTCTGAAAGATTTTCCCCATGTAAGCTTATTAAATGAGGTGTTAAGCAACCTCTACATGACAGCCTTACTCAATTAATATCGAGTGCAAAATTGCCCCTTTGCTCTTTTTCTCCTAAATGTCAATGTTTGATTCATCATATTGTGATTTAATGTAATTATTTGTACGATGTTAACAAAAGTTTGTCTTTTTACACAAAGTGACTCTGCTGCTAAAAAGTACTGCAGGAAAGCATCAAAAGTGCATTTTTTTTTTTCCGATAATGCATCATTTCAAACTTAGCGAAATCGAAAGTCAAAAATTAGATATTGTTATCCTTAGGGATAACCATTTTTTTTCTTTTTGATTAAGTGTATTACGGCTTAGTTCTGTTTTACTTGATCCAATTTGTGTCGCTCACATCAGAGGCACTGAACATTGTCAATACATATAGCAGAAACTTCATTTTGAGATAACAAAACCTCTTCAATTAAACATTACGTTGTCCTGCATGTACAGTTCCCATCCATTGTTCCCTACACTGACATGAAATCGAAACATTTATTTATGGATTTAGACATTTTTAAGTTATACACCTGCTTTCAATATCAAGTCCAACAATAACTGTAAGCACTTGTGACAGCAGCTTTTTTGATAATTATGACATTTGATAAAGGGGAATGATACATTTAATCTCTCCTGAATTAGTTTTACAAATGCAAAAACTTCAGTAAATTAAACTTCATCTTAAATATCAGGTCAAAATTGTGGAGGAAAAGAACCTCAGTGTGTAGATAAAGTTATGCAGTCAGGTGAAGAGGTTTCAAATAAAAAAAAGATGATGATGCGTAGTCGAGCAGACGTTTAAATAGCTTCAAAGGATGCCTTTGAAGACAAAAACATTGGTGACAACTCACATTTATAACATCTCTGAAACCATTTCAGATAGGAGTGTGAAATTCTGGCTTTGCTTCCTTCCCCCTGCAGGACATGCACACACGCCAACTTCAGAAAAATATTCGAGTCTCTCCAGTCTGGAGAATTTCACGCTGGATAATCCAAATTCAATTTCTATAGCGCTGCCTTTTTACCAGAGCCCTGATTCTGCAGCGGGGTTTCTATGAAATAAGATCCAGACTTTCACTGCCTAAGGGAAGAGGGATTATTTACTTATTTTCAATTTGCTCATATTTAGTTCATAAAAAGCTTGCCCAGGTAAAACCTTGTAATGTTAGCGTGCATTATTTCTTAAATCTCTCTTCCTATCTAATCTCACATATAGAGTGATGCACAATAGTTTTCTATCCAGGGGTGTATATATTATCTCAACAGAGGGCTTAATTTGAAAGGTCCATTATATTTCACTTTCAACCAACCGCATTGTACATGTCGGGTACCACGCAATCCCCCCCCCCCCCCCCCCGACAACTTTCAGTAATTTCAAACGGAGCGTCGAGATGCTAGCGGCATTCATTTTCTTAGCCATCAGTCACCGAGTAGACGGAGAGGAGATGGAGTGACAGCAGGGAAGGGGGAGTGAAGAGAGTGGGAGTGAAGAGGAGAGAGAGAGAGAGAGAAAGCATGTGGAGTGAGAATGAGGAGACAGACAGGAAGAGAGAACTGAGAGAGCGAGAGGGGGTGGAGATTGGCTGAACTATGACCAAGGAACTATGAACACTCACTTGGCCAGATGCTTCATGAGCAGCCCGAGGACTTGCCGATTCTTCTCCGGTAGTTTGTGGACCAGGCGGTGAACGGCCTGGATGCGAGACTCTGGACTGCCGCCCTCTGTTCAAACGCAGGAGCAGCCACGCACTGGGATTAACCGACATGGATGTACCTGCTCCCCTCAGGGGGTGAAGGGCCAACACTACTTTACAACATTAGCAAACAGCAAATGTAAAGAGATGATGAGACACGATGTGTATTCTTGATCTGGTACACCACAAGAAATAAAAGTGATCCACCAGAAAATAATTGAAGTCTCTACTGCTTCGAAAGTCTTTTAAAACTAATTGGATACATTCTGGAAAACCCCCCCAAAAAAAGAGAAAGCCAGTGGATCTTTGAGGACACAATGATCAGTGGCCATCGCCTCATGTATACGGATTGGAGGATGATACATCCCAGTTTAAATAAGCGAAGAAGGGGTGTGAAAGTGATATATAGTCTGAAGCCTCCCAGAATTTGGCAGCAGGCACCACTATGCTGGCGAAGGAGATAGCTTTACGTTACTGTCGCTACCGTATAAAAGGGTTGTGTTAAAACCCCCAAAGATCATCTCTTAAACATTTCCTCACACATGGGCATCTGACCGCCCACACACAAACGCATGCACACGCGCACAAACACACACACACACACACACACACACACACACACACACACACACACACAGACAGACACATAAAAACATCATTACTATGGGAACGACAAGGATTTAAACATGGAAAAAGCTGCTTATGGATGCTGTCATCCATCAAAAAAAATATTCGTTGCTAATCCATTTTTTTCCCCTTGTTATGAGGGCATTGCGAGCGCCTGATAAAAATGTCAACCTGATCCAATTATAGCACTTGTTGTAATAGGATTCAAGTTTGGCTTGCTTTAAAAAATACAAACATTTACCACAAAAATGATGTTATGTGGGCGAAAAAAAAGAAAAATAA
This sequence comes from Liparis tanakae, assembly GCA_036178185.1. Classification (NCBI taxonomy): domain Eukaryota; kingdom Metazoa; phylum Chordata; class Actinopteri; order Perciformes; family Liparidae; genus Liparis; species Liparis tanakae. The sequence goes on from CM070110.1 coordinate 6,315,697, forward strand.
GTGTCTTTTTGATGTTCAAGGTCATTCACTGGACCTTTTGAGGGCATGCAAATTAAAGCATATTTATCATTTTAAAGCTTTTAGCCGTCACCTTAAATGGCTTATTTGGCCACAGGTAAAAAAAATTATCACGATGGGCTCACATGGAAAATAATCTGAAATGTCAAAAATGTATCTCTAAACTGTAGTCGGATGAAACGATTCTTCAAATCTGAAAAACTGCGAGTGCAAATTCATGACACCAAGTAAGAAGGCATAAAGTTAGTTATAGTATTAAGCATTTCGCTTTTTAAGGACCCCTGTGAAGATGAGGACAACTGTGGATAGATTCTTATCAGCATTCAAGACACACACACACACACAGACCAGGAGCTTTCAGACTATGAATCCTTTACTTAAGAGGATTGGCAAATATTACCCACTTATAATAATTGTTAAAAAGTTTACAAAAAGTTAATAAAAGTGATTTAACTGTTTTTGCTTGACTGCGTATTTTCAATAACTCACTGAAGGAGATGGACTCTGGAAACTGTACACCACATGTGTACACTGTTATGGTCGATATGTAGTGGTGGAATAAGAGGTCAAACTTACTTGCAAGGCTAATAAACTCTTTGTAAAGTCCATAGGTCATCAACGGCTCAGGAAGGCTCCTTCATAGAGATAGAGAGAGAGAGAGAGAGGGAGAGGGAGAGAGAGAGAAGGGTTAGGGGGCAGTGGGTGGAGAAGCGAGAGCTGAAGTGAGCGAGGGGGGTACAGAAATAGCCGGCACACTGTTTTATAGGGTCTGCACACAGCAATGATTAATGTGACCGGGCGAGGGGATGGAATTAGATGGTGCACACGTTGAGATAACCAAGTTCATCTGAAGGTACTTCCACACTGCAGCTGGCAAGTGGCCAAAGGTACTTAGCCTCAGAGGAAAGTGAGGAGATTGACCCGGCTTCTTTTTTTCTATTTTTTCAGCAGGCCGGCCACAAAGTAAAAGACATGTCAGAGCAACGCTCAGCAGGGTTTAATATAGCATAACAATATGGATAAGATAGGTTGGTTTAAACGGTGTTTGCCTGATTGAACACAGCGATGACGCCCTTGAAACCAGAGGAGACCGAGAGGGACAGAGTCTCACATCCCGTTACAAAACGCGTCCTTTGAAAAGTCCAAAGCTTAAAATGAGCCCATCGCATCACGATTAACCCCTTTGAATAGAACCGATCAGAATACCTGTTGATGGAGGACAGTGTAATCCCACAATGTTATACTGCAGAGCACGTTTGAGATTACACTTCCAGGTAGCATCGTTCATTCTAGTGAACAGAGGGAGAAACGCTAAACGGAGCATCAATAGTTCTGATGTTGTTATTCTTTATTTTAGGTTTTAGCACTGTCAGTTAAACTGATAGTAATTATTGGAAAAATAGCTTGATCATAATCAATATTTTACTTCTTAAATATGTTTATTTTTCACAATGATAATATCTTTAAATAGCCTCAAATGTACATGAATGAACACTGCGCACATTAAGATGTATCGTTTTCAATATTTTGTTATACAAATAAATGGATTGTTGTTTTCTGATTGGTTAGTTTTGCTGCTTATTTCATAAGCTTCTTGTTTTTGCTGTGTTTTTCTGAATTATGTTAGCATATCCCCCCCACCCCCACTCCCCGCCTTCTTTTTACGTCACCGTTAGATTTTTTTGAGAGGTTCAGGGGAGGTGCGTTGTCCCATTTCAGATTTGTATTCATATTCTGGATTTGTGCACAAGATGGATCTAAAACCATAATTGCTTAAATATATGTGTACAAGCTTCTTGTGAATATTTTTACCGTGTTAATAAGGAAAACAGGCTAACTCCAAACTCAGAAAATACAACTTTGCTTTCATTTTAATAAGCAAAGCCAACTCAATTTGTTGCTAACCGCACATGTTTACAAAAACAAATTGCCATTTAAATGAAAACTGCCTCAGCTTCTTACAACCAAACTACCTTTTTAATCTTTGAACTTCACCCACTCTGTCAGCCAGAAAGGAGTTGGCGAGTGTGGAACAGGTGTGCAGTTAGCAATGTGACCTCGCGAGGAGTTAATTAGCCAGCAGCACTTTGCATAATGAACTCATTTTATATAAAAGACAGAGACGAGAATGGATTGAATGTTTCATATTCAAGTGAACAGAGCCTCCATCATATTCATCAAAAGAGAGTTATACCAAAAAAAAAGGTCCATTATCCACTGGGGTTATCTTAGGTCAGAAGTGACGTACGGCAACTCTGAATCAATTATGCACCAGGAGTCACGTCACATCTTCCGAACGCATTAATACAAGAAGACGAATATACGAAAATGAACTTGCATCTCGGGGGTTAGTATTAATATGAATGTATAATGTTGTGGGTGACACAACGAGTTAAACTGGACACAACAGAGGTTTAAGAATTGATAAGCAAACTATCAATATAATCAGTGCTTACCCAGTAGAAACTGATGATGTGAGGGCTATAAGTAATTATACATTTATTAACAATTTACTGTTTTTTTAACATTTTACAGTTTTTTCCATAACATGTCAGAAAACATAGAAAATGTCAGTTATAATTCCAAACAAAGATTTCTGGTTTTATTAATTTTGTCCAAAAGGTCCAAAGATATCCAGGTGAGATCACACATAAAAAAAATAATTAGCAGAAAATAGTCTATTTGAGAATTATTGCTGGAAAATAACTAAAGCAATGAATCCGTTATCAAATTAGTTGCCAATTATTTTCCTGTCAATCAACTAATAGGTTACTCGACAGCTTCAGGTGGTTTACATGTGTGCACGTGTGCCTCTAATCCTCTAATCCCACTGATCCTTACCTCAGATACAGCTTCAGCGTACTCGTCACCGTCTTCACGTCCCAGTCCTCGCTGGTGGACAGATCCACTTCGTCGCTCTCCTCAACTGAATTAAAAACACAATCACCAACACATCTTTATGGAATATTAACACAACACACCAGCTAACGATTGTTTTACACATCAAGCGGCCACATGTTCTGCGTGATTCTGTAAGCAGCCTGGAAAGTCAAAATATGTAACATAAATGTGTAACCAGTAACAAGTCATGAGAGGATAAAAGCCGTGCTGCTGGCCTTGGGGGTCGAGTCTAGGCGAGCCCCAGTGGACATGGAAGGAAGCTACAGCTTCTGCAGAGGGCTGCTGGTTCTATACTCATCACGAGTTTAATTAATCCCTCACTACTTTGCTGGCTCCACAGGGACTCCAGAGCTGTGTTTTGCTGAAAATTGAGGTGGCACATTATCGTGACAGTCACTGACTGATGTATTACAGAGGATGTGGAAGTGTAACGCGTCAGTTACATGAACTGCACAAGACTCGGGTCAACGCCCATATTTTAGCTTCGTAGGTGGTCTGTGTTGCATAGCTTTTCGGAAAATATTTATTATTTCTTCTAAGCACCGCAGCCAGGAGGACTGGGTGTTTCTCCGCCTAGTCTGTCCAAAAAATGTTTTTGAAGAGTGATTGTAGTCAGAGCTGCGCCTCTCCAAGGGTGTATGTGTTGAGATTAATGAGGTCTGTAAAGACTCGGTAGTCCGCTCGAGCACACACAGACTCGGACCTGCTGAGGTCAAGGACACACAAGGAAAATGATTGGCAGGAGCAGTTGGCGTAGCATTGATTATGATACTGCTGACCACAAGGCAGCAGCAAGTTCAAAGATATCATAATTTGTTATATTTATCTTGGTTATGGGCATTAAGCCCTTGGGGAAGGAGCTGTACTGTGTGGCGACTGGAGCGTAGCAGCTAACGCTAGTGTTGCAGTTCCCTTGACATCTTTAGACGCAGAAAAACATTTTGCAATACAAATCCCCGACGCAGCGCATTTAACCCGTTAAAACTAAGGAAAGGCAAAATGACAAACTGGTCCAATTCATTTGAAATTAAGTCCAAGATGACCTTCATTAAATGTCATGCATCGATGAACAATGGGGTGAGGAAATCTGAACACTATCATCAATGAAAGCGACGCATGGATGTGTGACATGTGCGCTGTGGGAAGATGGATGTAATCATTTCCAAAACCGTGTTCTAAAACATGTTTTATCTAATTAAATATTCAGATTCTATCAGTTTTGTTTGGTGTTTAGAGTTTCAAAAACAACATTTTCCATTGCAGTCAAAACAAAAAGTCTCCGAATGCTCTACTGAGGGACACATCTGTATTAATGGTGTGGTGTAGCAGCATCTAACAGCATCAATAAAAAACTAATAACATCATATTTTTAAAGGGTGATGTCATAAAAAATGACAGGTGTTGAAAGCTCATTTAGAAAATGTCAATTAAAACTTCAAATGTAAAAAAGATAATGCACTGGGTTGCCAGATCCCTCCCCAAAAAAGAGACAGCAAACTGGTTTGTAATTATAAAAAATTCACCGTTGCTGATTAAAAGGTTCAAATAGCAAACATGCCTCTCCTACAAAAACATAACTAAATACTCAGTAGGGTGCAGATTTTATAGGTTACTTTTACAACATCGTGGTCCTGATGGTAAGATAGTATATACTGTAAGCTTCCAACATCGGATTCGGCGGGCTGTGTCCGACCGTTATTTTCCAACATTCACGCCCACATCACACCGTGATTGGCCAGCAGTGTGGAAGTGAGTAAGGAGACAGAGTTTGAACTTTTCTCTCCCTCGCTCCTTTTATTCCATCTTTATGGAACTATTCATGCCACTTTTTATGGGAACGCATGAGTGCGACACCATATACGTCTTCAAAAGGAAACATCTGAAAATGTGTGCCGCATTTGTGCGTCTCTTTCCTCCCTAAGCGCTCTAGCTCCTCCTTCGCGTGTGGCCATTCGTTCTGAGTGAGCGTAACCTCATTTGCCTTGCAACCTCTTGTGGGAGTTTGGACCCTCAGGCTTAAAAAAATAAAAAATAAAATCACCAGCCTAGAGTGATATCAAGATAGTGTTTTGAATCGATATTATTTCACAGATTTAGGAAGCAACGTACACATTCAAGCATCTGTTCAGCTCTGGGCAGTAAACCCATTAATGGCCACTTTAATGGTAATTTCTGCCTTAAAATTGAGAAACGAATTGAGCAGTCCTTTTCAATCTCACACCATTCCTCAAATGTGCTTATCTCTGCAATTAGATCCACAGAACCAAGACAATATGACCAACACCAGACACACCGCTGCCACTTCCTGTACAAGGGACAGAATGCAGCTCACTTCTCCGGCTATTTTGTTGCCTGACATTCAATAGGTGCCGCTCTCTTTGTATATACTGTAATGTGATGGGAGACTCGTTTTCTATCACTCTGTCCGCTCTGATTGGACGGTGGCCATGTCGGTGGGTGAGACATGAAAAGAAGGAGGAGTGGGAGGATACGAAGACTTTCTTAAGGGTTTAAAGCTCGCTTCACCCACTCACTGTGAACTGTACTGTGCAAGAAATGTTTGTGAATGTGTTGGGTTTGTCATTTCAGGGATAAAATATAAGTTTTCAAGGCAGATCTGTAAAAATATCTTATTATATATGTTCAATGTGTGGACCAGCATGTGCAAACATTAAAGTGCAAGCAATATCTGTATTTTCTCTTTGTTAACAATAAGATGTGGAATGCCCACAGCTCACAGTGGCATGCTTCCTTCACTTTGTTCAGGTTTTAAAGAAACTTCTTAGAAATGCAGCAGCCGAGTGTTAATGGAGTCCACAGCATGAGTCGGCATGTTGGAAGGCTGGAAGGTTTTTGGAGGGGAAGGTGAGGCAGGCTGATGGCTGCCGGAGTTTGTTGTTATTCTGAACACAGAGCTGGAAGGGAGCTGGCGTCTGCTGGAGACGGCAGGAAACCAGAGAGCAGACAGGGAGCCATGGATAGGACAAAGGACAAGCTCTATAGAAAATGAGTTGAGTGAAAGGGATTCAAGTGAGGGGCATAAAGGAAATTGAGAACGACGACTGATAGCCTGCCGCGAGTACATGAGAGGCGGATTTAGTGGCGTGTTAATGAAGCGTAAGCTAAAAAGTGCAAGGACGTGGATGGGGGGGGGGGGGGGACCATGTCTGGAGGATATAAAACTGAAATTAAGTGAGGAAAAGATTCTCCCAGGCACTTGTTGCACATTAGAAAGACATGTGGCTGATTGTCAGTCGCTATCTGTTTAATGTCGTCCCAACAGACACATTCATTACGTCTGCACATTTCACTTAACTGGCCGCGACCTAATATCGCATAGATAGTGCAGAGGCATTTACATTAAAATGTTAAGTTATTTAGCTCTTACCAAAATAAAATAATATAATTCGACTTACCAATCATTAATGAGAGGAGCTTCTGGACCTTGGAGCTTACCCCAACCACTCTGTACAGGCCTTGGTCATTAATACCTGAAATAAATAATGACACTTTATTTGTAATGCAGTGCTTTTAATAAGGCTGTAAAATGCTTTACATTTAAAAGAACAAGCAAGGCAGAAGATAAATGAAAACAAAAACAAAAACAAACAGGATTAAGAACAGAAACACAAAAGAAAGAACTATAGAGAGGGACTAGACCAAAATGAAAAGCAAATTGATAAGAACGTTGGTGCTACACCATGAAAAGCGTTCTATTATCTACAGTACATGCTCCCTGCCGCACCTCCCCGTCAGCTTTTGGTTTCGCTATTGGAGCAAGTCTGCCCCCGTGTGTAGGGATAACAACACTGCACCGATGGTACTATTCACCAATTGTCATGTTAAATTTGCCCACATAAATCACCTTCTCTCAACTGAGCGTTCCTATATTTACATATCTGAGGCTCACCTCTCGTCTCGATGGCGCTGATGGAGTTCTTCATCAAACTCAAACCTACATCATCCAGCTGGGCATCAACTGCAGAGAGAAGAAAACATTATGCATTTGTTTTAAAAAGGTGGTGCACTCGTGAAACTTTATGATATTCTTTTAAAGATGCAAAGTCTGGTACAGCAAGATTGCTTACTTCCTCTTTCTTTGGAATAAGTCATCCCAAGATAGTGTCCAGTCTAAACACATGAAGAACAATGTTATGGCTTTTTGAACAATAAACACAGGAAAGAAAGTGCAGGGATGTGGAAGTGTATAACATTAAAAATAATAGTTTTTTATCAGATGAAAGTGAATGCAGCGGAGCTACATGACTCAAGTGAGCGGTCGAAGATGACGCAGTGCAGGTGGCTGACTCACAGGTTCCTTCCCGCCCATGGCCTGCATCCAGAACTTGTGGTCATCCTCGGACAGAGCCTGGACTGTCAACACTGTGCCTGGCCTGAAAGAGAGCCACAGCACATCAGAGTTAGAGGTACAGAGCCGTAAGGAATCAAACCGGGTCAATAGAAAACATAAAATGAGCTTAGCGATCTTTGAAAAAAGAAATACAAAAAAAAAAACTCTAACATGCACTCCAAATTTTCACTAAATACAAATATGAGCTCTATTAAGATAAGATAAGATAAGATATTCATTTATTAGTCCCACAGTGGGGAAATTTCAGGATCACAGCAGTGGATGTACATTAGAGCATTAATAAAAAAATAAATACTAAATACTCAAATGTATTAGTATATAATATACTAATATAATAAAATAATAAAATAATAATATATTAGTCGTCAATACAGGTTTATGAGACCTATCACGTGTTACCACATAGATATAAGGTTACTCATCCCAATTAGATGGATGCATGGACTCAAATTACCATTCTAAATCTGGGGTATTGCTCTTCCTATTAATACAACAGAAAGAATGGCAGGGCAGAAAAAAGTTGAGTGTCCAAAAAATATATATTACAGCACGGAACAGCAGGGTGTGACACATTCTCCTCGCTAAGTGTGTGAGGGCGGCCCTCTCACACAAATCCTGCTGTCCCGCCCTCAATGATCCAAAACACACATGGAGCAGTAAGCTGAACTGGGCGTGTGCAGCCAAGACTTTAAGAAAGGCTGTTCGTGTGTAATATCACATCGTATCATCTATGTGCTCCGTGGACGTAGCATGAGCATATGATTATCAGAAGAAATGTTCAGATATTTGTGAAGTAACCGTGTCAACTTGAGGCATAATGTAGAATGATAGTACATGCACTGTCTATGTATATGTATATATATATATATATAAAATTTAATTTTACATTACTGTATTTACATATATGTTGTATATATACATATTATTTTATTTTGTATTTTATATTTCACTTTGAATACTATACTTTATGCACAGTCACTTTCTTTCTTATATCTATATTTTATTGTGTTTTATTTTATCGGTGCTACTATGTCAACACATTTTCCCTTGGGGATTAATAAAGTATATTTCTATTCTATTCTATTCTATTCTTCTATGCACCGTTATCATATCGGATGCATTATTACAATGCGTTGGAGAAAAGAAAAAAAAGGGGAAGATGTACCGATCGGTTATGTCGAGTTCTAAGCAGAACCTCCTGTCAAACATGTCCGTCGTCTTGCGGAGACAGGACTTGAGCGTGACGGACTCGGTCTCCCCCTGAAAGAAAAAAAGAGAGAGAGAGAAAGCCTTTAATGTACAGACACAAACATGATTGCGTAGTGAACAAAGTGGTTGAGATTTCATTAATAACCCATTGTTCCATGCGTTGCAGGTCTACTCACAATCTTGCCACCAGATCTGTGGTCGAAGGTCACCATGTGCAGAATCTTCTGCTCTTTGACAAATGTGCTGTAGCGCTTGACCCAACTGGAACCAAAGGGAGGGGGCCCTGCAGGAACACGGGTGTGGCCCAGACAGTCAACACTATTCACATATTCACTATTAACATTCAGTATTGCTTCACGCAGAAGTATCAAGGACGACATCCGGAATGGCAACGTGTGAAAGCATGTAGAGCCACTTAAAAAAAATAACAATAATAATAATATTATTAAGTCAAATGCATCATAGTGCATCCTATGTTACTGCAGCTTAAAAATGCATTTGAACCCGTGTTAATTGTATTTATCCTTAAAAGGGATGAAGATAATTAATTCTGTATTCTGTTATGTTATAAATGGGGAGAAAAATACTACTCTTCATCAATTTTACAGAAATTGAATGAAAGTGATATAAGAACCATTCTGCCATTGGACTGTGTGTCTCTGCAACATTTATGAATGGGTGTAATATAACACTCCATAATGAAAAACAACTTTCAAATACATAGAGGACTTACGTTTTTCTTGTACATAGAGGTAACCTTCACAACTGATAGGGCTGGTCTGTCTGTATTCTTGAGGTGTCTCCCTGATCCTCTTCATTAGCTCGTACACCTCTGACCGCGCGCCCTCAAATCGACTTCTTGTCTGGAGGGGCGGGGGTAAACACACGCTCCAGGAAGTCACTTCACAAAGCTCAGTGAATAGGTAGCAGGACCTTCCTAATGAGAGGTCACGTCAACTCCAAACTTATGAGCTTCCCTGGGAAACGCCTTCAGCCCCATGACATTGGTTGAATGGTTGGTAGTAAAGTAAAACTAAGAATGAAACTGAGATAAGGCTGTAACTCTGGGGTGGCCTCACAGCAAGAATGAAGAATAAAAAGAAAGGATGGACAAATCAAAACAAAAAGCAAAGTAAATATTAGAATCGTCAACGGGCCATGACGCTCTGTTTTTAGCTTTAGTGGTTGTGTTGAGTAGGAAATTATTTAAAAAGAGGTTATCTACAAGAACTTAATGAGCTGATCATATATCCCGGTTTTGTTTCACGGGCCTTTCAGATCGCAACTTTTAATTAGTTTCACTCTGGCTCCCATTACGCTCAAGCTGTTTTCTATTTTTTATCTGAACACACACATTGTACACAAGCGATTGCCGTCAAGCTTAGAAACATCCTAATGCAAATATAATAGGAAAACATTCATATTTCTTACATTCTGAATATTGATCTGCAGGGCTTTTTTATAATGGTCAAAGTCGTTGGCGAGCTCGAAGCCCTGGTGATAGAAGGTGAAGACGGTCTGAAAGAAGGCCAGCATCTAAAAAGATCACAACACAAACAGATACGGGATGTTAATCTCAAGTCATCGAGAGAAAGAAACTCACAACAAAATCATTGTTTGGTAAATGTGACATATCCTAAATTTCCCTGTTGCTTTTATTAATGTGAAAGCCGATTGCCCGTGTCGGTGCTGACAGGCCACGGAGGAGAGAGAGTCGCTCACCGGCTCCACACACTCAAACTTCTTTCTCTCCTGGATCTCCTGCAGTTTGCACACGTAGTCCAGTGACTCCTCCTGGAAGCGCAGCTTCACGGTTTCCACCTGGCTGTCCGCCTGCGGGGGAGGAGAACATGCATCAAGATGATTACAGACAGACAGACGCACTCGAGCGAAGACGAAACACAGAGATAGCTGAGATACAGTGGAAATTGGCATTATGCTCTCGCTTTTGAAGTCGTTTGAGTTTCTACGTAGATAAGATTTCTAATGTAGATTTCTAATGTAGATTAAATCAAGCTATATGGCCCCAAATAAAAAGTGTGTCCCAGAGGGCTGTGTGATGTGTACAGAATGCCACACCCTCTATCCGTATACTGCAGATACAGACCAAGAAGGGACACACACAACGAAACTAAGGGGTAGATTTAAACAAAGAAAAACCCCAGCAGGGGGAGGGGGGGGTAGTTTCATTCTTGCTATGAGGAGTCCACCCCAGAATAATAGTTAAAACACACACAAGTTTGCAATGTAGAACTTTGATTGTAATTCTTGATATACAGTCTTTGTACAACAAGATACTAGCTGATATCTTTTCTGACTAAATAGCAGCAACTGATAAGTAACTATTTATATTTACACTGCAATGAGTGTTCACATAGCTGTGCTTTTTATATATATAGATATGCTGCAGTTCATTCATTGAGCTGACCAGAGAATCCGATGCGGTATTGATGAAGCATATGACTCTTGCGGCTGTGAATGAATCACTGGGTCTATTTATTCACGCCTCATAGAAATCATTGTTGGTTCCACAAGAGTCACAGAGAACGGAGCAGCCTGCAGCCATCATGTCAACTATTTTGAGTGTCCTCTCTGGTTGGTGTATACAACATATAGCTTAGCCTTACATGGCTACATGGCAAAGACAGAAGGGCAGAAACATTGTTTAGTGAGAGGTTGGTAACTTCTCCACGATGTTAAATGACCATGCGATAGCAGTGTAGCGTGCAGCGTCGGAAACACACCAGGGCAAAGGGCAAAACTGCCCCTGAGAAATATAATTGTGCCCCTGATATCACTAGGAGAGGGGCAACACATGCCCCCATCATTTTGATGATTTAATAGTATTTTGTTTTTGTTCTTTGTTGTGTGTGACACAAAATAAATCCATAAATATAATTTTGAATTATAAAAAAACAAAGAAATAAGTTATAATTGTTCATAGTTGTTTAAACATGTATAATAATAATAACAATAATAACAATAATAATAAATATCCACATAGAAATAAGAATACAATTGAATATGATTGTCTGATTTATGTTGTATTTTTGTTTAAAAAGTCGTAGAAAACAGTAGACTTAGCTTAGTAGTCTTATAATTGCCATTCGTAGGAAAATTGCTCACATACTTTAAGCCTGAATAAGTATATTTGCTATTTTTGAACAAAGGTTAAATGTTATTTCACAAGTTAAAAAAAAAAATTCACCCAATTTCCTTTTAAATGCCCCTGGATTTCAGTCAGTGGGGCAAAAAGTGCCCCCTAAAAAAATTGTACATTTCCTACCCTGGTAACAAGGATTGTTCCCATACTACAGCAACCAGCATTCACATTACTATCACAACACAAGCGAGCAGACATTTCCTCTCCCAAAAAGCCAAGAAAACTGTTGCTGCAAGGCATGTTAGTGGAAACTTGCACGGTCCAACAGGTTTTGCAGCGAGGCTCTTCCCCCGTGGCACCAAAGGCAAAAAAACAAAACAGGGAATCTCAACAACACAAAATAGCCATTTTACTGGCTTTATGAATTGCTATTTTCTGCATTTTAGAAATCCGTCGGGAGAGTTCAGGCAAGGATAAATACCTCTTGTAGCTGCGTGTCTTTCTTCTTTGCCGACATATTCAGAAGCTTCTCCAGAGAGCTGTAGTACTTCTCGGTTTCTTTCTCATACTTCTTTCTTTCCGCCTGAAGAAGGAATATAAGGAGAGGAAAATATGAAATTAGTCTTGAGGAAAAAGGAATCAAAGCCATTTGTGCAGTGAAATTGATATGCTTTCAGCATCCAACTGTAAAATATATACTCTTGTACATTTAGATTGTTTTAACAAACACTGACACACATCAACTCAGAGCTTCAACACATTGTGGGAAGAGAAACCATCATACTTTACCCTGACTGTACCAAGATGGTCTTTCCTGAACTTCTCCAGGGGTTTCATTAAGGTTTCTGTGATGTTTCTCATCTAGACAGACACCACAACAACAACACCTTCATTACTGCTCATTACGTGGTGACCAACCCCAGTGACATGTCATGTGACACAACAACATTTCGCAGTAGCTGACTCCATGGAGGAGTGGCTCTTTTTCGATTATTACAATATTTACATTACTGCAATGACATTACTATGATTCTATAATATTTTCCTTCCAATGAGGAACTAATAAAGCCAATGTATTTTCTTTCACTCCCCAGTGCTCTGCTGTGCTCTGCTGCAGGACATGTCTGTGCCTGCATGCCCATCCTACTTTTCCTTACTTTGCACTGTGATGTCATCCCACTATGATAAGCCGTGCTGTGCTGAGCAGTGTTTACCCGTATGGTCTGAGCCAGGCGCTAAAACAGTCATCTCAGCCAGCGACTGATGATGGGCCCACTCCCTAACCTCAGACACTACAGACAGACAGGCATTGCAACACAGTGGCTGTTCATAGAAAGTCACACACACTAAACTGTTTATCCCAGTCCAAAGAAGTGGAATGTTTTTAATTCTTTCTTTTGAAAGTATTTTTGCCCAACTATCCCTGGCCGTCAAACTAGTCTCACATTAAATGAATCTTTAAAAGAGGAGCTTCGTCGAAGCAAATCGATGACATCACATCTACGGAGGTCACAAATAACCCACAGGACAAGAAGGTGCAACACCTCTAATACCACCGTATAGTTAATAGTGGGGCACTTTTAACACTTTAGGGAAGCAGTTTATATCCCACTGTAACCATCACGGGTCATTAAAGAAGGTTGAACTTTCTTCCATGTGATGTGATTTATAAAATAGCAACTGTAACGCTGCTGCCTGATGCAAAAGCTAGTTTTATGGTGCTCATAAAGAGCTAAATTGTTGTGGACCTTGGGTGCAGAAGCTTATGTGAATCTTTCGTGGTATTTAAAAGCTTGGCTGTGACAAAGTGGATCCTGTCCTCTCTGCAGCCACTCCCCAGGCCAGTTGTGTGACAGTGACTATCAGACGAGCACAACTGTTTGAGCACTATCAATACATATGTAGCCACTGGGGAGGTGACTGGATGCTGGGGTCTTACTATAAACGTCAGATATAATTATATTACGTGTGCCTGTCTGAATCTCTGGCAGATGAGTGAGTCATACATTAATAGATGCAAGTACCAAATATGGGCAGTGATAGGTGTAGGCTGGTTGGAAATACACACAGGGATGCAAGGATATAAAGTTAAACCATTTAGATGTAGCACACCACAGACAGACTGACAGGTATTTGCCCTGACATTCAAGCAGGTTTTGACTGGTTGTTCTCACCATCAGCTCTCTTTGTTCTTCGAGGTTCTTGAGGAATGAGGAGAACTCTTGCAAAGATTCATCTGAAGTAAAAACAAAGAAAAAAATCTAACTGAATTCTCTCTGTCCGTCTTACACACACACAACATGAAAAGAATACATAAACATTGGTAACAGAACTGGTGGTTAGTTTCCATCATGTAAAGAGATAAACCACAGGTTGCAAAGCTTTCTGTGGCAAATTTGTGTATTTGGGCAATACAAAGTCAATCGAATGGAATTGTAAATAAACCACACTCACCGATACATTTCTCATCATCGGTCTTCGCATCGCCGACGTACTCAAACTGAAACTCTCCCAGGCAGTGGGCAAACTTTCGCTGTGCCATCCCAAGCTCTGAAGAGAAACATGAAAAAATCTATAAACAATGTGCATTTAATATGTGCTTCATGCTTAATATGATTTGACTGTATGTTGTCAATATCTGAAAGTTGTCCTGTCCTGATAAGGAGTTTGCAAAAAGGTAACACAATGTCAGCTATCATGAAGAGAATTGCAGATGCATTACAGTTAACCCCTTTGCAAACATCCTGTTGGTCTGCAGTCTGCTACATCCTGTTGCACATCAAGCCCCAGTGTATCATGAGGGTAGTTACCACAGGTTAGCAAACGCCACCAAAGTAAAGTATATTTAATCGTCTGTGTGCCAGCCACAGCTTACACAAATAAAGAATGAAAGAATCTGTATGTTGTAATGCTGGATAGCCCCCGAAGTGGATAGGAGACACTAAAGTTGTTCAATATAGGCAGAATATCATGTTTCTTTTTCAGTTTTCAAGGTATCTGATAGTATTAAGCTTTTACAGCTAAAGTAACACATTAAATGTAATGCAAGTCTTAAGACTGTCCTGGAATAAAACTTGCACTAAGTACATCTATACTGATGAGCTGAAACATACAATTGCATTGCATATCTGTTATCAGTCAACCTCATATTGTCCAGCTCGAATACTCTAAAAACAACATAAATCCTTCATTAGACAAAAGGAAAACAAAGCAATTCAACCAACACGTGGAAAGCCCCTCATGCTTTCACACGTTGTTATGAGACTTTTTAAACCAAAAAGGCCAAAATCTACAGGATAGAAAACTGATATCCATCCTTTTAATTGTGTTGATGTCAACTTATATGAAAATATGAGAGAAATATATGGCTATAAAGGCCATGCCTAGTCTCAGGAGAGTCCTGAGACGGGTGACTATTATCCTAAAAAGCACACACAGTCCCGTAAACTCTGCATAAATGCACCCAATGCTGCATTAAAGGAAATTAATGATTTTTAGAGTCGGCTACATGCTGTTTAAAGCCCCCCCCCCCCCCTTCACTACACCCATCGCACACCAGCAAAACAAAATCTATTTCCAACCAGTGAAGAGATTCCCCGAGGTGGGATCTCTGACCCATGGCGGTCCCAGAGGGAAGCATGACAGAATGCAGCACGGGTATTTTAAGACCGGAGCTGTGAGCAGTGCACTGGGGAGCGGTGTCATTAGACTGGGCAGAGAGCTGGGACTCTACGGGGGACGATCAACTCGTATCCACGCCATGGACTAGAGCTCTGGCGCTGCCGAGCATCTGTTACCGCTGCAAAAGCACACAACAGCTGGCTGGAACAGCGAGCTGCAGCTAATGATTATATGAATCAATTAGTCATTTCCGACGACATGCAGTATAATGTTCAATATTTAGTCTTTGAGTTTGGTTCTCTCAGTTGAGAGAATCCTGAAAACAGTTCTAAATCTTATTGATAAACTATATTTTTTTGGCTTTTCATCCAACAATGGCCCCCAACTGGATTTAAAGGGGAGGGTTGTTGTCTTAACGTGGGATGCATCTTTGTCAACAAGGCCACACGAGACAGTTTGGTTATTTATGACTCAGTTCTTTGCTAAAAGCCGTAGAGGCGATCTAATATTCTCTGATGGGAAAAAAAACAGAATTCTCAGAATATAAAGAATTGCCAATAACTTTACAAATAAGTTAAGTTTTCTGTAATATAGCTCAAGAATTAGTAAAAAGAAATACAGAAAAAAGCAAACTCACTATCATTTTAAAGAAATTTAATTGAGCTATGTCTTTCTTATTTCTATTCCCGTGTCGCCTACACACACTCCCGTTTCTCTGAGCAGTGTGTGTCCGCACGCTATGGATCTACAGTCAGGCCCAAAGCCTCAACATGGGCGAGGTGTCGGACAATGTCGGCCTGAGCTTGGCACAAAGGGCAAAGCTTCTGCCTCGGTGATTTATTTCAAACAGCTGGAGATCCACAGCTGGTTGCTCTCCAGCTCAATCGCAAATCTTTACGATGCCAAAGCACACAAGGAAATATGGGCGAGAAAACACTTCTGGTCGATTCCTTTCAGCCAATTTGTGTAAATCATCAAACTGCAGGAAGCTAAGTGATGCAGAGCAGACAATGGGGCGGCTTGAGTATTACCGCATTTACAATTGTTTGTTTTTTGCGTGGGTCTTAATATAGCACTCGGAGGAAATGTTCCTTCTTTACTTATGGGTGAGGTAATTGTGGTTTTTAAGCAGCAGCAGCAGCAGCAGCAGAAAAGAAACTAAAGTAATGTACATAAGCAAATAAAAAGCTGCATGACGCAGTAATAAAACAACAAACCAGGTACAGCTTCTGCACAGGAATGTAGTTAATACACTAAAGTATTCAGAATTTTATTTATTGGTCCCAACACTTAATTTCTTGGCTCATAAACTTCTGCAAATCACCGCACGGACCTAACTTTAGCTAATCAGTAAAGAGTAGAGAGATTCTACATTAGCCATTTCCTCGGATACCACAGAGACGCGGTTAACAAAATCCGGCCACTGCACAAGCAACATTAGCAGACTGACGAGCTAAAGCAGCAGAGCGGCTCAGGCACCTCTCCAACGCCAGTGTTTAAGTGATGTTTGAAGAGGGAGCTGCATTACGGGACACCTCGTTATCGTCAGCTTCTAATCAGATGCGAGTTCCTGCAAGAATTCATTAGGCAATAGTTTAGAGTATAAAAAAAAGATATATTATAAATGTGTGTCAACCGCACCAAATCATGTTGCAGCTCATAACACTAACACAACTGCTAATACACTGAACGCTGTGCTTGTGCCACGGAGGTGACTTCCAGCTGGTGTAAACACAACCTGATTAACCGCTACGTGGGAGTATTTTAGTGCGGGTTACCGGCGTTATTTCCACAATAAAGGGTATGGCAACTGTAAGGCTTGTAAGGGCTGTATTTTGGGAGCAAAGACTTACTATATTGAACATTGGAATTCTCTTTGAAGTGTCTGTAAAATCCAGACGGAATCCAAACCACACAGACAACTCAGGTCCAGAGCACGGTGTGCAAGTCCATAAAAGGTGATTCTGGTCTCTCTAGTGGAGGAAACGGTGCCTAATTTGCAGCACATGGAATGACTGCAGAAAAACAAACAATCCTATATTAGTATGGTCTGTCATAAACGATATAATCTAAAAGTCCAGTAAGCAGGATTGAGACTTATGTTTCATTTGTTCTAGCTTTTTAATACCTCTCCTACGTTGTGATTGGTAGGCGTTATTGATGGACGCATGGCTTAAGGCCTCTAGCGCTGACTGCCCCACTATGAACATATTTCACCACTGTTTATGTTTCTTTTGTCCACTTGTTATTAAGGTTATTGTAAGCTACTGCCTTTGAGTGGTAGGAATCACTGACCACACCCCTCACCAGCAATAAAGCACAGCCGTGTCATGAATTCAGATTTTCTTTTCTTTTTTGTAAATGTTTTGGCATGAAAACACCTTAGCGGTAACAGGTATTATTAGTGGTAATAGCCTATTCAAACACTTACGCAAACCCTGTATTAACTTTATTGTATAGCTCACCACAATAGTGAGATTATCTAGGCAGACTAACTCAAAAACCTCCTCATCGCACCGACTGCTTGAACTTCTTTTGAAACTTTTGGCCTAATGCAATTCTGGGGCTGAGAATAAACAACATAATACTACCAGTTTCCTTAAAGCTGAACCAATACAAATTTTGATTAAACCATTGGAACAAATGCAAAGTATGAGCGGCCCCACCCACAGAGAATCATCAGCCGGTCTACAGAGCATTTCAGCATCTTTGAGAACATTATTTTGGTTTAATTGTTTTGGTTAACTTCCTCTGCGATCCTCTGTGTTGTTTCCACTCACAGCTGGGAAACATATTTTAAAGGAGACATATTTGTTGGCGCTCAAAACGGCGAAAAAAGGAGGTTGTATGTTGGACTTTCATGTGTTGAATGGCCAGAAACAAATAAAAAACAATGTTGCTCAGTGACTGTTTGACGTGTATTTACTTTGTGGAACGGTTTGCTAACTTAATGCGTTACATCACTATACCTCATGCTAGTGACATCATTTAGAAAACATACGTTCACTTTAATGGCTGTAACTCTAGTGCTGTAATAGTGTTTGTTTGCCCCTCTTATGATCCTTATACGCAGACGTGAGAAGGTTTTCTGCAGTATGCGGCTCAGTCTGCCATAGGAATGTGGGAAAGATGAGTGTGTCCTCTTTTAAATCCCTGGAAAATAGAAAAGCAGTTTTAGAGGCTGTATATTTTATCTTTTGCGCATACCATCTCTCTACTACTCGTGTCTTTTTTGCTTTCGTTTGGCTTTGATAGCAATATCCATTTTGACTGTTTGAACTACAGAAGGTGTTCATGTTATAACTACAAAGTACAACTTATAAGCTGCTGTTGTTAGCAGCACTACTCCTACTACTTCTAGTATGTGTTGTTCTGTATTGTTAAATCATCAATTCTCACCCTCTACTAGCCAGATGGGTGATCGGTGACCTTTAAGGAATCACTGCCGTCAGCTGCAGTGATCAAATGATGAAAACACAGATGAATGTAGAGTGGAAAGTTCAGCTCCTCCCCTAGATAGTAAAAACATGTTTTCCCAACATTGCACTGAACCTTGGCACACCTTAACAAAGCCTTCACGCACTACATTGTGCCTGACGTGAAGTCAGGGCAGTATTCAACCGCTCTGTACGGTAAAAGATAATGAAGAGCTGATGGTATGTCCGTAAAAATCAATGTCATTCAGAAATTCTTCAAGGTGTGAGAAGAGTTCTTCAATCTTTTACTGCGCCATTACAGAGCATAATAAATCATAATTATGTTGTCGAATGTTGCATTGCTTCACAATATCACACTGTGTTCTCAATTAAACGTGCTAGTTGTTTTTTGGTAATGATCCACAGATATATCTAGAGCAAATTTGGGTTCTATACATTTTTTTCCGATCGCACGTTCTGCTATTATTACGGGTATCTCGGCAAATATGGCATCGCGGCTCGGGTCACTGTGGACAATTAGTGTGTGCTCAACGAGCGATGATGTCAAGGGATAGATTTGCAAGCTCTTTATTGGAGCCATATGCGAGCGTGGTGCACAGATCACACCCATCCACAATCTGATTACGCAGGCTGCATGCATGTTCAACTCACTGCAGGGTGGACAGTTAATACGAGAATATATGAGGCCAAGCTGCGTGGACTTCATTACATAAAACATGAAGAATGAATGTTATCCGGTTACATGAAGCTCCGAGAGTTAGTCGAAGGCAGGGAACATTCACAGAAGGAAAAAAACAAAACAGCTACAGCATTCTTGTCCCTGTGCAGCGTCAATTGAAGTTAAAACACCATTGATCAACTGGATACAATCAGTGGAGCGATAAACAAAAGTGTCAGATGAGAGGTCCACGTACGATTGAAATGATAGCTGCTATCCTGGAGGAAAAAGAACCGTCACGAGATAGAAATAACACACGTACTAGGGCACACGAGTCCAAGGCAAAGGCTTCTCCTGCGTTTTGCCTTTTAAAGCAAGGCATTTCACAGCAAACCTGTGAACTGTCAAACTTTGCTAGTTTCTCTGCAGAAAGCCAGAGAGCCCAGTCTAGTGGCTTCAGTGTGTGAGTCATATAGACCCCGCCGTACATATATCTATGTATATTTGTGTTTTTGTTTCGTTTCTTTCTATTACGCCATCTCTTGTTTATATTGTCTTCGCTCTTATGGTTTTAACCATGTGTAAAGTACTTTTTAAAGAATATAATGTAGTATTAATATTGTTATTGTGTCTGATATTACAGGCACGATAATAGGAAAAACATTTAAAAAATGACTACTTCTGTGATTAAACATTGCTGCCTCTGTTCAGAGGAGGTAGGGAGAAAAACTAAGATGACGCAATAGGGAGGGCTCTGGTTACTATGGAGCACCACGCACACCAAAGCAGGGGTGGCTTTTTTTTTTCTCCTAACGAGAACACTGCCAAAACACAACGGCAATAAGCTCAAAACCAATACAAAAATATACATATATATATGCGTGTCAAATAATCTTAGACACCCACATCCTAGCTTTTAAAAGCATGTTTGTGCCATCATAAAGCTAGCACGTGCACCTTTGAGTTAAGATAATGTATGCATATCGTTACCAAGATTAATATTTAACTTCTGGGGAAACAAATACAGCACTCAAAACATGTGTTTTGTCTGAAAAAAGTCATAATTATTATTTGAAATGAATGATACTTTACTTAATTTCTCTAAACAATAGCCTTTCACTTGAATCCATGTATTACTTATAATAGTAAATTAAAGTACACCCTGGAAAGGTTGCAGGACTGACACAGAGTCAGCCATTCACACTCGCATGCACACCTACAGGTGACCGTAACCAAGTCGTGAGCAAGACCAGATTTTAATCGAGAAAGAGACAAGACCACGAGACTGGGGGGTTGGGACCAAGTCAAGACCGAGAGCATGGAAGGGCGAGCCCGAGCCAAGACTAGTGTGAGTCCAACATCGCATGACAGACTGACATTGAAATGTGGAACATGCAAACCAGAGACACTCCTCAAATTGATCTCAAAAACGATCCACATTCCTGTAAAACTACCCACAGAAAATAAAGATTCCTCTGCGTTCACCTCTCGTATTGCCATGCATACCCAGCGTATGAATAAGAGTACGATGAGTGTAATCGAAAGAGTCACCGACTTGGGATGACTGTATGAAAAGGCTTTTCCAACAAGGCGTGCCACTCTGTCCGTGTGTTTCCCAATATATGTCCAACGTAAAGTAGTAGTTTTTACTGTGAATTTTACTGTTTTTACTGTGAATCCTCCTGAGGTGAATGTGTCTTTATTATCCTTACACACACACACACAGCGCCCGTCCGCAAAACATCACATGCAGCACATTCAAGTATGAAATTATTCCCACAGAACAAAAGTTAGTGAACTTGATTTCCACTTCACTGTCATGTTTTTTTATTCTTCCAAAAACAAACCAGAAAAGGTATGTTTATGTCAAAGTTCAGCTGCTGAAGATGTCCACAGTGTATTCATTGGCGCCCGTTGCAGTGATGTTTGTTATGATTTCTACAGTCTCATCAGATGTGCCACTTAGGTCAGAGCTTCAGAACCTCAAACAGCGGCCAGCGTTTACATACTGGGCCTTTTCCACAGTCCTTCCTGTTCCACGCTCCCATCTTTTCCAGTCCGAATCCCCGCTCCCTACTCGCCTCCCACCTTTGCCCTTAACAAGGCCTGCACGCCCGACTCCTCCCACAATCGCTCTCCCCCCAAATCCCTACACACAAAGCGTCCGTTACTTCATTCCTGACTTCCTGATCCTCAAAACAAGTCTGTAGGGTCAGGCTGTCTAGAGCAGTGTCCTGTCAATAATCACCAATTGGCTAATCAAAGATAGAGTATATCAGCATCTATTCAAAAAGTGACAGTTACATGATGTCATCAAAGTTAATTAAATAGTTCTCAACACTTTGTCTGCACCAAAAAAGGAGCCCTAAAAGCAGAGCCATGCCGTGGAGCATTCATTTTGATAGTGGGTCTCGTCCTCTCTGGAGGGAGAGATGAGAAAGCCTTCCTCCCACATGACTTTACCTCCTCGTCTTGCGCTAATGCGATTTTAATGAAAGATTGTGATGTGGCTCTTTGGCAGAGTCAGTAATGTGATTACAGAGAGAGCAGCAGTGAGCCAAAGCACACCATGGCGGACTACTCTTAAACCTGTCTGCCAACGAAAGACCTTCCCATGGCTTCCCAATAGTGAGGGTGAATAAAAAATAAAATACAAATCATATTGCTTCATGATTCAAATTTTCAATTCACCAGAGGAAGTCCATCTCAGGAAATGACTGTGACTGACCCTCCTGCAACTTCACTTTTCTAATGATTGCGGAATAATAGAATATGCATGTAAAGCTATAAAACTACCGGTAATAACATAGAAACAATTCAGAAATGGAGAGCTCAAACCTTCATAAACTAGAACGGGCACTCGGTAGAGCGCATACCTTCGCCGCAGGCACTTTTTTGGTACCTTTTTTAATGACCTTGACCTTTGACCCGATCCCAAAATCTAATAAAATGGTCCCCGGTTGATAACCAATCATCCCACCAAATGTCATGCGATTTGGTTTAATACTTATCGAGTTATGCGAATCACACACACACACACACACACACACACACACACACACACACACACACACACACACACACACACACACACACACACACACACACACACACACACACACACACACACACACACACACACACACACACACACACACACACACACACACACACACACACACACACACACACACACACACACACACCAAAACATAACCTTCCGCAGAACGCGAAGGTAATGAATGAGATGTCAATGTGTTTGCTAAGGACAACAGTGAGGGCTGATTGGGAGGGAACAGACAGGACACAGTTCCTGTGGAGGAAACCCTCTGAAACAGAAGCACATCTGCATGTTGCTCCTCTAGTGGGCACTTCCATGTCACGGCTCTCTAACCCAGGGCGCCGCCATTAGGTTTCCTCTCAGAACCAAGGTCTTTCCGTAGTGGGACATCCTCCCAGTCACTGACAGCCTGAGGATGTGGAGATCAACAACCGTCTCTGACGAGCCAACCAGCAGATCATTCGGAGGTCACAGAAAGTAATGGAGCATAACCCACCACATTTACTATGGTAAATGGACCTGTACTGGTATAGTGCTGTTCTTGTCTTCTGAACACTCAAAGCGCTTCAACACTACATGACATCATTCACCCATTCATACACTGATGGGAGGAGGTATGGAGGGTTTTACAGGGTGGCGGGCGGGGATTTCAGGGTGGCGGGGCACCACCCTGTTATAATGGTAGGGGAAACACTGAGGTATGGTTCCACCATGTGTCCTTGAGTGTCTTGCTCAAGGACACATCGACATGGGCTAGTGGAGCCGGGGATCCTCTGAGGACATTACATTCCATGTCATTTAGCAGACGCTTTTATCCAAAGTGACTTACAATAAGTGCATCAACCTAGAGTACAAACT
Source organism: Liparis tanakae (assembly GCA_036178185.1). Lineage (NCBI taxonomy): Eukaryota > Metazoa > Chordata > Actinopteri > Perciformes > Liparidae > Liparis > Liparis tanakae. The sequence continues at coordinate 6,338,935 of CM070110.1, forward strand.
AAGAACAACAAGAATACAGAAACGAACATTTCCTCAACATAGTTGAACTACAAAAGTACCATAATAAGAGCTTTTTAAGTGCCACTGAAGTGCTAATCTGTGTTTTAATCCGGATTTAGTCAGAAGAGATGTGTTTTTAGTTCCCGGCGGAAGATGTAGAGACTTTCTGCTGTCCTGAGGTCAGTGCGGAGCTCGTTCCACCACTGAGGAGCCAGGACAGCAAGCAGTCTGGATGTAGAGTGATTAGCTGAGCCACAACTATAAGTTGTAAGCAAGACTAAATCCGTCGGTGTTTCTGAATGCTGGATCCCGACTGCAGAGTGTTCGACCTAATGGTGCGATCATTGTGTACAGAGAGGATTCCATAGTTCAGCTTCCACAAATCAACTCCACTTATCAAAAACAACTGCGTCAGCTCCAAAGCTAAACACCACAAACAAGGCAGATTTAGGAGGTAGAAGAAATACCGCTGGGCTATTTCGTATGATCTCTATGAAGAGGAGAGCCAAGCACAGGTTCACATTTTCATTAGACAAGATCATCAGAATAATGTTCCACTAATAAGAGCAAAGCAGGAGGTGAGCTCCACCCAGAGAGTGTATTAATAATACTCTGTTTAACTGATTTGTCCTTGAGATATCGCTAAACCATACAGGGAATTGTAAATACCACCGTGCTTACCGAAAATGACGACAAACTTCCATTCCTAATAGACTATTACATGACATCAGCAGACTGAAGGTCCCGATTACCTCACAATTGGAAATTGTGCTAATAAGATGAAATATTGAATTTGTTTTCTTTTTCCATTTGTCTTGGACACTGAAAACATACAAATATGTTCATTATAAACCGTTTGGTTTTAGGTTACTGAAGCAAAAGGTGAATTATTATTGTTCCAACAACATAAAATCAAAACTATTAAAGTTACAAACTATAAGACTAAGAAAAATGGGAAATGTTCATATTTAAAATGCTAGACAACAGCAGCAGCCGACTCTTGTCCATTTCCCCTGAAAGAATTTGATTAATCTTTTGATGCAGATTATATTTCCGTTGGTTAACTTATTGTTCCAGCTCGTCGTGCTACATGAAAGTTATCAACCAAACACACACAGCTGACAGCTACTCAGCCCAGTTTGGATTAATCAGACTTATAATAAATTAACTATCAAGGTAGGAAACACCCATTGCAAATAAACTAGTGGATAGTTTTTACTTCGGGACAACATCGAAAACCGGCCGTGTATTTTGCTGTGGCACTTTGCTAATGTTTAGGTTTCTCTACTACTGCTATTTGAGTAAACATCTCATGATTACAGTTATCTAAGAATGTCAAAAACAATCATTTGCCTTGAGAAGGGAGAAGGGACCGGACACATTTTTTAAAAACTAGGATGAGAGCACTGCATTAACGTCAGTACATAAGAACACGACCGTCAGTTCCTTCCTGTATTTTCTACTGACTTTGCAGTACTCCCAATGGGAGTGTGCGACCAGGTTTCCTGAATTCTTAACATATTGTCCTAATAAGCCAAATGAGGATCAACAGCCTTGTTATGAAATTATTTTATACACCAAACATGTTTGACACACTTAATATATTAAAATAAAAAACGTGACACATAGTTTAGCCGGTTATTAAGGGCATGAAATACAAGACATGACCTCCTGAAATGGGATATTGTGTGTCAGTTTACATAAATGTGGCAGAGCGTCAATATTAAAATAATCTGTGAGCAACAGTGACTAGCAGAGTTCACCGCGGTGCTCTGGTTCCAGGCGGCTGCAAAAAGCTTGAGGCCGAAGTCGGTGGCAGCCAGAGCAGGTAAATGAAACGCAAGTGAAAGGGATGAAGACGCGGTCGGGATGCTATTTCCTGTTTAATTTGAAGGTTACAAATGGAAGAATGTGTCAGGCAGTACTGAACACAGCGTTTGGTCACTACGCTTAAAAAGCAACCTGAGAGTTTTACGCAAATGTACAGATCTAAAGTGTCATAAAGTTTCAGTTTTGGGGTAAATAGTCAGCGTAATGCGAGGAGAACGATAAGGCTCGCTCAAGCAAACGGGTACAATAGATCAACAGTATGCAAATAACAACTTTGCACAACGGTAATGTACGACACAGGAGGACAGCGTGTGGAAGAAGGAACGACAGCGCCAGAACCGGGCCATGCTGGGTTCCGCTCTAATGGCTGCTGTGAGAGCCAGACTCACTCTACAGAAGAGGTGAGCGACTGCAGACTTCTCTTGGGACCAGGCTGGTGTCAACAGTGCAGAAGGTCCTCCTCAATTTGAAAACACGCCAAAACATTGCAGCTAAGCAGGTGAACCCCATCGTGACCCGCCGCTTGACCCTGTGTCGAATGCCACGTTCCACCAAATCATGGAGCACCTGCTGATTCAAGATTTTCAGAAGGACCGACAGTCAAGTAACTCCAGGAAACAGCAACATTCCCAGAGATTAACAACAACTTCAGGTTGAAGCTGCAGCATAAATAGGCCTATGGCTGAGGATTACTGTTTAAATCACCATCACAGTATACATCTGATATATTGTAGGTGTGCTTAACATCAAACTATTTAAATGAGTAACTTTATAAAAGGAAAATATTAACTACCGTTTGCTCAATATCTTTTATTTGGAAAAACACAACATTGTTAAATGATAACAGGGTATGATTATATCCTCATTAGTTAATAAAGGACAGAACGTACTTGTTATTTTGGGGGGGAAGACATGTAACACAAGTTAAAACCCAGAGAAGGATAAAAAAGGTTAACATCTTTGCCAAATGTAAAGTCAAAGGGATGCATTTATGGCCTGTACCGCGAAAGCTCCCGATACGGCAAGTGTTGCTGGAGTTATAACCTCTTTCATATTAAAAGTAAGCACCAAGCAATGCTGCCAGAACACGCCTGAAGCCCTAAAGCAACACTAAAGCAGGTAACACCGGAGAAGAACACACACAATTTGTTTACACTTTTAAAAATACTTTTTATCCAACTCGAGAAAAAAATATAAACATGACGTCATGAGGCTGGGGGGGGGGGTAGTTTGACAGGAGGGCACCTTACTTCTGATGACTAAAGACTGTAAGCCCCGCCCACAAGACTAGAGTTCAAATAGATAGCAATCTGATCATTTAACCCTGTAGAGGTATGTGAATGGGATCAAATACTGCAAGGGGGTGTTGCAACTAACTCGGGGCCTTTTGGTTCAGGCTTGCAAAGTGAATAATTACGACCTTACATTATTATTTTATATTTTTAACACAAGATAAGAATAAGACATACGAACAGAGAAGGAAAGACAACGCTGTGGTCTAGTTACAATGGCTGTTCGTCTTATTTGACATTTAGTTAAACGACTCTGTAACTCTTAAACGAGCCAAATGGAAAAAGGGACAATCATTGGCAGAAGGGAGGAAGAAGTCGTTACGAAAAAAGTATTGGACACAGGAAGACCCCGAAGACCTTTTCCCCACGACTTATCTGACAGTTCACACGTTTAGAAACGTCGAAATCAAACTCACGCTTCGTTGCATTGATGAGGTTCTTCCCATCTTTGTACAGCTCTTTGATGAATCTGTTGGTTTTGTCCAGCTCCGCTTCGTGTGCCTTTATTTTCTCCCTGAAGCCGGGGCTGTCCAGATAGCATTCACTAAACTCGAGCGGGTGTAGTCCCATTGCTGTGACAGGGTGATAGCTTCGTTTTTAGGAACGGGGGAAAACGGTCAAAATGACGCTTACTTTAAAACAAAAAACAAACAAACAAAAAAACAAACAAGCCGTTACAATAAAATGACGGCTCTTTGTGCAGGGAGTTTCAAGTCCAACAGAGAAAACATAGCGACGTGAAAAAAAGTGGGAAAAAAGTGGGGAAAAAAGAGCAGGAGCTAGCGTTGGTTAGCGTGGCAACTTCTGACACTGGCGCGTGGGTGTTCCACAGTTGTCAAATAACGAAAAGCGCAGCAAGCAGGTATTGGACGGTGATAACAATGCGTGTGCATAGGAAGTCGGCTCAGGAGAGTTGTCAGATATTCATGGTGGCTGTGTCCAATGTTTCCCTCCCTTCATCAAACGTACTCCACCTAGCAAAGTGACAGATTGAGAAACTCGGCTGACATCTGAGTGCATGTAGCAGAACTTCTACCAAAGACATTGTAGCTCATGCAAGATAATGTCCTCTTCTCTACTTCCGCCTTCGTGTCGCCAGTCCCGTGAGCGCTGATAATGAGTGAGCCCAGCAAGTATTTGGGCTCATACTTGTATTTGGGCTCATAAAGTATTTGGATTTTTTTTCAAATGTATATTTGTACAAATTAAAACCTGAATAATACTCAGTGACGTCCTAAACTTAACATGTGATTGATGTGAAGGTGAAGAAGTTAACATGAGCATATGTAGCTATAGGCTACTTTAGATACAAAACAAAAAAAAGCAAACAGTTATAGTGTTTTATTGTTTTATATTATAGCATTTGGTCATTATTAATGATGCATTAATGTGTACATAGCATTTGACCACCAGTTGGTCAAATTAGTGCAATTTAAGTAGAATAAAAAGGTCAAATACTTTCTTTCTGAAATGTGGTATAGTGTAGCATTTTTACAATTGCATAATTACAATTGATCTCTCAGATGCCGTATATAGTACCAAACCTGTATTGATCTTTCTGTGCATAACAGTGGCTCCATACAAGGTCAACAAACAAGGTAGACCAAGAACACCTGAAGCCAACTCCAAACCAATCACAAGGGACCTAAAAGTGTCCTGTGCATATAATAGGAAACTAACAAGTGGTTATGTGCTTTAACTCCGAAATAGCCAGTAGTCACAAATCACAAACAGTAAATATATCAACAAAGCTGTATAATTTAATACAGGATACAGTTCAAAGCAATGCCAATGGGGTGGCATTTTGGAGTGGACAAGTATGACTAAACAATTTGGCTAGTACTAAAGGGATTAACCTTTTATAATGAAACAAGGCCTACAACAAGGGTACAAGCACAGTAAATAATTTGTATTCACGCACTGATTTTAAGAAAGCTTCCCTTCACGTTCTACTTTGGGAGTTTTTCCGGGTGGGAACTATGCGAAACCTTTGCACTCTTTGATTGTGCTTCATGTTTCACCTATCATTGGTTCCATCGGAGGCAAATCTAAGGCGGGAATCTTTACCGTGACGTAATGTGTTACTCAAAACAGATATTACTATTCGCCATGTTATCTACAGTTTATAGCATCGTTAACACGGTTGGTTTGTAACTTTAAATACATCATGATTCAATAGAGCCACACGCGGAAGCATGTCTCGCATCGTGTTTCTGACCGAGTTGTTTAGCTCGCGGACTACGTGACCCCCCGATATCGGTTTCAGAAATGGGATTTACACGTTTACTCCGCATCTGGCCGTTGTAACGTGCGTTTTAACGGGCACTTATTGTTGTTGACATGCATTTAACCTTCCGTAGCCTCGGTCGCAGCAGAATTGTATCACGTGAACTGGCGCGGGGCTGATATTAGAGCAAAGGATGCTTAGAACGATGCTAACGACTTTATTGGACTCGACCGCAATGTTTACGTAAATTAGCGCCTTAACTAAACACCAGTGATCTATTCCGTGTATCGCCCTCCATCCCATAACGTCCTGAGACCTAAAACAACATACAGTAAGTTAACATGCATTATCAGTAATCCCTGTAAAATACATAGCATTTCGTTTGAGGTTATATATGAGAACGTTTTTAACAGCCCACTTACTTTCCTATTCATGTTGCAGTTACTATGGTGATTAGTATAATTACTCCACAAAATTTCCAGGAACATTTAAAAATAGATGAATATTTTTGGACACAAATAGAATCAAAACTAAGAGATGTCCTTAGTCACAATTATTAAATCTGTCAACATTTTTGTTATTGTCTCTTCCTGTCCAAAATGCATGTCCATAGTGTATGGGTCATACAGTACAGTCATAGGTGGATCCTTATTGTCTTATTAAAATCTGTATATAACAATCAGACATTATTTGTTTATTTATTGGATCCCCATTAGCTGACGCCTTAGTGACCGCTAATCTTCCTGGGGTCCACACCGTTATCATTTTCTGATTGACTCTCCACTCTCTTTTTGTTGTGTAAGGGATGCCTAATACCAGCGCAAGGCCGAAGCATGGCAGGAGGACACGGAGGCGCCGCAGAGAGGACCCTGCTAGGAACGAGCTGGTCTCTAGTTCCCTAGAAAGTGCCCAGCAGTGCCTTTTCAACCAGGACTACGGAACCGCGTTTGTGCACTACCTGCTGGTCCTCAACCTTGCGCCTATGTTTAAAGACTTTGCAAGAGTAATGACCGTTTACACTGATAACCTGCCTGCAAGCGATCTAATATTGTACACACATAATGACCACAATCATACACACTGCAGTCTGTTTGTTTTTTCAGAACCTAAATCTTTTTTTCATTTTATTTTTAGGAGTCCTTCAGGTTCACTCTTTTCAAATGGACAGAAGAGCTGGACTCTGTGGGCCGCATTCAAGACCTGTTTGACTGTTATGAACAAGCACTGGAGCTGTTCCCCGCTGATGAGGTCATCCTTAACAGCATGGGTGAACACTTGTTCAGGTATTTTCCTCATCCACATAAATATTATCTTTTTTTATTGCATCACCTTTATAGTGGTAACAGAGCATCATTTCTGTTATTATTTTGATAAATTATCTGATAATGCCATTTTTTTTTCCTTTTCCTATCCAGAATGGGCTTCAGAGACGAAGCCGCGGGTCATTTCCATAAAGCTTTGAAGCTGAGACCAGACTATCCTGAAGCCAGGGAGAACTTCTACCGCGTGGCCAACTGGCTGGTGGAGCGCTGGCATTTCTTAATGCTCAACGACCACGGGAGGAACCGGAAGTACCAGCAAGCCATCCAGAAGGCGGTTCAGAGCGGCTGCAACACTGTGCTTGACATCGGTACTGGCACTGGGATCCTTGGGTGAGACATTTTCCGGATTCCTTATCAGCCATAACCTGTTTTATTAGTGTGGCTGTAGCTATAATGGGACCTGTGTTTCAATACGTCTGTGTTATTGTTCTGATTTCCCGATTCTCTCTGTGAAGTATGTGTGCCAAGAAGGCCGGGGCGGCTGACGTGTACGCCTGTGAACTCTCCAAGACGATGTACGAATTGGCTTGTGAGGTGGTGAAGGCTAACGGCATGGACGGTAGCATCAAGATCCTCCATATGAAGTCTCTGGACATGGAAGTGCCAAAGGACATCCCACAAAGGTGCATCTTATTAAAGAACAATAAACAATACATTTGTTGTGCTGTTATAAAATGCATGTGATCCGTCAGTGAAGTATTTCTCATGTTTTTAACCCATTTAATATGTGTGGTTCTCTCAGAGTATCCTTGGTGGTGACGGAGACGGTAGATGCAGGGTTGTTTGGAGAGGGTATCATCGAGAGTGTGGTTCACGCCTGGCACCACCTCCTGCTACCTCCACAGGTAATGGCATTTATTAAAACCACAAACACAGGACAGGAAGGAGAACTTCAATCTGCAGTCGCCACAGTGCAATGTACATTTTTCTATGAATGTGTGGTACCCACAATCTATTGGTGTTTGCCATGACAAATTTCCCCTTGGGCCTTGGGGATTAATAAAGTATATATCTATCTATCTATCTATCTATCTATCTATCTATCTATCTATCTATCTATCTATGAGTGTACTGGGTAAGGAGAGTTGTGGTAAAATATTCTGAAATATGTTAAATTACATTAAATCTGCTGAACAAAACAGATGGGGTTGTAAATAATGATGCCAGATCTATGACACAGTGACTCTCAAACGATGAAAATGATTTAGAGCCGAACTGGTGATGGCTCTACAGCTGCAGTTGTCTTTCTTTTTCTTTTCCTTTTTTATATTTGCTCAAACTTTCACTTCATCCTGACGGTGGACATGAGACGTGTAATCAGTGAACCCAGCAGGTTCCTCTGCCTCCCTCTAGTGCTGCTCGTGATATTTGCAGGGTTCCACCACGCCCGAAGAAAAGCAATCACTCGCTGCCCGTGAACCCTGATCGGGTTATAACTCTGGTCAGCGGGCGCCGCTCGCCCCCCACCGACCAGAGTGGACTGTTTTCTACAAGGCGGCCGGATCACAAACTTTCTCATTTTTAACAGCGGAAGAGTGCACTAAAATGTTTCTGAACATATTTGAGACGAGTGGCTCGTAGTTTGACAGTTTGATCGGACTCCATCTGCTTCTCGAGAAGGGAAAGATTCTGGAATAGGCCAATAGGAGCACACAAAGAAGGCAATGCCACCTGATTTGTTTTTACAGTATGTAATCACTGTCTGAGCATATAACATGCACATTTATTTTTATAAACAAACATAAAAAAAAAAGTCTTGCATCCAGAAAAGTGCAACTCTTATTGGCAAACTGGGGCAAGTTCCATGATCCCAAACTTCTCAGTCATTTCTCTCATTTCAACACATTCAACACATGTATCAAGTTAGCTTTGATGTTGTGTCCGTGCCATCGAGGGATGTTAATGTGTAGTTTCATATGATTGCACGCGTTTGTCATCCTATAGAGAGGCGAGAATGAATTCCAGGATCAGTCTGCGACCGGCCGCGTCATCCCCGCCGGAGCCACCGTGTTCGGCATGGCTCTCGAGAGCATCGAGATCCGCAGGCATCACAGGTTCGGAGTCCGTCGTGAAACTCCGCCTCGGAGCGGCAGCGCAAGGTGTCGGGTCCTATCTCCAGATCGCTGTTTGTTTCTCCCCTCAGGATCTGCGTGTCGGAGGTGGGCAACCTGTCCATAGCGGCAGCCGGGGAGCTCCGGAGCCCCGTGAGCTGCAGCCCGGAGCCGGACGACTCCATGGAGCCGTACACCACCGAGAGGCTCAGCCGAGTGCCGGGCGGCTACAAGGCTCTCACCGAGCCGTTCACGGCCCTCGACATCGATTTCAACAACGTGCAGGTGAGCGGAAACGGACACAACGGGCGCTGAGGAGCCGTGATGATTGATTTATCTTATAATGTAATGTTCTTTTACTTCGCTTTACTTTTTTTTCTTTGTCTCTGAACTGCAGCCATGTGCGAAATCCGACTCCGTTGCCTTGAGTCAAGCAGAATAATAATAATGCAACTCTGACAGAAAATAATTAATTTACCCGACCATATTTCTATCGGTCCCATGAAACCAACATATTGGCTGCCTCACAGGCTCAAATATTGCACGTCAGTGGCCACTTATTATTTAGCTGGAGGCCTGCAGGGATTGTTGCCTGATTCATTAGCTCACAGTCAGCACCTGGCAGGCGGGAGACGGCCTGTTTATCTCCCAAACAGCCCCTGGATGAGCGTCGGCTGATATTTTGTCCCGGTGGGACCGTCGGGACCAACGTGGTGACGGAGTGAGATAATGCGTCAGGGAGGAAAACGCTGAACCCGACAAAATGAGTTCTTCAGTGCCCAGGTGCACGTCAGCGGCAGCCTTCAGTTTGTGTCTCAGTCCCAAGAATATGACGCTAAGCAGGAGTGGAGAATAATAAAAATGTTCCTCTTGCATTTTTGCTCTTCCACATTTTGGAGGGTTTCCATTCGTGTTGCATAATCCTATTTGCATCACGCCCTTATATCCTGAGGCTTCAAAGGGCTTTTCCCATCGAGTATAAAGCAGACTATGACATTTTCTGTAAAGGTTATTGCCGTTCTAGTAGTCGTGGCGACGCTTGCTGCATTACATGCCGTGCTGTTGTGACGGAGATGTGTTCTTGGCCACATCGGATATCACATCAATGTATTTTACACTGAAATGCATTCGTACATCTTAAATCTTTTGAGCCTTCTGGCCTGAAAAAGCGGCGAGACCAGTAACTCTCCGAGGCTCATAACAGCCACAACTCCAACATCAAACCTTCTGCAGCCACAATGTTTCTTTTACACCCATATTGCATATTTCTACAACTATTTTTACAACCAATCTTGTGTTTATCTTAGCCGATGTATACATACCTGCAAAGGTGTCACCTTTCGGCGAAATTCGCCGTTTTAAAATCAAAATAGGTCATCCACGTGAATAGTATAGATCCGGGGGGGGGGGGGGGGGGGGTAATTGGACGGCCGGCGTTTATGAGATTGGAGTGAGACACGGAGAACATGCGATGTGCCGATCTTCGCAATAACACATCTTTGATGAGACACGTCGAAGGAGCAGACTCCTGGAACAGACTCATGGAACAGGAACATGGAACAGAATTATGGAACAGAATCATGGAACAGAATTATGGAACAAGAACAAACTCGTGGAACAGAATCATGGAACAAGCGCTAAGCTCAGCAGAGCACACAAGTAAAGAAAAAAGGAAAATGGTTCATGAATGACTTTAACCATATTCTATATAATGATGATGTAAAGTTGTTGTTACTGTGATTAGGGCCCGATCACTGAATTATTCAGAGGACCTTTTTTCTTTAAATGTTTGTCACCTTTTTCACCCCTCCATGAGTTTGCAGGTGTGTGTATAGCAGCTGTAGTGTCCCTCCTCTTAACCGCCTGGTGTCGGTGACCTGTAGGAACTGGAGGGGCTGAGCTCCAGGGAGGTTCAGCAGATCCGCCTGCCGGTCACTCGGGAGGGGGAGCTGGACGCTCTGGCTGTGTGGTTCCAGCTGCACCTGGACGAGGAGAGCAGTCTGTCCACTGGACCGCAGGAGGACACCTGCTGGGAGCAGGCCATCTACCCCGTCCACAGCACCGACGGTACGATCCAACGGACATGCGGGGGGGGGGCAACAATCTCACACAGATGTTTTACTCATTCTAAATGTCAGTTTATATCTGCTGCAGTTTGTCCAAGGAATTGTTCTTTAATTGTCGCCAGTGGTGACTAAACCCCATTTAGTTTTAATAATAATTATATATATTATTATTATAATAATTACATTTGGATCTGCTCAGCTTGTATGCTCTACTCCGATCAGGGTTCGTACGGTCATGGAAAACCTGGAAAAGTCATGGAGTTTTAAAATAGTCATTTCCAGGCCTGGAAAAGTCATGGAAAAAACTTTAAATCATAAAAGTTTTGAAAAAGTCATGGAATTTTGTTATAATTACATGTTCATTTACGCCGAGTTTAAAATAATTGATATGTTTTTGAAAGGAAGACACTCAAAATCTAAGCCGGCATACTATCGGGGCAATTATTATTTTTTCCCGTCGCAAGTGAACGCACTTTAACTGGAAAGTTCGCTGGCCATAGCAACAACAGCTCAGGAAGCGGTTTTGATAATGTAATTTGTTTCATTTAAGCTGTATTGTATGCTTTGTAATTCTCATTCTTTGAATACTACATTTTCAAAAATGTTCATGTATACACAGAGAATTCAGTTTGGTCATGGAAATTTGGTTTAAAGTCGTGCATTTCCGTGTTACATCAGATGAGGGCAGTGTGTGCTGAAGACTACACACACTATTCAGCATTATTAACTTTTTAAAATAATGCCAGGGACATTTTTCATGTTTTACTACAGTGAGAATCACGATATAAAGATGTAGCTCCCTGAAAGTCTTCAAAACCTCACACTTCATTTCTTAATTATCATCCCCGAGGTCCTCAATATGCCCGCGTGAAAAGGACATTTTAGAACAGACCGTGTCGACGGTACAACAAACAAATAACAATTCACATTTGTTGAGCAACAAACTTAAGGAGGAAGGGGAAGATATCTTTTGTCATCATCCGAGGCATCAGTGAGCTTAATGCCCACCGACACGAGGCCACGCGTTCCAGTTGGCGTTGCAGTGCATCATCTCTCAGACGCCGCTCGGCAGCGTTTCAGCGAGCTGCTAATTGGCGGCGGCGGCGGCGGCGGCGTCGAGGGAGCCGCCGCCTCTTCCCGGTGATCGCCGACATCCGTTTCCCCGGTCGCCGTGACGTGCGCGCTGTGATCGCCCGTGACACTCTTTAGTGTTCATGAAATTCTTATAGGCGATAAATATGCATTTTCCCCAAACGCATCTGACGAGCGGCGCGCTGACATGAAGACGTGAGCAGATGTTATTCCTGTAGGAATTCCCCCCCCCCCCTCCTTCCTCCCTCCCCTCCCGCTATGCACCCGGTCCCCTGAATCTCATTTCTCCTTCTCCCTTTCTGCAGCTCCTGCTTTTTCTTCTCTTGCTGTGTCTTTTTTTTTGTGTGTGTGTGTTTCAATTGGCCACTTAGTTTTATTCATATAGCCCAAAATCAGAAATGTGCCTGGCTTTAAAGTCAGTACAGAGCGCGACACCCTCTATCCATATCCATAGACCCCTGTCCGCTTATGGCATTATATAATAATGTTATTGTTTATTTTTCTTCATTTCCCCCTCTTTCTTTGTCATTTCAGGTGTTCAAAAGTTTTTTTTTCTGCAGTAGATAAGACCCGTTTGTTCATTTTATAAAGTGGCAGTCCTTAAAAATGTAATCCTGGTTGATTTTGAGATAATGGAATGGCTCAGAGTAAAAAATAAAGTTGGATACATTAGCTTTTTTATTTTTTTCTGATTTGTGTGCATTGCTCCGTGTTTTTGTGTAGATGGTGAAAAGCTATAATGTGAGTGTTGCCACAGACGCCCAGTCAGTAATACTGCTAATGGACATAGCAAGTATTTTAATTTCGAGATTTTATTTATTCTAGAGCAACATCTTGTGTATGTGATGAAGCACAAGAAGCTCAAGAACGTTACTGTTTATCTGAATAAAAAGTCCATAACAGACACAACTGCAGAGCTCTGGAGGAGTCCGGCCCCGTCAGTGATTTCCTCTTTTTTTAATTGTTTTTAGGTTTTGTCCTGAAACCTCAAGACGAGCTGATTGTCGAAGTGTCCTGCAAAGATGCCTTCCTGAGGCTCTGCAGCGTGGCGGTGCTGAGGGACGGCCGTGAGATCCATCTGGACAAGAGCCCCAAGGCGCACGACTCCGGAAACCCCGTTTCAAATCCCAACCCCGAGGCCGAGCTGTGCAGCGCGCTAGCGAGTCTTCAGACGGACCAGATTCAAACGAAAGACTTCTGCATGCTGGAATGTTGCGAAATGGCGCTCCTGAACAATCGGGATTACCATCAGAGCTTCAGCAGCGCGCTGGCCAAACTCATCCAGCAGCTGAGGGCCACGTGCCCGGACAAGGAGGACTCCACGGACCTCAGCGACCTGCTCTATGTCCTGGACGTGTCGGAGGGTTTCTCCCTGCTCTCCCTCATCGCCGCCGCCCACGGCCACGTCAAAGCCTACAGCTCCATGGAGAAGAAAAAGCAGCAGGAGGTCCTGAAGAGGCTGGCCCGCTCCAACAACGTCCCGGAGAAACATCTGGAGTTCTGGCTCAACCACACGGAGGACGAACACGGGATGCTGAAGCGGCCGTCCAGGGAGAAGCTGTGGAGCGCCATCATGCTGGACTGCGTCGAGACGTGCGGACTCATCCGACAGAAGTTGATGGAGAAAGCTTCGCTGGCCAGGTAAAGGGGGGACGCTGCAGGGGCGGGGCATCCCGGAAGGTTCCATCACCTTCGTCATTGTTTTGCTTTGATCTTTTTATCGCTGCACTTTGATGTATTTTAGAGTGAAACCGTGTCGCTGTGTGTCTTTATTAGGTGTTTGCTGGAGGACGGAGGAAGTATTTTCCCAGTGAAGATCGTGGTGCACGGTGTCCTGGTGGAGTCGGACACGCTGCTGCTGGAAAGTGCCGTCCAGGGTCAGGAGGCGACGCTCGGATTCAACATCGCCCCCTTCATCAACCAGTTCACTGTAAGTGTTCTTACGTAAGCAGCAACGAAGCAACGGTCACGTTATGTATTGTAGTTGCTCTACGGGCCACACGGTCACTCGTTTCCAGGGCCGGGTTGTGGCTCCTGGCGGGGCAGGTCTCTAAAGAAAGAAACATGTCGGGTACCGTAACTTTGGCAAGCGGCAACGGTTGCCAGGTCACGCTGGGCTTGCTTCTCTGAGGAAAGGGAAAGGATTTGATATGGAGCAACACAGATCTATGGGGATGATTATGGAGCTCTGGCAGTTAAATGTAATGGCAAATCCATTCATTAAGCATAATGTAGAAATACAATTATCGCAGGGCAATTATATGCACCTTAAAATGCTGAATAAAACCTGCTTCATGTAACTGGTATAGTCCAGCCATCTTCAACAGGAGTCGGTGACACGTTGAAGCACTTCTGTGTTTATTATCACAGGACTAGTGTTTTGAATTTAGGGGGATTCATTAGCAGAAATGGAATATAATACTCATGAAAGTGTTTTCACACGTGTATATTCACCTCAAACAAAGAACGGTTTTGTTTAAGTTACCGTTATACAATGAGCCCTTCATATCCACGTAGCCAGGGTTCCACAGAACAGACGCTCCAAACCCCGAGGGAGCGGAGGGAAGGTCCCCTTGAAAAGGAGGGATGAGCAGAGGAGTGTTGGAAAAACGAGTGTGGAGAAATGTCAATAGGAAGCTGATTATTAGATAGGAAATCTCATTCAGTCAAGTTGCTAAATCTTCCTTTTGAACATCTCAGGCCACCGTGTCTTGTATTCCGTCGTTTCATCGATGGTACCCTGTGTTCTGGAAGCTTCCATCCTTCACATTTCAAAGTTATTGCTTGTGAGTTTTGTTGAATAGGATGAGTACAGAAAAATCTATGGACATCTTTCTGAAACATAAAATAAGAGACCAGTTGTCTTTTGTTTTGCCTGCAGTGTGAAGGTCCTGGACACTGGTTTCGGTCGTGCACTCCTCTTTGATGTGCCTTTCCCATCTGTGATCTTTGAATTCCTTTTCTTTATTTGGTCGGGAAATGCTCTTTTTTTTCCTTTCTTTTTCCGGCATCATGTGTGTGCTCTAATTCGGTGGGACCCAGGCGGGACGGTCGTTTGTTTTAGCAGATGTTGTCTTTGAAGCCCTCGGTGGAGGGCACACTGGAGCACAACTGTCACGCAGGGCGGCACCGCACACAGCTTGGCCCAGGACATTCCTACCTGAAGCCGTCAGCACGCATCACATCAAGCACTTCAAACAGATCTGAGGTCTGCGCCGCGGTGACGGGGAGGAGGGAAGATTCTTTTGTTCCGCAGGAGAGGAGGCTGTGACACTTTCTGTGCCGCCACTTTGGTTTCCCCTCGGCTCCCAAGTCTGGAGCCACGGCCTCTTTTGTCAAGTTTGGAAGAGTTTTGGGTGAAATATTAGGTTTTTATATATATTAGAAGTTTGAGAGTGCCAAGCATTAATCTGAGATTATCTGATGACACAAGGAAATTAAACCTAATGTCGACAAATTATTGGGATGAAGAGTGCCGGCAACAACTGTGAGTGAGCTTTGCATAATAAATACAATGCTGTGATAAAATAAATCAGTATTCTGAAAAAAAAGAAATAACCTTATTTATTTTTTCAAATGTGTAAATGCATAAAACATCAAAGCATGTGGCTTTGTTAAAGCACAACATGTAAAAAGCTCTCTCTTACCTGTGTACTTGATAGCTCGCCCTTCCAGCTCTTTTATTGGTTTTCATATTAAATAGTTCCTAATTAATAATGTCACCAGATTCTTTCATCCGATGCAATCCCCGTCGCTGACGCTGCGTTCATCTTCTCCGTTCTTCAGGTGCCGGTCCATGTGTTTTTGGACTTTTCCACACTGGAGTGCAAACGTCTCAGTGAGTTTGTGGAGCTCTTTGTTCTCGACCTCATGGACTCCACCGCAAACTACACCGAGCGAGAAGTGAAGGTAAGAGATGCGTTGGGGCCGACAACGTGATTGGAATTCAATCTAATTTAATAATTACAAAAGTCCCTAAACTACTTCCTGGTGCACAAACATACTGCACCAAAAACCTAGAATAAGTCTTATTAATGCATTTATTAGACACACTGTGCACATCTGCCTTATAATACATTTTAATGTTCATGCTTTCCCCTTAAACTTAATAAAAAATAATAAAATAAATATACTCGTCTCCAGAAGACATTCTCCATTTTTATACAGCGATCTAGCGTGAGGTGGCATTTGAATTAATCCAATTTCTGCTTTTTCCCCTTCGAAAAATAAAAATTAAAATGAGGTTAGAACTAAAAAGATAATTTTTTTGGGTGTCACATGTTATAAAACTGAGGCCCAACATGACTTCTGATGAATAGCCGAGTGTTGGTGTTGTATCTTCTTAATCCATAATCCCCGTTTCCCAGGTCCAGGCTACATCTGCAGGCCGAATAACCGCGATTCCCTTCTGGTACCACATCTACCTGGACCAGGAGATCAGCGTCAGCACCCTCAGCCAGAACTCTCACTGGAAGCAGGCGGCCGTGGTGCTGCAGCAGCCGGTGGAGGTCCGAGCCGGGGACTGGGTCCGCCTCGCCGTGAAGCTTCACAAGAGCGCCATGTCCATCGCGGCCCACGTGGAGAGGACCCCCGGGCCGATGGAGCAATGACCTGTTGGAATGAGTTTGATTTCTGTGTCTGTCATGCCTCCATCATTTAGAGGGTACCGACACACGGGGACATTTATTGTTCCCTGCATTCCTTTTCTGGTGCCGTCTAAAGATCCACCTTCTCCAGTGTTATTTTGTCATAACTGTATTACCAGTCTTCAACGTTCAGTGTTCTGATTTGAGATTTAGTAGAAGCGTGCATGAGCCACACCTTGGGAAGCCGAGTCCTCACGATCATAAAGGACGTGACGAATCTTTAATTCATGTTTTAATTTGTACATTGTGCTAAGGTTATAGGACATTTATACTCTGTACTTCTATAAGTATAAATCAAATATTCCTATGACTAAAAGCGTGGTTGTTCTCTTTTTTTTAAACATTGACACTAAATGACATTTTCTTAATGAATATAAGATAATAAAAAAAAATTATAATGTAGTTAATCAGATTTATTGAGACCGTCAGATGGAATTAAATTAACATGTTGAACCATTTACATCAACTCAAATGTAATCCTGTCAGTTTTAATTTGAATATATAAATATGTAAGACAATGCAACATTGTCGAGCTGTGCATGATAAAGACCATGCGATTGATTTGATCGATTTATGGTATTTTTACACAGGCAAACTGATCAATAACCCAGCACAAACATATTAGTAACAATGACCAAAAACTTAAACTATAGAGAAAAGTACATGGCGAAGTGCAGTAGCTGCAGAATGATTCCAGCTCAAATCGATAGAGAACATCTCCACAAAATAAATGCGATCCTGGTATATTGACACTATGTTGATGGACAGAATAGTTCCACGGCACAAAGAACAAGGCATCTGATGAGACGAGTGAAAGAATTTCTATGAAACACTTCAGAGTGAGCTGAACGCAATAAAGCTGTATCAGAATAGGCGGCTCGTAACAGACCGAGTAGTGCACGTTGTTTTAATACTTAGAATGCACTTACAGTAAATACATCGTATTAATATTGATTCTGTAGTGATATCACATTGTTCAGCAGGCATAGCTCGAACATACAATTGAAAAGGTTTAAGCTCCTCTTTGCATCCCGTCCCTCCGCCTAAGACACACACACCAAAAAGAAATGGATGATTCAGGACATTTAATGCGCTTCGATATCGTACGTTTCCATTTACGACGACTCATTTCAAATCGACGTCTTCTAAAATCACTTTAAACTAAGACGTACAGAAGGAGACGTTTGTATTTGAAAAGTTGCATATTTCTCTTTTTCATCTAACTGTCACATCGGAAATCACGATATGACAGATACGACACAAAAGGAAAAAAAGTGTCATAATTTCCCATTTGGAAAAGATCCACACGTCGGGAGGCGGTCCCGTCTCAAGAAACACGATTAGTGTGCCGGTTGGGACGCGCGTTACAATTGACGGGACGTCTTCCCCAACTACAGTGAATTAAAAAACATTCTTCATAATCCCGCTGAGCCAAACGGCTCGTAACTTAACCTCGTGCAACGAAGACACAGCATCGAATGCGTTACGAGTCGTTTAGGGCCAGAACGTCACGGAACATTCCAGAAGCCGTCACTGGCAGACGGGTCCACCTGGTTCGTTTCATCTTGTAACAACATTGTAACGTCTGAAGGAAAATGACAAGACTGAAACTGGATCCCGCCCAACCAGAACGGGCAGAGTCCATCGGTGGTGTCGACTGCAGCGTTGCTAGGCGACCACGATGAGATCCGCTTCTGCTGGCTCTTTGGTTTGGTTGGTCCGTTCCTCCTCCGAGGGTTCTTCAGGTCCGCCCTCGTGTCCTTCGTCCCACGGGGCCGAGCTGAGTCCGGCCGGCGCCGACGCGGAGTGCGGCGTGAGAGTCCTGCCCAGGCCCTGGTACTGACCGTTGGGCGACACGGGGTTGGACGCCGCCTCTGTGATGACATCTTGGGAGCCGGAGGAGAGCAGGCCGGATCGCTCGCCGTCCTCCTGAGCCTCGCCGAAGTACGACTTCCTCGGCCGACCCATCACCGTTCTCCCTGTAGACGAGGACCAACGACGACGGAAAAAAGAACGTCTTTACCTCCTCGATGTCCAGTTACATGCCGGAGAAACGTACAACTCACTACCGTGCAGGGACTCCAGTAGCCAGAAGGGGGGGGGGGGAACCTACCGACATTACGGACTTGTTCGGAGATGTCGGCTCGGACGTCAGAGACGTCCCACATCGCCATGAAGGAGTCGAAGCAGGACCCCTCCTCCGCCTCCTGGATGTATGGCTTGTAGGTGAAGCTGTAGTGATGGGCGATGGCCGCCAGGAACATCTCCACGCAGATGACGAAATCCTGAAGGGGAAGACGGGACAAAACACATGTAGCAGGCCGCATGATTGACAGATTGTAAAGCCCGCTTGGGCACATTGGAATATCGGGCTGTATCAAATTAACCAAATTGAATAATAGTGATTTAATAACTACAGGGTTCTTACACATTTTGACCAATGGATTTCCAGGACTTTTCATTGATTTTCCATGACTTTAAACCAAATTTCCAGGACCAAACTGAAATCTCGGTATAAACATGAAAAATTTAGAACATTTAGCGTATCGAGCCGTGTGCCGGCTTATATTTTGAGCGTCTTTCTTTAAAAAAACACATACATTATTTCAAACTCCATTAACTTAAACTCAAATGAACATGTGATTATAGCAAATCTCCATGACTTTTCCAAAGTTTTTTCCATGACTTTTCCAGGCCTGGAAATGACCATTTTAAAATTCCATGACTTTTCCAGGTTTTCCATGACCGTACAAACCCTGTAACTATTGCTGCCAAGATCAAACTCAGATATTTACGTTATCCTCGCGCGTCAATCATATTTACATCAAACTAGACACGCTTCGGCTCACCTGTAAGCCGGTGGCCACGGCCTCCACGCTGTTCCAGTCCCATGTGCGCGTCTCTGAGATGACGCCCACCTTCACCAGCAGAGCGATGAACACGGCTTGCCTAGCAGAGATCACACGACCGCCGCGTCAGTACGGCGCTACAATCAGAGGCCATCGCATCTACGGTACACGGGGACGCCGTTACGCCCGCTGAACGTGCCGAGACTCACCAGAAGGAGACGAACACCACCATCTTGACACACAGGAATTTGCCCACCGGCTTGATTGGACCCAGTTCTTCTCTGAGAGCTCTGTAGAACAGCACCAGGCAGTACATGGCGAACTAGATCAAGAGAAGACGGGCGGAGAGGAATCCAATTCAGCGTCGTCATTTCTCATCTCTGAACGTGTGATACAGTCGCTGCTTGACCCAAAGTAGACTTAAATAAATGGCGACAGTGGCGTTACCAGCTGTGACATGTTGTTGAAGATGACCAGGTACGTCCATGCGTTCGTCGAACTGAAATTGCCTTCATCGTACACGCCACACAGCTGACAGATCCTTGGAAGAGGAGAAGAAGAAGAAGAGATCAATACGAAAAGCTGTGACTGGTAACCGGGAATAAAGAAAGGGCGCGTGTGAAGAGCAGAGCTCACTTACAGAGCGATCACCGTGGTCACGGGTCTGACCACGGTGTACTGCAGCACTCCCAGTTTGCACCGCAGCAGTAAAACCCTGCGGAGGAAACGTAGGATTTGAAATGAATTCATTTAAATCAGTTTAACCATCATCCAATGAGGTGATATCAGTAGAGTTCAAATGTGGCGGCAACATTTAGACCTTGAAATGCCGTAGAGGGTGGACACGTTTCACGGGGCAGCGTTATAATATAAAATACGAACCGAGTCAATGTGGCTAATGCTGCTGACCTTCAGGCGATCTGTAATGCTTTTGTTCTTCTTCGCTTTTAAAGAACAAACTAATCCTCAAGTTAAGAAAGAAAAAGCCATTTGGCAAAGTTAACTGTGCCATTACAGCTGTTTGCCTGACAGGGAAATCTGAAGCAGATGAGTCATTGTTTTGTTTAATAGGAAAAAAAAATTATATGTGTGCCAGTGCTATTTATAAAAGACACATACTCTCCCATTGGCCAGGGCGGGCAGCAGCAAAGGGGGGGCAGGTGTCTCTGCTGCTCCTGGGACTCCAGCATCGACACCAGGCTGGGGTACTGGTTCTCCAGGTAGTTGAGCAAGAAGGTCATGAAGTTGTAGATGACGTAGGCCTCGTAGCACTCTCGACACGTGTCCACATAAATCGCTATCGACGGGTATTTTAATGCGATCCACTGCAAGATGACAAAAGAAGAGAGGGGATGACATGACATGTGGGGTGTTAATACTTTTTTTTTTTTTAAATCGTACAAATGCTTTTCTGTAGCTACATCTGGCATCCATCACTGTGTGTAACGCAAATGGCTTTGATTAGAAAATACACCACTCACACTGTCCAAGCTGTAGATTGGAACCATCCATAATATCCTTTAAAAAAAAGAGATACAAGCAAAAACAATTAGAAAGCGGTTTCAGACGAGTGTCCATGGACGTTGTCGTTGTTGTTGACGTCTTTACCTGATGATGGGTTTCTGAAGCTCTGGCTGAGTGTAGTGAACCAGGTGCTGCAGGATGCCCCATAATGATATGGGCACAGTCATGAAGACAAATATCCCAGCGATGAACCATGCTTTATTATGGATGCCGACCTGTTGGTAAAGAGAAAGAAACAGTCAAGGGCACAATTTGACTTGTTTAAGCACTTAACACTATCAACATGACTTTGGGCCTTTCTTCGTTTAATATTAAGTATGGGGTAAAAACAGTACTCAGAATCTTTAGCCAAACTTTGTAAAAACACTTTTCAGAATTCCCTAATTTGAAAGGAAAAGAACCGAAGAGAAGCAAAGTGTAATCAAAGAATCTAAAGAATATAAATCATTTTCTAAAATGTTGCCCTGACAGCCGTATTGTATCTGTCAGATCTTTATAGGTATTGCAAACGGTTTATGACTGACATCAACCGGCTCAGAAGATCGTATAGTAGTAATTATGCTGGACTACAATCATAAAGATAGTCAATACCACATGATGTTTGATAAGGAGATTTTTACAGTGAGCGTCATCTCTCACAGTAGACTACAAGAACCTCACAGTAGACTACAAGAACCTCACAGTAGACTACAAGAACCTCACAGTAGACTACAAGAAACTCACAGTAGACTACAATAACCTCACAGTTGACTACAAGAACCTCACTGCAGACTACAAGAACCTCACTGCAGACTACAAGAACCTCACAGTAGACTACAAGAACCTCACAGTTGACTACAAGAACCTCACTGCAGACTACAAGAACCTCACAGTAGACTACAAGAACCTCACAGTAAACTACAAGAACCTCACAGTAGAATACAAGAACCTCACAGTAGACTACAAGAACCTCACAGTAGACTACAAGAACCTCACAGTAGAATACAAGAACCTCACAGTTGACTACAAGAACCTCACTGCAGACTACAAGAACCTCACTGCAGACCACAAGAACCGCACTGCAGACCGCAATAACCTCACAGTAGACTACAAGAACCTCACTGCAGACTACAAGAACCTCACTGCAGACCACAAGAACCTCACAGTAGACTACAAGAACCTCACTGCAGACTACAAGAACCTCACTGCAGACCACAATAACCTCACAGTAGACTACAAAACCTCACAGTAGACTACAAGAACCGCACTGCAGACCGCAATAACCTCACAGTAGACAACAAGAACCTCACAGTAGACTACAAAACCTCACTGGAGACTACAAGAACCTCACTGCAGACCACAAGAACCTCACTGCAGACTACAAGAACCTCAATGCAGACTTTAAGAACCTCAAACATCAGTACGTATCCACAGTGTTAGAACTGACCCCGGTCTTCTGCAGTTCCCAGATGCACAGGGGCAAGACGACTAACAGCAACGAGATATACAGCACGACGACCAGCGGCCGGATCCACCTCCTCCAGTTGCCGCAGGAGCAGGGCATGTTGACATGAAGGCGCCAGGGGGAACGCCTTGAGAAGTGGCCGCCGGGCTCGAGACCAGACAAACGAACTAGTTCACGCTCGAGACCCTTTGACCGTTAGCTAAGCATTGTGTCGCTTTCAACGCCGCGCCGAGACCCAAATACAACCCCTCTTTAGTGCCCAGCCACCGTCGCTCCTTCACGAACTTGGAGTCGCATTCCGGACAAAGTTGCTGGAAAATCACCAGCTCATGTGACTCGATGTTACCGAGCTAGGCTGCTAACGTTAGCTAATCAGTTGTTCCCTACATGTAAACAAACGAAGTAGATGATCCCGTCTAACCCGTTGGGAGTAACTCAATGACAACCGCAATGAAGCGACACTCTGCTGTCATTGATGCTGCTGCTGCTGTAAACACTTCAACGTATATTTTAGATGGTTTACGCTAGTAAAAGTTTTCAGAAAAAGTAATTGCTGTGCATTGCTGTGTGCACTTCCTGTTTTCAGATGTGGTCCCGCCTACAATCTTTAATCAGATTGGTGCAATCGACGGAGTCAGCCAATGGGTAAAGAGGATTTGATACTACGTCATGTTGTTCAGAGCCGTTTAATAAGAGTCACGTCGTCTCCGTTCACTCCGGTGGACCTTTTATTATTTTATTGTTTTACAACAATAGCGGATCATAAACCCTCTTCATAGTCCCCTGGCATGTTAGTTTACATTTATTTGAATGTATTCAGCGTGTGTAAATGAGGATATGCATTATGTACAAGTTTGAGGTATTATAATAAGTTAACGTTACACAACGTTTCTGTTCACGGACAAATATCAGAAATGTTATTAATTCATCTGTTCAACATGAACATGTAAACAAAGGGGAAACCTTATTCTTCTCTGTCTGCAGTCCCTCATCCATCGCTGCTATAGTTGCACAAACATATAGCCAGTACAGAGGACAGCAGGAATTACATAGCTGATGTATGTTTGTTTATTATCGTTTATAAACTTCACTCAAGAATGTTATATATTTGATTGATATATTGATTAGTTTACGATGAGATATGTGTGACTTTATATGCTGACTTTTCTGTTGTATATATACTGTCACTGCCCTAGAAACAATATAAAGCGATATCTAAATTCTAAATTACTTATAATCCGGTTTCGAAATTAAGTATTGTTTTACTTCTGTACCTGTTTTTTTATAATCCATTATATAGTAATTAAAAAGAATAGAATATTGATCAGACTAGCTCATTGTAGTAATACAATCCCAAAGATACCTATGGACAAGGAGGATTGATCGGATTCTGCAAACTCACTATAGGCCTACCACTTAATCTCCAACACTGTTCCTTTTAAAACATTCTCACATTTTATTTAAAAAGCAGTCCTGCCACTCTGTTTGTACCGATTTCTACCAATATCTATGCATTCAATTTGCCCCCCAAAATACTTCCTGGCTCTATCGGAAGTCTACATGAATCACGTGACGATCAAGCGTTTGAACCGCCATTGACGCCACTCTTTCTTTATACAGCTCTGGTGTGGGTTGCACTGCATTCCTATTGGTCACATGATCTTTGCTCTCGCCAGCAGATGGCAATGTGAATTAACAATTTCTAGGATACCGAAGCTAAAATCCATTGTCGGAGACTTGGACTGGTCACCATGTTTGCAGTTCTATAGGTCGCGGTTAGGCTAAATCCAACTTTGTGAAAATGTGGCACTTTGTTCGGGTTGTTTATGCAAGTAGTTGATTGCTGGTGGCATTAAACCTCACTTTTCAAATTAGTATTATTTATTCTATTTCCTGCCTCTTAAAAATAGTATCGTCCATATCTGAATAACAATTTAAAATATCAATTAAATACATTTAATAATGATTTGTTATCAAGATTTCTCGTCCCTTGTCCATTTAGCTTTATGTCACTATATTCAGTATCTGTTAATTAAACTCTCCCCTGTTTAAACATATAGTACATATATAATATGTGAACAACTAAATATGATAATGTATTTGTGCAATCCAACCAGTTATACAACACGTATAAAATCAGAAAAATTGCATCCACACAGTCCTTCTCCATAGTAAACACTTTAACTTGCTATAGCCTAGAAGGGAAAGCATAAGTATAACAACATTTAAAATGCCTTTTTTATTTTAAATGTCCCAGTAAGCCATGACAGTGTGGCAGCAAGTCAACAGTCAGAATATCAGGACCCTGAAACCAAAGGAGCTTAGCGGAGTCAGCGACCTTTCATTTTATTATGTACTGTACATGTGCTTATCATGTGTCATGTCACAATGTCTTCAGAGAGACCGGCCTGTCAGAGCCACACAATGAAATGCGCGTCATATCCCAAATCAAGAATATTTCAAATTAAAATGTGTTCCATTCTTTTTTATCATTAGAAACATATACATAGAAATAAAGCACGGTAGATGTTTTACACATCATATTTACATTTCTTTGTCTTCAAATGTCCATGTTTTTAAAGCTATGGTAAGATAGAGTTAAAACATTCCCGACGATACGTTTTAATGATGTTTTACATACAATGTAAACCATCAAATTAAATGAACAGACTTTTAATTAAATGTAAAATCCGGAGATAAATTGCAAAAATAACCGTCATCCATAGTTCAGTCCTTTTCCAATAAGCATCTATCGAGTGAAGGCAGAACTCCATTAGCAATTTGCCCATGTATTGGTTTCAGGGTTTACATTATATATCTTGTTAAACCTGCGTAAAATCATTAAAAAAACATATCCCTCAGACCCCCCTTGTTACCTTTTGTTCTTGCGTGCACGTGTATGTGCACGTGCTTCAGTGTGTCTCTGCCTCACTGTAAAATGAGGGGAGGCAGAACTTTCCACGTCTCCACTGCCCCACAGTCACAGCAATCACTGGTTTTAGCCGGACAGATTGTTCATGAATTTTGAATTGATCCTTTTGGCTTTTATGAATTAGAAATGGTCTTTGCCACAAGTCGTGCAAGCGAGTGCCAAGGTGGATATAGCTCGGAGGGATCGCCATGCAAAGTGGCATACAGGGTGCAGCTATGTAAGGGCCGGGTAGATAAACATATGCTGTGTTTGATCAGATCCAAAACAGATTTCAGCATAAAGGATGTGGCGTCCATTATGTCTCTCTGAATCATCGCCATGACTGCAGGCTTGAAGTACATCGTTGGGCATGTGCCTTCCAGGAAACACACATAGACAGAAGAGGCAGAATGGATAGGGCTAAGGAATAACAATAATCAATGCACAACAAAGGAGGAGACACGCTGTCTGATTCCTGAGCTATAATGTATTATCCAAAGTGCACCTCCTTTGTCAGAGGAATACACAAGACTGCCATTGTTTAACAATTACTAATTTATCCTAATACGTCTGCCGTAGGCCTTTGCGTCAGGAAGTGTTCAGACTCACTGAGGCTGTTCACTTCGGTTCAGTGGCTCTTGAACAACAACATAAGCGAAGTGGGATGGAGTCAAAGAAGCTCATTCAACAGTGGTTATTTAAAAACAAGGGCTGTAGCTCCCAGCTCTTTAAAGATTACTGTCGCTCTAAAGCCAAATATAACTTATACCTCCGTGCCATGGACCAATATTGTTGTCCAAAAGCTATAAAAAATACATCAATGAGCCTCACGTTCCCACATAACCATCAACAGTGTAATATAAGGCTCTGTTAGTGTGGCTCAATACCTCTTGCTGCTGTAAATACCCACCAGGATAACAAATCTGGACCTGAAAATAGTTCCCAACATGTTCATCATTTAATCCTGTTTGACTAATGTTCAGATGCTATTGTTTAGCCCTTTAAAGTATATATTTGTGACATATGGACGTATGGATTTTGTCTTTTCATGCGTTTTTTGACAACAATGACAACAAATTTGAATATTGTCAACCTTTAAGGACAGAGCATGACAAAAGTATTCCACTGAGTGACATTCATGCCTGGATTGGAGGGCCTTAAGAAGCTGCGGGGCCGTTACTACTGCTTGCTATTTTCACAATTTGCCAATGTGGGCTGTATTTTTTCTATCAAACATTCCAGCAGTGGTTGTTGTAGCTCTGCACTACTCCTCTACTGAGTGCACCTTTCTAGTTAGAGTGCACTCTAAATAAATGTACATTATTATAAAGCAAACACCTGTTTTTGCCACAATCTGAAAGGCAGGCCGAACAATATAAACTCAAAAGAGAAAAGTTGCTTTACTTTGTTATTTTCACACGCAGACCCTCAAGAGTAATACTTTTGCTTTAGAGTTTCATAATTTCAAACAAAGTTTCAAACAATTGAGCACAAACCAGTTAACACATAGTACACCTCGAGGTTATGGTCTATGGCTTATATGGCTTCAGAGGTCACGGGGTCATTATCTTCCTGAGGGCTGGCTGAGTGCTTGATATTGGATTTGAAATGGAATTCAGCAACTGTAAGAAGATGTGGAGTCCGCGTAAAGACGGGAGGCTGACCAGCGGGTCCTCTGGTATGGTCACAACAGCCTGGAGCTGAACACGCCCACAACTGTGGAGATGACAGTGGACTAAGAGGAGAGATCCTTGCAGATCCTTCACACCCTGGACACAAGCTGTTCCCACTCCTCCCCCTGGTAGGCGCTACAGAGCCCTGAACGCCACAACCAGCAGACACAAGAACAGCTTCTCCCCACTTTCTGTATGCACTAACATCCCTATTCATTGTCACTGTTATTATTTTATATTGTACATACGTGTTGCTATTCTATTGTCTTCCATGTATTTTTTATATTCATCCTGATATTTGTACATTTGTAGATTCCATGTGTGTACGACGAGTGTGAGTGAAACCAGAGTCAAAGTCCTTGTCCGTGGCCAATAAAGCTGATTCTGATTCTGATTTCACTTTTATCATATTGTTAAATCTTGAGAATAAACATTGCATAACAAACTTCAGTAGATCGCTGGAGATCTTGGCACACTTAGCACTTTATTTTCCTGGACACTTTAACCTGCTGGAAATTCACTTTGGTCACTGCCTTGTGTATATATGTTGTTTCCTTTGTATATTTAGTATCTTAGTATTAGTATTTCATATTTAGCATTGTTATTGTGTTTTGTGTTTTATTTTGAGCTTTTAGTTTTATTAATGCTCTAATGTGCACCCGCTGCTGTGATCCTGAAATTTCCCACTGTGAGATTTATAAAGGATTCTCTTATTTTATCTTAATTGATACAACATTATCAATCCGTCAATGCATTTCCATTCTCTTTTTCATGAACTTTGATTTAGTCTTGAACACATGTCCTGTATCAATAAATACATCTGAATTAGCTTTGCATTGACTTTGGACCTTTCTGATCCCTTAATATTTGTTTTGGAGCTTTATTCAATTCATTGCTAGGAAAAAATGAGGTTCCCACCAAAGTCCACTGAACTAAAACCACCTCCATGTTCCTCAAACAAATATTTAACACTTTTTTCGCGGAATTGAGAGAGAAAACAACCTGTTTTTCTCTCTCTAAATTCCCAGAAACTGTGTCAAATATTTGTCATCCTAATATATTTTCTATTTATTCTGTGATTCATTTACCCAAACGCCATGTCATAGCAACCAATGTTTTTGTGTAATTCTGTATTTTCGGGGAAATTGCATGCTGATTGTGGGATGATTTCATGTGAGGAATCTGGAGCAGTTTCATAAAGTTTATGACCTGGCTGAGACTTATCGTCAAACAAATAAAAGGCCAATGTCCGATTAAGCCGCTACCCGATATTCTGCTCGACTTGGGTGTTTTTCAACTTTTTGCTCTGTCTTGATACAACTAGTGCTTCATTAAATGTATTAAGACCAAAGATGTTGCATTAAATCAAGTACTACTTTCAGTTTTTCACAAATTTGCATTAATTAGCGACCATTATGATATTGATCATATGTAAAAAATATATATAAATATTCCTTCCACATCAACATAACTATGACGCACAAATACGAAATGGTCGAACTTTGCCTTCCTCGACTCTCTTGTAGCAACACAGATGAGAAGTGAGTTTTGTGTGTCGGATTCCCACCGTCCGAGCTGTTCACATCCTCTCTGCTGACATGAGCAACCCTCAGGGCTCGGTTGCCAAGCAGGTCACAGTGTGCTTCAAATCACTCCCAGACGCCTCTTTCTCACAGACGCAAATGAAAAACAGAAGGGGCCCCCTCCACTTCCTGGAGAGCCAGTCCGGTGGTGAAATAAACCTCCTTGTTACTTACAGTGGACATGGAAATTGATTTATTGGTTCAAGCAGCAGCATCAAAGACAACAAACATGGTATGAATTCCATTTTCTAAAGATTTTCTATAATGAATCGCTCCAATGGATAGTGGTAAAAAAGAAAGAAAAGAAGAACAAACGTAGCCTACAGATATATCCTGTTCTATTGAACACAAGTGCACAACACACTTCAACTAAAGAAGTGCAAGTAATTGTACACGCAGCACACACACTCACACACACATGCTAACTCACAAACACACACAGGTTTACATGTATTTACATATCAAATAGTATAAGGCAGTATATTTGTTGGTAGTGGATATGATTCACACATCTACAGGCTACAAGTCGTTAGCGATAGCAACCGGCGATATGAAGCTACAGACTGCGCGGCACGCTCCGATCACACGCCAAAGCGTCAACCAATCAAATGTTTCTGTTCCGGCCTCAAAGAATATGCAGCTGGCCAGTTCTCAGTGTCATGTGACGCCATAACTGGGTCGACCGGCGCTTGAGTAAAACATCTACGGATAGGATTAGATACCACTCACGTGTACGTTTGTGAAATATAACGGCAGTTAGCTTAGCTTAGCATAAAGACGGGAAGAGAGAAACAGCGAGTTTGGCTCCGAATGTCACAAAAGCTGCATATGAAGCAATAAAGCACAATAATTAAACATGTGATATCTTGTTGTGGTTTTTTTCTGGTTGACGACAGTGAGCCGCCGTTAGCTTAGTGATTTCTCCAGCTATAGTTAGCTTCTGGTTTTAGCCAAGCGGGAAAAAACAACAATAGTTGATTAAACACCTAAAGGCAAGTGGTTCGTGGGTTTTTAATCATCCTTTGTCACCAGTTTTAACACAGCAGAGTTTCCTTTCTCTCCAGTATGTTTGCTAAACAAGCAAATCCTCTCTGGATGTATCGCTAAATATTGATCGTACAGAGTGGTATCAATCTTCTTGTCGAGCTAACTCTTGGGGTATTTCCCGCAAATCTCGAGCAATTCCTTTGATATTTGGACCATTTACCACCACCATTAAAACTTCATGTCATTACACAGGTAATGTTGTCAGAGTGAAATACTTATTATTACTACAATATAACACTTTATAAAAGTGGACAATATACATATACATATATATTCCATTGGTTATATAGGCATAACAGTCACAAATATTGTTGAGTATGTTTGTTAAAATTCACAGTGTAGAAAAGCTATTTCCTGTCTAATTCCTGTCCGTTTGGTCTATGGTGATATCTGACCGGTCATAATGCATTATCTCATATTTATCATTTGCTCCACATGCTAAAGAACTACAGAGTTATAGTTTATCCTCTTTAAAACCTATAACTCTGTATTTGTTTTTGTGCCAGTGCACTATGGCTTATTCTAACACCAGATTCGATGATGTGCTGAAATCTGTCATTGTTTGATTACAAGCAGCTTCTCATTTCTCAGGATCATGGTTTCAGTAAACAGAAATAGTGTGTGGGTGTGTGTGTGTGTGTGTGTGTGTGTGTGTGCGTGTGTGTATGGGGGGGTATCCTTCTGTTAAGAGACATTTTCCCTCTTTACCTGACCTGATCAAAGCAATGGGAAGCAAATGAACTTCAAAACCTCCTTCTAATTATACCACAAAGTAGCCCAATGAATAATGAGTGGGAGTTAGATACACTGTGCATGTTTAATGGGAAATTAATAGTTGTTTGAGTCGGTAACACGCTCTCCTGTTTTCCAACATCAATGAGTGGCAAACTCCTGGGGAAAGCTCCTGCTCATCCCCTATCATTCCCTCTGACAGCGAGCAGTCTCCTTTTTCCTTCCTGTAGCTCTGCGCTTCCTTCCCAGTAGTGCTGCCCTTTACAGGAATAGCACGCGTTGCTACTGATTGAGAGTC
Organism: Liparis tanakae; assembly: GCA_036178185.1. Classification (NCBI taxonomy): domain Eukaryota; kingdom Metazoa; phylum Chordata; class Actinopteri; order Perciformes; family Liparidae; genus Liparis; species Liparis tanakae. The sequence goes on from CM070110.1 coordinate 6,369,522, forward strand.
ATTTATAGTCACCGTTCAGCTGCATCCTGTGAAGAGTCCTCGTCCTCCTCATCCCGCTTTCCCCGTTCTTCTCTCATGCTACGGCGTCACTGTCCGTGGGGGTGGGAATACAAGGAGTGCGTCATCGGAAGTTTAGCCCCCTGAGGCGCTCCGGGACACTTCAGAGCATTGTGCGCCAACTCCATTATTAGTTCCTTTTATCTCCAGTTCCTAGTCCATCCTTGCCAGGCTCATTTGTTGCTTCAGTGGTTATGATATGCATTTATATATTCAAAGGTGTGCATTTGTTGTATTTAAAAAAAATAAGCTGCTGGATATATGGAAGTGCTTGAAAAGAGAGATGATGTGAGTCGAGCGGTCAGTCGCTGTCCTTCCTGATGCTGCGATCGGCGTGGACGTTGTTGGGCTCGGGGCTTTTACACTGGATACTGGTACCGTTCATGGGTCCGATGCTGCTCAGCTGGTTGTCAGAGTAACACCAGCAGCACAAACACGACTTGAAGACCATGTGAAGAGAGAGAGAGAGAGAGAGAGAGAGATAGATTAGTTCAAGACTAGTTTAAGAAGTTATGAAGCACGCTTATTATCGTTCTTGTCTGTGGTTAGATGAGAGGATCGACACCACTCTCATAGTTCTCTGTTAAATGGGAAGCTGGAGCCAGGAGACCCTTAGCTTAGCTTAGCATTAAGGATGAAATCAGGGGAAAACAGCAAGACTATGGCTGGATTCAAAAGATAAGCAGATCCATCTTCCAGCAACTCTAAAACTGACTAATTATTATCCTTTATCTCGTTTGTTTGATCTGTACAAAAGCAGAAGTGTAAATATGTCAAGTTACATTCCAGTCTTTAAGCCGCGCTAATGCAACCATCTGATGGCGGCAGCTACTCTCTAGTTTGCTCCGCCACTTCCCTCCCACAAATCCTTTAATGTGCAAACTGGAGACCTGGTATATCTCCGGCCCAGGTTCGTTTGACAATTTGCAATGTGTGACCTCAGAGCTGCAAAGTGAAAACATAAATCACCGGTCTGCTTTTACATGATGCCGAAGGAATGTCATCACCATCACAAACCCCTGTGTCGTGGACAAAAGGCCCCAGTTCAATGTTTGCTTTACTGGCCAGACTAAATCTATATGTCTGTGTGTGTGTATCTGTGTGTGTATGCGTGTGTGAGATAAAGAATGAGCGTTCGATTGTGTAAAATACATTAATATCCATGTGTTCTGGGAGAGTTGTATACCTTGAAGCAGTTTTTAAACTTCTTGCTGACAAAGAAGAGGATAATGGGGTTGATGCAGGAGTTGATTGTTACGAGGTTGATACTGAAGTAATCCAAGACCAACAGGAAACTGAAAATAGGAAAAAAAGAAGGAACGGTAATTTTAATTAGTTTTATAGAGAACCGAAAAGAGGTTTTAACAGTAAAAAACCATTGGCAGTAAAAAAGAGAAGAAAAATAAATACTTAAAAAACGTACAATCGATACATTTGATAAAAGTCTATTTATTTGACTTTTTAAAGGCCAAGGTTGCTGATATTTTCCTCGCCCACAAAGAAACATAAAAAAAACCATCATTCTAAATCACAGAACAGGGCCATGTTATCTGCAGACTCCGCTTGCTTTAGATCACGTAACTTTTATATTTGAGAGTTTGTTCCACCAATAACTCACTTGAGCAGCTCACAGCGCATCTTATCATTCTGGTAGTAAACCATCTTCTTTAGGATCCTGCTGAGGTGCAGTGGGAACCAGCAGAGGGCAAAGATCAGGACGAGGCAGAACACGGCCCTGGCCACCTCCCTCCTCTGCAGAGAGAAACAACAGGTGTCGTTCCACCGTTAGAGCGGAGATGACTACGTTTGTGTAATCAAACAGTTAGAGGTTAGGAGCATGGGATAAACACAGCCGAGTGAGCCGATGGAATTACACTCTTGAAGAAACCTGAATCAGTTTATAAAGCACATGTCCTCGGGCTGTTAGTGAAATAAACATCCGACCATACGTCAGTTTATTAGAGTTACAGGCTGGTAATTAGAAGCATTGTCCGACCTGTTTGAGGTGCTCACTGAGGGCTATCCGAAGGCTGCCATCCCTTCGGTTGAGCATCTCGCAGGTCATCAGGGTGTAGAACACAGCGGTGCAGGCGAGCGGGACACAAAAGTAGAAGCCAAACAACCACCAGTCCTTTGCTTCCCTGTAGAACTGCCAGAAAACAAACACATGGTATACAGTCAAATACACGGTTTTGTTTTCTTCCTGGCCCCGCTTTAACTCAGTATAATGATTTAGAAGATCTAATTGGACTCCATACTACATTCTGTTCATTTTGTTGTAATTGTAAATTTTTTTATTGAATTTGAAGTTAAGTTGAAAGTTGTTAAAATGATTTGGCTTGGTCAGGTATGATCCCAGTAATAATAATCCATGCTTATGTAACTGACCGGCCCAGACCACTCCTGCACTGCAGTGCCATTTCAGTCCATGTGAGTGCTATACGTGTGTGTGCCGTGTAATAAGTCTGAAAATATACACTTTTGCCCGTCTGGCTATCCGTGGTTGTAAACAATAACAAACGTATGCTTTTTAGAGAGAGAAAAAATGACACAATTTGACAAACATGAGTGAGCTGTATTTAACAATTTCTGTTAATATAACCCACAAAGCGACGTTTGGAGGGAAAATCGTTAAAAGACAATGTTCTATTTCATTGCTTCACTGGTGCTGTTAAGAGGCCAGTTTTTTTCCAGACCTAAGCAGTTCATTGCTGATATCTGAAAGACATTACTCCAGTTTCGTACATATGGAATAGATGGACGCACATGTGGCTCAGCTTGAGGCCCCAGATTTCAGTTCTAAGTAATTGCGCTTGGCCTGCAATCAATTATGTGCTCCAAGGATGTGAACAGATCCACGATCCCAGGGAGAGAAGGTGCACACGGTTTATCTCTTAAAGTCATACTCTACTCCAAAACTTTTTAGTATCATATACTCACATGAGCCAGTATGTGAGGATATGATACTAAAAAGTAGATAGGCGATTTTTGATGAATAGTTAAAGTGTCTTTGAGCACCTGGAAAAGCGCTATATAAATTGAATGTATTATTATTATTATTATTATTATTAGTGGGTAGTGGTATATATATATATATATATATATATATATATATATATATATATATATATATATATATATATTGCCCCTATAACCAAAATAGCAAATCCTAATGCCATAAAAAAACCTCACTAACTACAAACAAACAATACGCTCTGAGGACAAAGCAAAGCTGAATGTGCATGGAGGTGGGTTTCTTATCTCCTCAGTCCAGAATGTTTTGTCTATTCAGTGCACAATTCAAATCTTCCAGGGTGCCTTGACACAATGTACTACAGCACATCTTGGCCTTAATACAAGCAGAACACTGGGACACAAAAAGCTCTAAACAGCGATGCTCTTATCCATAAAAGATAAAAAGATAGCGTACCATCATGAAGTCCGTTTTGGGGTTTAGCATGCAGGTGCGGATGGTTGCGTTCCTGTACTCGAAGGTGATCATGTCGAAACCGATCGCCTCCGGCACGGCCAGGAAGAACGACAGAAACCAGATCGACAAAATCTCGATGACTGTGAGCAGAGGGATGCCCACTCCCTGCACTCTGCTCCAGGAGGCCACGGCTCGGTACCTGTGAAGGGCAGACAGAGGTTACACATCTGGAGGAGGCGTGTTCAATTGATTGGGTGGTAGCGATTAGGGGGAGAGTGATTTACCGCAGCACGGATGGTTCTAATGTAGCATTCCTGAGAATCAAATTAAAAGGAGAGACGTATATAATGTAACACGATGACCCCGTTATGTCTTGATATTATTCTAAACTTTCGCTGTGTGCTCCATCGTTGAATAGAAACCAGTAAAGTCATCATTTACTTTGTCTCTCCTGCCTGACAAAGCTAACAACATGTTCCGAATGCGTGGCAGCACACCAAGCACAACAAACTGCTCAGTCAGCAAATAATATCAAAATGTTAGGGATTAATGAGGCGAGATAATCAATTGTTTAGTTTGAATATGTAATATTTATATTTATTTGTGAAGCTTCCAAACAGACCGGCCCATGTTGGCAGAGAGGTCTGTCTGCCGGCTTGTGTTTCCCACGCACGGAAGACTTGTTTGCTTGTTTGTTTCATAATGGAAACCACTTGTCGAAATGTTTTAGTAAAATCCTGCATCAAGATTTCATGGCAAAAACAATATATCTTTCATGATACATTTGAATTTCTCTGTTGAACAACATGGCGGCATTTATATTTCACTAAGTGGTAATGTATCTACCTTTTTATCTTCCGCCAACATTGTAAAGATACAAAAGAGACTCAAGTACTTATTACACACACACACACACACACACACACACACACACACACACACACACACACACACACACACACACAGAAACACACAATACGCTACATGTGTCCTGGTAAACAAATCTGCATGCAGTCTTTTTGTCATACGAGAGGTCATTAAATATGTCTTCCTGGTTGAACCTTGGAGTTTATTCAGAGGCCTCTTAGATGCCACTATGCTTCAGCACTTCATGATCATCACTTATTCAATAGGGAATTTCTATTAAGGTATTAATAAAAATAAAAATTTAAAATATGAGTTGTCTGTATACTCGCCATCAAGATAAAGCTTTGGATATTCCCATTAAATATACATATAAATGCACATATCGTGCAGGTAATGTTTCGTATATAATACATGATGCAATAAGTCCATTAAGGAAGAGCTCATCACACAAGTTTTCAATGCAGAGGAAACAAATAAAAGAGCACAGAAATAAATAACTTCCCAGCGTTGACATTTACTAAAAGTAATCATTACCCCACCAACCAAATTTGTGTTTCATTTAACTGGAATTGAATAAAAAATGGCACGTTATATGAATAGAAAACATTTGTAGCACATTCATTTAAGGTAATGCTCTCTTGAGTAAAAGATGGATAAGTCGACATCATCCAAATTGATTTGGTTGAGTTTCTTCCCTCAAGGATTTGACTGTTTATTTTCTCTCATTCTTTTCCGGCTGGCTTTACAAGACCATGTCACCTTAGAGGGCAGTCGCTACTTTTCATGTCTCTAAAAATGATAAAAAAACAAATAAAACACACTCACAATGTCCAAAACATTTTGGAGAGTGACGAATCCCAAAAAACAAGTTTAACGTTCATATGTAAAGCAAACACCACATCATAGACATTACGCAAACTCTACTAATAATGCATTTTGGTGGACTCTTTTGAAGTTGAAGCAGGACTTATGCTTCAATGTTTTGCTGCAGGAAGCAGTGTGACGTGTGAAAGCGCTGACCTGTCCACGCTGAGGGCACACAGGTTGAGGACCGTGATGCCCACCGAGGCTTTCTGCATGAAGGGCACCAGCTTGCACAGATACAGGCCGACGACGCTGTCGTCGAAAGGCCAGCGGGACGCCAGCAGCTGGTGGGAGAAGCACAGACAACAGCTGTCACGTAATCATAATCACATGTGGAGCAGCTTTTATTGATCAATATCATCAAACCCTTGTCTGGCGGAGCTCATGTGGCAGTACAAAAACAAAGTAAGTGATTTCAATAAAAGTAACCGTCTTCACAAGTCCTTTGGGAGCAGACTTTTTTTGTTATCTAACTTCCGTGACTGGGTTCATGCGAGCGCTCTTAATATCTATTTAAGGCAATTTCTCTGCAGATGGAGGCGCTTCAAAGACCGTTCCACGTCATCGTAACGTCAGAGCGAGTGTAGTCTGACATGGACCATATGGAGCTCATCAGCTGATGCATCTTTGAACGACTTTTGCAAAACGTTCAAAATTGACTGCAAACATAGGAGCCACTTAAAAACTCTTTTGGTATTAGTTCCGTTCACAAAACAAGTGGAGGCCGTGAGAGTCGGGACCTCCGTCTGAGAGGTCTTTTTTTTCCCCACACGATGCAAACTGCGTTAAACGCGTTTCCCAAAGCCGAAGCCAGAGGAAGGGCATCTTGGTCGTCTTTGTTTACTCGTGCTGTTGAGGTTTCTCAGGAGCCCAGAAGAGCATCACAGAAGGAACCGTTCTCAGTTTATAAGTAGCTGATTATTTTTGGAAATACTGTCAGAGGAAGTGAACAAGGCGCTTCAGCCTGGTTTCAACATTGTAGACGTGGCTCTTTCTTTCTTTGTTTGTTTCCTTCGGTAACTTTTTGCTTTTTTGTTTCCTTTTGGAACATGTTGCTCTGCCCCCAATTCCTGAGTTAATTCTAACCAGGTGGCTTTCTCATTTCTTTCTTGCAAAATGGCGTACCACAACACGTTGGAAAGATAAAGTTGACCGATGACTCTTGACTATTATACAAAGCACAACATTCATTGGCGTAAATCAACTCAAGACAGGAGCCCTGAGCACATTTATTATCACGAAACGCGTCATATTTAGAAAATTCATACTGCTAAATGTTGTTTTTTACACTAACGAATGAGTCACACTTTTAAACCTCACTTTTATTTGTATAGAATATAATAGATGGTTCTTCAATCAGTGACGAAGTTCAAAACTCCTCAAGTGATTTATCACCGATGTATCACTTGAGGAGCGATGTATCACTGAGGCACTACTTCTTCATACAACTTCTAGATACGGGTCAGTGACTAATGCTCAGGGTCAACTCAAGGCCACGGGCATGTGTGACTGCAGCCTGATTCGAGTGTTTGTATAAGCATCCATATCCCTGCTCCTCTCATCACTGATCTGCCCACACCAAGAGAGATAACGCCCTCCGACTGATTACACTTTCACGTCTATTTGCGCGCTCCCCGCGCCCATATTCCCGTCTGTAATATTCCACGTTATCTCTGCGTATCGCCTCCGCTGCTGCTGCGTTTCGTCGTATCAACACGGAGGCCTGTCGCTCGGCAGCTCGGCTTTTGCGAGACGACGTCGCGACTTTAATGAAGCGTGCGTCGACGCGGTCCAAGTCGTACCTTGTATACATTGATGGGTATATCCGTGATGATGTAGATGAGGTCCCCCAGGGCCAGGCTGGCGATGAGGGCATTGGGGCCGTTCCTCATGCACTTGTTGTGGTAGATAATCCTCAGCAGGGTGGCGTTGCCGACCAGGCCGACCACAAACACGATAATGGAAATGACGGTGTTGATGTACTTGAAGTAGCCACTGATCGAAGTGGGTACGACGCACCCGGGAAGTCGCATCGGCTTTTTGACGACAGAGTTATTTCCAGATCCCACGGCTCGCGCCTCGGCCCCCGGGGCCCCCGGGTGGAGGCCGGGCCCCGTGCTGGGACTGGCGGTGCTGTAGAAACTCGGAGACTGGAGGGTGGAGTGGACGAGGAAGCCTGGGAGAGAGTCCTCCTCGGCTCCAGCTCTGTTTATCTGGCACATTCCTCTGGCTGCCATGCAGGCCATTAGCACCAACACATGTACAGCTGGGGTGCCCATTATGGAACACATTGGGGTTTTACTGATTGAGAGACGGCGCCAATATTTTTCTGGTGAGAAAAGAAAAAAATAAGTTATTGACATTTCCAACAGTCGCATTTGGCCAGCAGTAACAATCTAACCAAAGAGGGAAATGATATATCAGTTAGGAGGACGATAAACAGCATTAATGTCCCTTCAACAGCTGTGAGGAAGTTTAAAGACTTCTTCAAGACTTCTGTTCCCACGGGGGAACAGATGGGGGATGCCAGGACCGGTTAGAGTCCCACAGTTCAGGACGAGGCATCTTTTCTGTTACGGCTTTGTGTCAATAATGTCGTAGCTACGCAGTGAAGCTGCGTGTGTTTACAACTGAATGATTGTCTCAGATTTTGCATTCTCCCTCTGTTTCTAATTTAGAAAGGTTTAAACATGTGGTTAACAAACAAAGAGGGGTTTTTTTTTTTGCTTGAAAGAAGTGCTGCTGGGCAGATTTCCTGTCAAAACGCAACACATGGAAGGTTAAAATAAGAAATCGGATGAAGATCCAAGTCTATAAAACTAAATTGAAACTGTAGTTATACTTTGGAAATCCCCTTTAGAGTTCACACTTAACGACCTTCACCTTCACCGCATCCACACAGAACAAAAGACAAACGTTCTGGACACAATCTGAGTAATTCCCTCCACAAAACTCCTGGCGACTAAAGTTTTCAAACTGTCACAGCGATATAGTGAAGCCCTTTTTTTATCATGTCACCGGCACAGGCAACTCTCCTGCTCAAAGTCCCAGCTGTCACCAAGTACACAAAGAACAATTTAGCAGCCAGCCCTTCAAGTAGCATCACAGTTTAGCATCAGCATGACACTGCTGGGATCGGTGACAGCACGCAAACTGGTCTATCCATAAATAATAAATACATTTGGTTTTCACCTACCGCTTCTAAAATGTCTGCCTGGCCCCCTTGGAAACCGTCAGGCAAACTTTCGGCTGAAGCCCCCAGACATCTGTATCACATCACATGAGTAATTAACGCACTATCAAAGCCGCGCCGTATCCCACTTGGTTTGAGCAATGCACCCGTCTGCTCCGAGGTGCCTTCGCATTATGGCTCAGAGTTTCCTGTGGAGAGGTTGCAGTACGCCTGTGTGTGTGTGTGTGCGCGTGAGTGTGTGTGTGTGTGTGGTTTATGTGTATCTCTGCATGTGTTTGTGTGTGAGACACTTTGAATGGGTGGGATAGTAAATCTCCACCTCCCTTTGGTGGACTAGCCCCCCTTTCAAAGCACTCTACCTCGCCCCCCCCCCATCACACACACACACACACACATTCCCCTTTCTCCTCTCTCTCAGAGCACCGCCTGCTGACAGTCATCTCCAAAGCACAGCAACACACACACACACACACACACACACACGTAGAGAAAGGGGCGAGGGCATCTAGGAGCCCAAGAGCCCTTCGGTGTGCCCTTTCCTTAAACCCGTCCTAGCTTCTCTTTCGACCCCTCTCTGACACCACGATGTCTTGTAAACTTTACGTGTAACTGTTTCCTCACACGAGAGGCAGTGAAGATGTGAGGAAGGAAATCCCGGGGAGGTCAGTGTCCATGTTGTGATGTTACCTCATTTTAGAAGGGGGAACTGAGGCGGGAAGTGGTAGCCAACTAAACGACTGCTTTTATTTTTACAGACTAAACCACATCACACCTTCTTACTCGTGCTAAACGTGACCTTCCCATGCAGTGTGGTGGTGAAGCTTTATATGAGCTGTAAAATGCGGGTAATCACTCGGTGCTGAATTCAAACGTCGGGGGAAGCGTGGTTCACTCTAGATGAGCTCACTCTTCAATTACCAAACACCGAAATTACAAAATGTGAACATCCTAGAAAAGCCAACGCGGTGGTTTTCCTTGCGTGCAAAAAACAAACAAACAACAGACGCAGACGGACAGACAGCGCTTTGTGAGATGACTGAATGTCTGACAGAGGAGAAGACCGTTCAATGGAAAGGGAGAAGAGTGCTCCTACATCAGTGTCCATTATGTGCTGAGAGCAGGAAGAGGACCATCAACGGCATCCCAATTCGTCTTACCCACTGACAAAGAGCTGACACTGCAACTGCTTAAAGGGGAAAAACACTCAATTAAAATATTAATATGCTCTCACTCCTGGCAGGCAGAATTCAGTTCATATTTGTTGAAAACTGCCAATGATCTACTTAGTACATTAAACAAATCAATTCATGTAGCTCCTTGATGTGATCCGTTCACATAGACTTCGCCTTTACATCGAACCGAACTTCAAGATAGTCAACCGAACATCCGAATAATTCAAACCGGATATGTTTACAATCAGCTCACCAATTATATTAACCAATACTAACTTTTATTCACGTGAAGATTGTATCATAATCATAATAAATATACAGTATATCAAAGTAATGCAATCTCTCTCTCTCTCCCTCTATATATATATATATATATATATATATATATATATATATATATATTTATATATAAATTATATATAAAAATATATATATATATATATATTTATATATATAACTATATAAAAAAAAAATATATATATATATAGGATATTTGAGTTTTCTTAAGCTGTAAGCCATAATCAGCAATATTAAAAGAATAAAAGGCTTGCAATATTTCAGTTGATTTGTAATGAATCCAGAATGCATGACATTTTTGTTTTTTTAATTGCATTACAGAAAATAAAGAACTTTATCACAATATTTAAATTTTCTGAGACAGTCCTGTAGCTATATATATATATATATATATATATATATTTACATAGTTATATACATATAATTTATACACATTTTTCTCTGGAGCTTCAGTGTCAAAGGGCGTCCACTCAGACTCCTCTGAGACGGCTCCGTATTTACTTTGAAAGGTTCAGTGCTGATGTTAAGCCACACCTTTTGTGACCGGCTTCTTACCTTTAATCAAGTCATCCAAACAAAATGACAACATATGTTTTTTATATGGTAAGATTTGTTGAGGGTTACACATTAAAGTGACTCAACAATGTACATTTGAGCAAACCGTCACTGCTGTGCTTATGAACCTTTGAGGACGGTTGTCTTTCTTTCAGCCATGTTGGATTTACAACTTTATATTGTAATGCAGGCCTTGCAGAAATAATATAGGCCGAGTATAAACCATATGACCATAACTACATGAACTGGTATACATTATATGATTACTTTGCCATTATACTTCAAGTTGAGAAGAAATCCTGTTGTATAACACAAATACTTACTATATATGTCATGCGTTAAAGATGTACAATTCAACTTTTCAATGCTCCCTCCCAGAGTGTATAGGTTCAGTGTTTATGGTTCATTTGCAGGTTATTTTCCTACACTCAAATGCGACTTAATTGGCTAATGCTAATATTTACAGCCATTTAAAATTAAAGCGATCGTGTTTTCTTTAATTGTACTCATGAATTCATCATGACTTCTGAATTAGTTATGGTCAGCAGTGGCGAATATTTAATTTATTGGAACGTGATTTGCTGAAGGCATCTGATTTCTTAACACCCCCCGCCCCCCTCCCCTTCTATTTTTCCAAAGTCCCATGATTGTTGGCAGCTTCTGTACCATTTTAACTTTTGAGGGGGTAGTTGAGTCTTTGTTAGTAAATCCATTAATATATAAATGATGAAACCTTTACCTGCTCCCAGTAGCTTTGGCTTTCATGTTGTTGTTGTGTTGTTGTTTGGAACGTAATCAGGTATTAATGCCATGCCGTCTGAACTCAAAGATGGCAGGCTGCCTGGTAATTCATATGCTTGTTCTCTGATGGCATCTGTCGAAGTGTGCTCTCTGCATATTGGTACATACCCTATGGGAAATTTCAATCCAGCCCCAGCCTGAGTGGGATGTAAGCAATTTCTTAACTGGGACACTTGTGCGGAAAGAACAGAGAGAGAGAGAGAGAGAGAGAGAGAGAGAGAGAGAGAGAGAGAGAGAGAGAATTAGTTTGAGGCCAATTCTACTGTGACAAGCAGTGACAGAGGGTTCAGTATACTGCCTGGCTTTATTAATTTGGGACATATGCTCCGCACAAACAAAAAGTTACAGCGCGAGAGGAAAAGAAAAATGTGAATCTTGATGGAGGATTCTTCATAATAGCCTGATTAGTGCAACACTTGACTTCATCAGAAATTAATCAATATAACATGAACAGGCTATCCTAATTAGGGGGAGGGAAGCCTTGTCAGAGCATTGATGACGATATGTGATGAAAAGAGCCCCGTGGAGAAGTGTGTGTTCTCCAGGATGTGGCTGTTGTAAAGTTCGTGCAACGCTCTTTACTCTGGCCTGGAGTTATCTAAACGTGTGTGGGTAATGGAAAGTGACCCGAGGTTATCTATTAACACAACTCAACTATGATAAGTCCAAACACACAGCTAATTCTGGCCTCTTAGAGCTCTCAGATGATTATCTTTGAAAAAGTGTTTTCCTCAAGGCCATCGGTCATAAACAGAAAGCATGAGCTCAATCACGATGGTTTGGCGTTGTAACTTTTCCTCTCTTTTCTCACCTTTTTTTACAAAAGGTGAACTTTTAGCGATACACGTAACAGTGTAAAACTTAAATATACCTCCAGTTGCAAGAAACTATGCTGATTAAATTATTGACATCACAGAGATTATCCATAGCACAAACTAGAGGTCCTATCCGCAGCATAATATTAAACACACAAAGAGAACTTGAATTACTGCCATTATGAGTTATGTCATTGGTTCCCCACCACAATAGTGCATCTGGTTTATTTTGCACTTCAATCTTTCTTGCTTCATATCTTATATCTGCATTCCAACTAGACAGTGGCTTACAGTTCCCTACCAATTCCAAAGGATGAGTCAGTCTTACCGGCATCAGCACTGCCAACTGGAATCAGGGAGGAGGTGAGGCTGAGCATAAATGGTGGAGTTTGATTGCCAGTTTGAACATCATCGTTTTGAATACAAAGAACTTTTGTAGGAGATTAACACAAATTGCAATTATGTGCCGTTATGTTTTTGCAAAATGCTCAAAAGGCGGGTTCCCCGTGCCTTGCGTAGAGAAGATGTTACTGGCAAGTTTATAAAAAACTGAGAATTTCCAAGATTAAAGGAACACATTCATAAGCAGAAAAGTCATACATTTGCGAAAAGTAAATATTAAATGATAAATTTAAGAGAAAATAATCCCAATTTAAATTTCCTTGGTATATATTATTATGGTAAGGAAGGCCTCTGAGAGTCAAAAGTCCATAAATATACATACAGTATACATGTGTTCATCCTTACCTTTATGTTTTATGGTAAATGTACAACTTCAATTTCTGAAATACTGAGATTAGATTTTCAGAACGCTTTTGTATTGCATGAAACATTTGCCAAAGACGACAAATACAACTTTCTGAGCCTGGAGGTTTCTTACAAATGATAAATTCATTAGTTAATAAAAAAAACCCGAGAGACAGGAATCTTGCGGTTATTGTTCTGCTAGAAACCATTCAGGTTCTCTGGAGTCTCTTTGGGGCTTCAATAACATCATTTGTAGGAGACAGCATTGTCCAGGAGCAGTGTGATTTAATGTGACTTCAGGCCTTTGGATCTTTAATGATCTGAAGTAACCGATTATAAAGCTGTAATAAACGTTCATGAGAGCAGTAACTTACAGCCAACAGTTAGCTGCCCCACCTTTTTTTATTCCGTTATCACCGGCTGTCTCAAGGTGACTATAAACGTTAATGTCAACTTTTTGATGAATCATTGATAGAAATATGTCATCCCGGAAGCATTACATTTACCCCCAAAATGTTTTTATCAAATTGAAATATAGTTTCACACGGTGTTTGAAATACACCAAAGCTTTTGGGGAAGCACTATTTCTCGAAGGAGGGAAGTGTACACATGCATGCACACGCTACATGATACACCCCCCTGAGAGCAAAAACATACTATCAATACATTTTAATTCATACAGAGCATTATTTGTTTTTTTAACATCTGCAAAGAAAAACTGTAAAACAATGAAACGTCAACGCACAGCGGACACACAAGGGTTTGTTTCACTTTGTGAAACAAGGTTGCATCCGACGACACACACTGTGGCAAGTGTTGGTCGACAGTGTGTCGGCACGTGCAGGAATAGACTTTGTGTTATTAGACAAATTATAGAAACAAAAAAAGTGCAAATGAATAAGAACTTTGACGCGCATTTTACTATCAGTTTATTATTTATCTGAGGAAATGAAGGATACGGGAACATATGAATTTATAGAGGAAATAAAACACCAGCGGATTATATATAGTTAAATTAGATAGTCAGTATGAGCATAATTATATATATATATATATATATATATATATATATATATATATATATATATATATGTATACAGTGGGTAAAGAAAGTATTTAGACCCCTTTATATTTTTCCCTCTTTGTTTCATTGCAGCGATTTGCTAAAATCCAAAAAGTTCATTTTATTTCTCATCAATGTTCACTCAGAACCTCATCTTGAGAGAAAAAAACTGAAATGTAGAAATGTTAGCAAATTTATTAAAAAAGAAAAACTGAAATACCACATATAGTCACAAATATTCTGACCCTGTGATGAGAGTAACATGTGACCCTTGAGCAGGTTGACGATGACACACTAACCAAAGATCTGACTACTGAACCAATAATGACTTTGCAGTTTGTAAAGAGAACCGTTCTGAAACCATTTCTACGGAGCGATATATGTTCTGTAAAAACGGTGAATGGCTTTTCATTTTCCAAATGGTTGCAGTGCTAAACAGATCCAGTGCGCCACAGTAACTGATAGTGGAGTCTTTGACATGGCACTTACAGCCGAAACACATTCCTGCTTACAATCTGGCTCCTGCCGGACAGACCCTGACCCCAACCGCTGATAAACACAAGCGTCTGACTCTGCACCCATCGCGCTGAGCTTCCCCCTATCAGAAAGCCCATGAGTGCATACTCAAAATATCTGCAGCATAATTAAAAACTGCAAACAGGACTGTTTCGGATGTTTCTGTGTTTTTTGTTTTAATGTTTTAAACATAGATATCTCCACATCTCAAACTGCCACTGAAGCCGTGATCAACACTTTGCAAGTCTTTACTTCAGGTAGGTTACGTTTGTAAAAAAAACATCTGTGGACAATTTGGATGTGGCGCGCTGCTCGTAAACACAGCTGTGAAAACCCAGTGGCCAAAAAACTGAAGATAACAAACCTCCGTCAAGAGAGACTGATGGGGCTTTCCTTGATGAACTTCCAGATGTGGCTCAGTTGGAGCTTGTTACCTGATAAAGATCCATTATCAGACAACAATTTGAATGTATTTCACATTATAACTGCACCCCTCCGCTTGGGGAGAGCAATGATGTTCTGAAACGAGGTTGTCAGAAAAGAAAAACCATTAACCACGAGAGTTCGATGACAATTAATCCAGCGTTACTGTCTGCAGGCTTTCCTCCCATCTCTTACCAACTGTCCATCATATCCAGTTGCTATTTTAATTGGACCAACGTCCTGTCTGACCCCCCTGCCTCCCTCCAGAACACTTAATCCCTCCACTTATTTCCCTTGATTGCTTGCAGTGTTGTTTTCTGCTTTGATGTAGGCCGTTTGCTCCGCTTGCTTTTCTCTCTGAGACTTCTTTATGAAACTACTCAACACAATGTCCAGTCTGTTTATAAATACTTAACATTTATAAGAGAAGTGTGTTTAAATATGTTGCATTTTGAGAGTATATGGTAGCTAATGGGGCCTCACCGAGAACAATTGTTTTTGACCTCAAATGTTAAAATAATAAACCAGATTACTCACTTTGCCGTGGCGATGCTTCAACTTCTTACTCACAGACTTTCCATATGAAGACTGCATCTGTGAAATGTAATGGTACGCTGAAAGTCACGTCCAGGAATAGTGCCACTACAGTCCCACTATGCACAAGAGTAATCACATTTCTATTTTCGTGTTATAATGGGCTAATAACAAGAAGGATCATTCAAGCATAAGTCTATTCCTAACACTAGGACAGGTGCACATGCACATGCTTATTGTATTGCCTCGCACCTGTCATGGTATTGTGACACAATCGGAGCTGTGCTGCGTGTTTCTGGGCCTGTCTTTGGCCAAGAAGCTCACCGATTATTCTTTTTTTCTGCAATTTGCAATGAGCTTCTTCCTCTTATTTAATCTTTAAATATGCAAAGGTAAGGAAGCATGTTATATTCTTCAAATTGTTAACAAATCCCATAAACCAATCCAAACCAAACAATCCTGTATAACCCTATGTAAATTCACTCTGCACCTTGAAACTTGTTTGTTCCCCAACAAAACTGTTAAAAACACATTGATGAGCCACACTGGGTGGCATGGTGTAACATTCTTACATAACAAACTACAAGTCAACTTTTACTTTGGGTTTCACACGGAACACAAACAGTGGTCTCCTGGGTAAAAGTCCTTTGTAAATTTGTCCTGTTTGAGTCCTGTTTGCTAAAAACTACAGTGTCCAGCTTTTTAAAAATTATTTAAATTTTCTTTTCTCTTTAGTTGAAGTATAGCTCTATGTTGCCTGTTTTTGAAGATGCATATCGTTAGCAGAAATGGGCTTCAGTGCCAAATCAAAAATAATGAATATATGTATTTTAATATATAGGTCGTTTCATGGGATTTGCTAACAATAACCAATATAAAATAGTGTCAGTATTATCATTTTAAAGCCGTAGCACAGATGACCCATATTCATGAGGTAAATAAAAAAACACCAGAAATGAATACACAGACTGAAGCTAATCAGTGTTTCTGGATGTTTATTGACATCGCTTGTCATCACGTTGTCGACGAGCTGCAGTTGTGCAGACTGTGGTTATCTCATAAGACCTTTCATGCGTGATACATTGCCTTTGCTTTTTTATTTTGTTTTCCCTCTGTGACCACAGGGACTTGCTGGCCTCATCTGGCCCTCATACTGTATGACCTCCTTCTGAGTTGTACTCCTCCAGCAGCTCCGCGGACCTTATCGCTCCTTCTTGTGCTCATGAGAAAGGGGGCTGTCAAAGGTCAGAGGGCAGACCGACACCATCTGGCACTGATTGTGTCTCTGATGAGATGCCGAGATATCACATGAGATGTGTCTTGAATGTGTATTTGTGTGTTTGTGATCAGGGCAGAGCACATTATAATATGTTTGTTCTATCTATTGATAATTAATAAAGGCATGTGTTCAGATAAATTATGTTTTGTTTTTACCATTTCATTTTTTTCAATACCCCCACAGTTTAATAAATAAGCATGAGGCTCAAAAACAGATAACACAAAATCTATAGAAACACTAATACCGTTGAGGCCTCACCTGTCAAAATCCACGCATAATCACACTGATTAGCTGTGATTGCTGTGATTCATGGGATATGCATATCTAAGCACCACTCGGATCAACTAGCCCCGAGCACTAAGCTGACCTCTGACTTGTATAATGGGACCCTCATTCAGCCCTGAGGGTCAAAGCATAGTTAGAGGCCCACCTGTGTAGACAATTAAAACAGGAAGCTTGTTTTCAAAATGAAACACAAGCCTGAAAATATCATTTATCAGCGAATAGAAGAATCCGAGATGATTGCTTATTTATCTATAGTGCTAATACTATATGTTACAATATTACAATATGGCATGCAAAACTGTTTAGTTACGTCTCTGTTGACAAAGTTAAGGATTATTTCTTAATTGATAATGCTTTACAGATCTGAGACAATGCATACATACAAAAACATTTGCATTGCCAGGTTGTGAGCATCAGATTTCACACATCTTAAAATATACGAGTATTCTCAAACTAACCACTTTTATCAACTTAAACAGAGTGTACAATAGCATCATTTTGGAATCGTAGTCCTAATATTCACAAAGCGTTGGCTCTGCTTTGGGTTGATATCTCTTTCGCAGCTAAATGCTCTATTATATTCACCGGCTAGTTGATAATATATCGGTCTTCGGTTTGCTGCTGGACAGGTTGTGTACAGTGGGAAGGGTTATGCCATCTTCTCCTCTAAAGAACCATGGAGATGAAATAATGAGAGTGAACCCAAACCAAAACAATCAGCTGAAAAAACACTTACATGCTCTCACGTGCTAAAAGGAATTATTCAGGGGGATATTCTTCTGCGGCTTTATTGATTTAACGATTCATAAGTGCAGCTAGCTAAAACAAAAACAACAATAGCTGTTGTTCACTGAGAATCTGGCAACCCTTTCTCCGTTGCAGAAGTTATAAAAGCTTCTGATTGTGATTGATCTCTGGTGCATGAATATAGGATGTATTAACCTTACACGGATCATTAGTGCCAAGACATTTAAAAACACTTTTATAAGATGTTGCACAGTTATAAAAACAAACCGCACATACTGTGTTGTCCATCCCCTGCCCTTTAGGGGCGAGTGATTCTTCACATATCGCTCATGCAATCAGTCAGTGTAGACTGAGTAATAGCGGCCGAGCCTCCCCCATTGGCTGGTGCTTCCTGCCCTCGATGATCAAAGCCGAGGAAATGGGCAGTGCCAGGCGGGCCGGGGCAGGGCTACCCGGCGACTTACTGTATGCTTGGTACGAATAGCTGCCGACTCCCTGCTTTTATAAGGCTGTGTTGTTTCTGGGGTTTCTCAGAGGTCACCGGGTTGATAGAGACTGATGATGGACACAGTTTATATCCATCCATACATCCATTAGCTTCCGCTTATCCGTGGCCGGGTCGCGAGGGCAGCAGGCTCAGGAGAGTGTTCCTGACGTCCCTCTCCTCAGCAACGCTTCCCAGCTTCTCCTGGGGAACCCCGAGGCGTTCCCAGGCCAGACGAGATATGTAATCTCTCTGCGTCTACCTCTGGGCCTCTTCCCAATTGGACGTGCAGGAGGCATCCTCATCAGATGCCCCCGAACTTCCTCAGCTGGCCTCTACTCGGAGCTCCCTCCGGATGTCTGAGCTCCTAACCTTATCTCTAAGGCTTAGCCCCGCCTCCCTGCGAAGGAAGCTCATTTGGGGCCGTTTGCATCTGCCATATAATTCTTTTGGTAATTTCCCAAAGCTTGTGACTGTAGGTAAAGGGTCAGAACGTAGATGGAGCAGAACGGCAACGGAACTACTAACGCTGCACCGGACCGCCAGTCCATCTCACGCTTCATTTGACCTTCCCTCGTGCACACGACATCGAGATACTTGAATGTCCTCGCTTGGGACAGGGACTCCCTCCCAACCCAGAGGCTGTAATACAGCTTTTCCAGCAGGGGATCATGGCTTCAGACTTGGAGGTACTGACTCTCGTCCAGAGCGCTTCACACGCCCCAGTGCGGGATGGTCACGTTCTGAAGGAGCCAAAAAAACCCACTTCATCTGCAGAAGCAAGGATGCAATGGTGAGGTCCTTAAAGTGGACCCATCTCCCGCCCCCCGGCACAAACAGGATTGATGACAACCCTAGTTGTTATGTATGAAACACCATATTTTAAGTGGAAATATATTTATATATTTAAAGTTGTTCAGAGATGACCAATTAAGCATATCACAACTGGATTTCTGTTCGAAGGTGTCACTGATTTATTGCCATTTGTTTGAATTTGGTGAAAAGAATGTAACTTTGTCATCTCACTCAGCGCTCCACTAAAATGTTAGAAAACAACATGCAATGACAATTGTAAAGTCAAGTGTAATTTCACAGTTAATCTGACTGTTAGTCATTAAAAAATATTTCACCCAGTAATATTGACACCTGGATTAGGTATCCAGGCAGCCAATGTGTTAAAACTCAAATGATTAAAAGAGGGCATATACACGTTGTTCACGTTAGAAATGAGGCTTCCCGAAAACTATCGGCATGTGCAAACATCAACATCATCATCATCATGGTCATTTCCTGTGCTTGTTTACACTAAAAGTTCTTCCAAACCACAGGGCTGCTGTGATTATCAGAAAGGCCAAGACTGTCATAAATGTGTGTTAATGGTCTGAACTGTACACACGGCTGTGCCAAGACAAGCCTGACGTGACATAAAACATTGCATTAGTCACAGCTACAGTGGGTTCAGCGTGCACATACATTATGCATCGAGTCGTAAACATAATCTATTCAATAGTACAAATCTCCGATGTTAGTTTCTTGTTAGTTTCCGATTTTGTGGGAATTTTTTTTTTTTTTTTTTCAAATTATAATTTGATGTCCAAGATGATCTTGAAACACCAGAATTTAAAAGGATAAAAGAGGAAACAGAAGAAACTTTGATAGTTGGGGCTAAAACTACATTTTTCTCATCTTTCAGATAAATCTGGTATTACGAACACAAAAAAATACCTTTTTTAGAATTTGTCAATATTCATTTGCAAAGTTACAGTAAAACATACTACATCCAGATTAGTACATCAATTCGGATTATTCCCATTTGAATATTTTTCTTATCCCAACAACAGCATTTGTCTTGCAGCCGAGTGAAACTGACGTCATCACATGACCTGCAACTTGAAACGCATCATCAAAGTTCCAATGTGGAAAACTCATTAACGGGCCGAAGACGGATTTTGTCGTTACGTGTTAGTCAGTGAGCTGTAATAATAGACCAGAAATACCAGGCGCTTCAGTGTGTCCCGTCACTTCTAAAATCACATCTAATGTTTAATAAATGGATAACTTTACAGATCAGGAAATATAATTAGTTTTATTTATCATATCATATGTGTTCCCTTTATTCTTCATCATTATTTACAGTAATACCTTTTTTTCCCCATAAAGGACAAGTCAGCAGTTACTTTCAAATGTACTGATGGTAGGATTAAAACACACACACACACACACACACACACACACACACACACACAAACACACACACACACACACACACACACACAGCCTGTGTGTAATAACTGCCCTCTGGAGCTAATTATTTTCTATAAATCTGGTTTACAATTGAGATCATACTCCTCAAAGATACTCTTAAGCCCAGAAATCTCTCATGTTGCACAGTTCCGTTGAAGACAATTGGATTATATCTATTCTTGTTGTACTAACAACATCAAAGAATCCATACGCCGACTCCAGTCTTTCATATTGAACCAGCAACGCAGACATCATAAACAACGAGAAGCCGAGCCTTTAGAAGTCCTTTCTCCAAACCTTTGTTGCCATATGAAACATGAAGTCATATATTTATTTATTGGGGAAGCATGTTACGGTGCACTGAGGCCAGGAGATCAGTGGAGCAGCGTGAGCGACTTCCTGCGGTTAGGGAGCCTCCGAGGAGAGTGGATCTCATGTTTAGAAGTCTGGATCACAGCACAGCCTACAGCCATACCTCCACCTCCATCGGGTGTCGTAGGCGGCGGCCCGGCTAATGACCGCGGCCCGCTGGCTCTGTGCTCCAACGGGCCGGGCGTCAATACGCCTCACCCGAGGATGGACTGGCAGCTCCGCATCAGCAGGAGGCCCCATGCTCTTCAAGAGCATCCCCGCGGTATTTCTCTCAGATTAGCAACAGAATTTCTTCATGTAACTCCAAAGATCTTTACTTTGTGCAAATAACATCAGAGCTTTAAAAAAAAATTTGTGAAATGACATCTCAGTATCTGTGTAATTATCTATATACCCACCATTACTAAATTAACATAGAAGAGTATAACCCCACATCTTGAGACATTATGAATACGCTTTTCTTGTATCGCCTTCTGTGGCTTTAACGCTATTTAAACATACTTATAATGTGATTAAAGCTGCTAATATGGACCCTATTGGTGAAAAACAACTTGGTGATTTAAACTAAACTCCACACAATTCACGTTAAAGTCAAAAGGGTAAACATTATTTTCTTTGCTCACATATTGGCCTGTCGTTCAGAGGGATTGTGCTCAGGCCTGCTGCAGGTGGCTGGAATATGTATTACAACAATACCGAGGAGCAACAACTGCTGCAGTGTAGACGATACACAAACACGTTTATTGCCTGCTTGTAGCACGATTCTTCCTAAATCTCATACTGGCTTTAATCTTTGGCCCTTCTGCTTATCTCAGGCGATCATAAACAGGAATACCCTCCCTGCTCCACCCTGCTCCTTCCGACACACTCGAGGAGTAAGACGTGGACCGATTCAAGAGCGGCTCTAATCTACCACTCCGCTGTGTCCGATGAACAGTTCCCTATTAAAACATGAGGAGACCTGAGAAGACCCCCGGCATGCTGGGGAGGCGAGGCCACCCACCGGGAGCCTCTTCAATCGCAGACCCGGGTGTTGCTCGTGGTGTTAAAGTGCAGGACTGAGATGAGACTGTGCTCAGCAACTGTTGTGATGTCCGAAGAAGCCAGAGATATCAAAACGTCAGGCCTTTTTTTTCTTCTTCTCTATGGGACCCAATTCCCAGAGAAAACACATGTAGTCTCCAACATGTCCAAGGAAAACAGCCACCCCTGTGACCTGCAGGGACTGTCAGTGTGGGCCTCTGAAACCTCAAGGGAGATCCCAAGGGCTGAGCCCGGGATGATTTAATTACACTCTGAAAACATTGTGTGCGCGTGTGTGTGTGTGTGTGTGTGTGTGTGTGTGTGTGTGTGTACGGGTAGCTATGTTTTGCTTCCCTTACTTGGTTTTTGTAGAGACCACGGCATCAGAGACTGTTTGAACCATGTTATTTCTTTCTTTCTTTCACATGTCGTCTCATTTCCAAGCAATCCGGTGACATAGCTGTAATCCGAGTGTGTTTAGGTGTCCGTGGTGGGCCACTGCCGTGTGTTTACAGCACGGAGACATATTTTTCAGGAGACGCAGGACCCAGACGAGATCAGAGACGGTTTTGATCCGATTCAAATGTCGTCTCTTCACGAGGGCAGTGCCCGTTCGGTTTATGGCCTCGAATATGCAGACGCATTGTGGAAGTATCTCACCGTGATACAGAGAGGTGAGCCCGTTACCTCAGATACGGTGTTACAACATTACAAATGATAGTAATAAAGACTCTCGGCCATGATAAATCCGCAGTATATGAGCAGAGCAATCATTTCCCAGTAGCACACCTATTAAAAGTGATATTATATTAACCCTAACCCTAACTTAATAAAGCCACCAACCATTTTAAAAAGCAACCGGGAGACGTTTGCCTCCAAAGTTGTCCCTCGGCTACACTTGGGTTCAAATTATCTATTTTATCAACAAAACCTTTCGATGCAAGACTATAAACATTAAAACTGCTAACGACGAACAAGGGGTGGACAGTAAAAGAAATAGGGAAAAAACTAAACTAAACTTTGTCTTGAAAGCAAACAAACTTTGCGGGCACAAAACTGAAAGAACGGACACACCGCCCGGTCAGTCGAGTGATTCTAGTGCAATCATGTATGATTTATTATACATGAGTCTTGGAGCTTATAAAAAAGAAAACAGGCTGCTGCAGTGTTCCTGACATCAGTTGAACAGAGCGGACACAGATAAACAGGCGTTCTGTCGGCCATCAGATCCATACCCGCGTGCAGAGAGGTCTCACTAGCTCGCCCTGGAAATCTGGGATAATCTCCAGAGCACGTTTATTATTAAGAAAATTGAGGATTTTTTTGTTTGTTTTCCCATTATTTTGCTTTTTAAAATTCATGATAACAAAATGCTCGTAGAACTATAACCCAATACGCCTTGATGCCTTTGCGATTGTTTTCGGTGGTGCATAATCACAACCATGTGACCACTTCAATAGTGCCCTCTGCATATGGCAGCACTTAATTAGTTTAAAGGCTGCAGCCGGCTCATCGGCCGGTCCACTGAGTCTGGTGAAGGAAAATGAGAGCCAATAAAAGATCAAATAGGACAAGAATGCTGAACGCTGGTTTGACTTGATGAAATCAAATCCAAATATGAAACATTCTGCTTTCTAAACAGCTGTATTGGATTTCAGATATGATTCCAGCAACACGTGTTATGAAAAGGACTGCCACACAAATGTTTGTTCATTTATCTTTTCTGAAAGCAAATATGACATTTTGTGATAAAGTATTTATTTTGTTACTTACAGATGTCGATTAACTTTTTCAACAAATTGTTATTTGTTCCTATTCAAAGTTGATGATTTATTAGCTTTATAGAGTGACATACAGTACAATGTGTCTATCAAAAGAGCAACAATAAATAAAAGATAATTCACTGTTGGGTAAACTTTGCCATCTGAAACTATTTTTCCTTCATGCAAATCCTAGTGCATATCATGTGTCAGCTGGACAATGCATGTGTTTGTGTTCCAACTAAAACCGCATAGAAGCAACACAATGTCCCCCGTCGGTTGCCAGTAAACAATATTATGTCTCGATGAGTGCCTCCATATGTCCATATGACTGTCCGAGGTCTCTGATATCTGAACCCTTCCTTTGATGCCCGTCTACAGAGACCAAAACAGCTGATGTGTGATGACACGACAGGGGAGATAGATACGTGATCATTCAGCCGGCGCATGTATCAGTTGCCTACGTGTTAAAAGATGAACATGTGCAAGGTATATTTATAATCATGTCCATCACCGTGTTTATTAAAGTGATGTTGTGGCGCTTGCAGTGATACTTTGAATACTCCTGTCACGTCCACTCGTACCTTGAGCTCATATCACACAACAGACTACACTACAGATGTAGCTTTTGGAAATATCCTTGTATTGTGTTTTGTAGTAACCGGAGTTTGTGACTTTAAGCAAAATATCGTTTGAGATGTGCGTGAGAAATAGCTAACCTCTCACAGGGTTCAGCGGGGTTTGGCTATCAGCCTAGAAACGTCCGACTCTGGATGATGTTCGGGCCTTTTAATTTCTATAATGGAAAAGGAGAGTTTCTATAAACAGCACGGAAACAAAGTGGAGATTTAGAAAATTCATGATGCTTTAAATATTACCTTATAATTAATATAATCAGTGTTTCTCAATCTTTTTGGCTTTTGACCCTATAAAACCAAAATCAAATGATAACCTCCTTCTTAAAGGTTATACATTCATACGAGCTTTTATTTTGAATTATTTAAGAGTTTAATAGATTAATAGAAGTGAAACAATCTTGTAAAACATATATCAGCAAATTATAAGAACAATATATGTACAAGACATGCACTTCACTGTCATCTCTAAAGCTATAAGATCTATTTAGATGTCCCTAACCCCCAGTTCCTCCTGTTGGGGGCTTAGATTATATATAAACTTTGTGTCAACATTTTGGGTTTTGAATGGAATAATTCAGAATGTATACGTTTTATTTAACTTTTCGTACTTCTACTTGTGTCCTTTGTTGGGGAGTCTTTTAATGTATAGCTTTGCTTTGGGTCTGTTCATGGTTTTAAGTCGTTTTAAGGGTTCAACCTTTTAGTCTGCGATGTGAATTCCTCGATGCTCAACATCTTACAAAGTGTTTTCTAACGCTTTCCTCCAACACTGTGTTTAAGGGAATGACCACTAGATGTCACAGTTGCTTAGTTTTAAGCAGTTTGGGAACACAT
Organism: Liparis tanakae; assembly: GCA_036178185.1. NCBI lineage: Eukaryota > Metazoa > Chordata > Actinopteri > Perciformes > Liparidae > Liparis > Liparis tanakae. The sequence goes on from CM070110.1 coordinate 6,394,522, forward strand.
CTTTACAGACTTTAGCTCAGCTAAGATAAACACTGATCAGGACTGAAGGTCGTTTCCTAAGACTTTTGACACTTTTGTGAACAGATTTACAACCTCAACATATTTATAATATTGCACTTACATCATGCTTCTTAATTGGAGGGATTAACATTAGATGTATTCAATTAGATTGTGGCCACACATGCAGTATACATTATTTTAATCTCATTCAACACAAGGTTTATGATCCATTCAGTGTGTGTTTAACATCAAATACATACTTTCAATTTATTTAATTGATTATTTGTATATATTTTTAAAATCCAAATCCTTAACGGTAAACCTGTCACAAGATGTATTGTTTTAATAGTAGAAATGATAATTAAAAATAAATAAAAAAAAGTCATACTAACAGGCACTCATTTAAATGTGTGTGTCCGCCATTCATGTGGAAGATAAAGAGTCCTACCTTTAACATTTCACTTTACTTCTTCAAAACAAAAGGAGAGTATCAGCCCTCACATGATACCCCCCCCCCCCATCCCCCCTTTCCTGTCTCTCGCTTCTTCAATTTATCCTGTCTAAATTTCTCCCGCGCATCTCTCCATCTTTCCAATTCAAGTCAGACAGATGCCTCTCCGGAAACTTCAGAGCTGCGGAGTGGAAGTGATGAAAGCCACAAGCCGGGCCCCGCTGCAAGACCCCGGCTCCTCGTCTGCCAGCACAAACTCCCTCATTTAGAAGCACATCCTGCTGGAACTGGGGCTGCTTTTTAATTAAAGCCTTGGTGAATTGGACGAGACTTACTAGACGTTGCGAGGGAAACTTTCCAAGTTGCACTTGACAGGTATATTTAAGTTCACCAAGTTTGACCAGATGGAGCATGTATATTGTATAAGTCTTTGAATACGGCGGCGGTTGGGGTGGAAAGAAGTATATCAAACAAGCAAAAAGGGGGGAAAAAAAGGAAGCGTGGAAGGGTGGCTGTTAGTTGAGGGATGCAACCATGTGAGGGGAGGGGGGGCATATAGGGGGCCCGGAGCATCTAGCATGGAGCAAGCAGAGCGCAGCCTTCTGGGGGAATGTTAGATGTTCCAGCAAGGATCGTCTCAGGATTTAATTTCACCAAGAGCACGCGGTCTTTATCTGGCGTCAGATAAAATAAGACATTTAACGACTTAATTGTTAATATTCATCAATGTCTAATCATGCAGCGAAAAAGAGGGGAATATATCGTGAATTTCTCCACGGATGAATGGACGTGTGCCTCAGAGAAGACACTTCTAACGTGTCTTTTTATGATTCATTAATCCGTCTGCACTAATCAGCAGCATCACAACATCGGACAAACAAACACCGCTAAGTCAGGCGATCAAAAAGAAGCCGGCATGCAGTATTGAACTGCGCAGACATTCAGTGGCCCCCAATGGTTGAACTGCACAAACATCCAGTGGCCCCTGATGGTTGTGAATGTTCCGCATCCAAAATGGGAAGTTTTCAAGGCGCCACAGTCTCTCAGCACAAACGATTTGTCTCAGGGAAAGTTTTCACGGGAATGCAAAGGAAGGTCTTAAAGTACATTTTACATCGTTTTCAGAGTTGACAATTGTTTACTTGGCATCGTTTTTGACTTTAGACAAACACTGCTATTAGATCAATTAAAACAAATAACCCACTGTGCATGTTGTCCGCTTTGATCTGAGAGACTGAACAGCTTGCTCCCTCTAGTGAATCATTTTGGAAATGAAAATAAGCTGGACACTGGAGTAGTAAAAGCAGCATTGTTTGTACATCAGCAGACTATTACCCGGCAGTCTCTGCATCTACTTGTGAATGTATTGTACACAATGTGTATTTATGAATTAAACCTTCAGCCATGGACAATCCTAATTCCTCTGAGCCCAGTTGATCAACATGTCTATTTCCCAGCACTTACACTTTGATTACATCATCGCACTGAACTTTAGTAATTGGGAAATCTCAAACTGTTAAGGGAGTCATTTTTCTTCTGACGATTTATTTAGTAGAAATACTCTTATCAATGGTGTATCTGAATTAATACACAATACACTATATGATAATATTAAGCAGAATATGTCCAAACCGGACCAAATTTATGCCGTACTACCAGTATTAATAGTGTGTATATATATATATATATATATATATATATATATATATATATATATATATATATATATATATATACTGTATATATGTATATATATACTGTATATATATATATATATATATATATATATATATATATATATATATATATATATATATATATATATCTGGTACTTTAGTGAGCTGTTGAAAGCACCTGGCTAATCTCTTTTGCTACTGTGAATTCATAATCAAAGATAAATAGAGTGAGGCCTTCAAAAAAGAAGTGAGGCACACACAAGGCTGGGCATTGTGTGTGCCTTCCCTCACCTGGGTGACTGAGTGTGTGCATGTACTTAGGTGTGTGTGTGTTCACATGCATGTGTATACATGCCCATGGTGCCAAAGCAGTTGCACGAAACCAAGCAATCGTTCAGCTGTACGTGTAAACAGTGGCAAGCGGAGAGCACAGCTAACTTGCGTAGAGACGGAGCACTCTTTTGGGTTCGCTCTTCCTAAACACCGGTTGTCTCCTCCAATCAGTGTGGTCATGTCTGCATTATTGATACAGCAGGGGCCTGAGGGGCCCCGGCTCAGATGGTGCACAAGCTCACAATGTTCTCCTGTGTGTCTGGAGAGAGTCTGGTTCTTAGGACAGCTCAAAGGTAAGCTCGGACAAAACAAAAAATTAGGCCTAAAGCTGAAAACCTGAGCCAATTTATTCTGGATTAACGGAAAATAAATGGTAGCAAGGGCTCTCCAGGGAGAGCTGATGGCCATGGATTACAGAAGCAACACAAGGGGAATGAGGAGGGCAAATGGAGAGCGAGCTGTATGGAGGGCAATGCACACCAACAGAGGTGTACAATGAAAGAGAATCATATGTTCATCCTAGATGCTAAATGCATCCTAAAATTCAATTTATTTATTGCTTTGCTATTTACTTTCCTGTCCATTTTATCAATAATAAAAAATATTATTTCCAAAGAATGGGGTATTTTATTAAAATCGCTAAATAGGTCTGCGGAATTTCTTCCGTAGTCTTTTATAACATTTTAATCTGCAGTGCACCTTTGAGCCACATGAGGGGATGTGGCTCAAAGGTGCATGTTCTTAATATTCTAATAAATGTAGCTTATTCATGACATTTAATCTAACATGAAAACACAAGCATACATTATATCTGCTTTATTGGTGAGGGGGAGGAGAAAAAGAAGCCTAAATCTATTTACTTGGTCTTAATTTAAAATGAATGTAATATATGCATGTATATGTATATATACATATGCACAAAACAAAGTTAAGATTTGTCAATGTCAAATGGCTGGTTTACCAATTCAAGACAATACATGGAGATGTGGAGCAGCAGTCTTCACTTAGGCATTAATTTGCTCTGATCACGATTCATACCAATTGTGAATTGTGTAGACATATGTTCCTAATTTGAAGCAAATTAGTCATAAATTGGGTGACTGAAAACTAATCTGCAACTATTAGGATTAACGAATAATAGTTGAAAGCATGTTTAATGGGAGTAATACCAAATATTTTCTGTATCCAGCTTCTCAAATTTGAGAATGTGCTGCTTTTTTCCGTCTTATGTGATAACAATAATAAATGGATTAATCAACAAATTAATCATATAATGAAAACAATATACAGTAGTGGTCACATTATAGTCAGTATGTTGATGCATCGAATGATCACGTTGTGTCATATTCTCAAAAGACAAACACAGAGATACTGTTGGACAATGTTAAGCTTTATATTAATATACCCTTCCATCTTCTAACAGAAGTCATTTTTCTATGTTTTCTATTCGACCCCTGCAGGAAAATGGATAAGTTAACAAGACTTTTCAATTCTTTTCAAGGCCTTCCAGCCTTCCAGGGCTTCACTTTAACTGAAGCTCAGTTCTTTGAAACACTATTAATTAGATGTAGCATAAGTGATTGGTTAAATGCTCGGGGAGCACAGCGTTTTGTTCTGCTGTAGAGCATTTTACGCGTCGCGCTTACTGTGATCGGGGTTAATGTGATCGACTGTAATTGGCTCAAGAAAGTGGCTGGGTCAGAGCTAATTTGGCATCTGCTTTTTTCATACAGCCTCAAATAAATTGCCACGAATTAAATAAAGTGTCACATTTCATTTGACATCATGCCTGAACGGAAACAAATAAAGCGAGGCGACATTAAATAAATATGGATTAAATTGCAGACAAACAAACTTGTGGGGCCCAATTAATAAGATTTGATATGAGAACAAAAACACATTAAAAAAAGAAGTCAAATATAAGCACAAGAATGAGAGCGGATATCAGCTAATTTAAGAGATACTTTCTATTTCGTCAAATAAACCATATAAGCCTTTTCCTAAAATATCTGATTATTTAAAACAACAATCTTAAATTGATAGATTGCATTTCTTGAGTCTATTTAACATGCTTTCACCACCTTTAATGCGTATAAATCAGCACTCACTGTCAGTCCTAATCAAAGCTGGAGGCATAAACATAAAACAGTCCATGATGACCATAACACCGTGTGTGTGCATGCAAAGTTCTGGTTTTAATATTTGAAGTTACCTGGCAATGTTTATTCACATCTGTCATAAAAGAATTGGGAATGTGGTTTACCTTGATGTGTTTTGATTTATTCTGCAGGCCCCGAGGTTATACCTGTGAATTAGAGAGCATCAATAAGGAAAGACCATCTCCCCTCTCCCAAAAGTGATAATTACCAACATCACTATTGATCTGACTACTGATGCATCGCTAATTGTTTCTTGCAGTTATATATTTAATTCCATCTCTGGCCATGTGAATGTGTTGACCTTGTCAGTGGGGGAAATACAAGAGCTGTCCAGTGCAGGCAAAAACACACATTAAGATTCCACCTAAATTCTTTAAAGAGCAAGGACTTCTCTCTTTTCCACCCAGAGAGAGTTTGGTTATGATCTGTTCGTGAGGTGGCAAAGCACAAGCAGAATGGCAATTTGGACTTGTGGCCACGTTGATACTTTACTGCTTCCTCGAAGAGTGATTTTCTTAAAAATCTCCACGGATATTTCCGAAGGTTCAAGATGGCGCAATATTGATCAGCTATAACACTGCATTATCTAAGATATGGAATAATCATGGAGATTATCCATCATTAAGGGTGTATTGGATTTAGCGCATCAAAGATGTATTCGTATCTCTTAAATTAGTTTCTTTAGCAGGAGTTCCAACAGAAACTCAAGGTCTGATTCCATAAGAACGTGACTATAATACGATTAAGTTAAATAAAGTTTGTTTTATGTCCGTGGCAAGCATCCGTAACATAATAAATAATAATAAATATATACAATTTAAAGATAAAGTAGTGTAAACAGTAGAAGCTTACTGCCAACATCAGGATCAGAGTGGGTCATTCGGGGCATGTTTGGGTAATAATCAAGATTTTTTTAAGTTAATTAAAATGACAACAAAAAAAAAAACGTGGAAAACAAATAGAGTGGATCGGATTGTCAGTTTAACAAATTGCAGACACCTGATGGATTTCCCTTCATATAAGGACACAAGGAGGCACTCTGTTGTTAGATTTGTTCAGTCTGTCACTTTTTACAAACCAAAAATGTGAATCAACAATTGTTCATCATCAGGTGGCCAAAACCTATAATTCAACCTTCCAATTTGTTTTTTCATGGAAGCTGAATATGTGATAGCAGCTTGCTCGTCAGACCACACCGATGCTTCGGGGTGGCCAATGTGTGTTTGTGTGCGTGCACGTGCGTGGGCCTGCCGGTGTGTGAGCGTATGTATGATCGTGTAGTTACCCGTGAAAGCAGCTGGCCTTTGCCAGGACATCTGGTACCCGTCACAACACTTTGCACGTGTGTGTGAGCGCTTCATCGGTGTGCCCTGCCCAGCTCTGCCCACCCATCAGGTACCTGTTTAGACCTTTAGTCGGAGCTGTAACAGGACATCAGAAAGGGCCATGTAGGTGGCTAATGCAAGGAGTGTGTCAGGCTTGTGTGAGGCTTGTGTCGCAGCGTGGTGGTGGGAAATCCTTGAAGAGGGCTACAGTCTTCTCGCTCGTCACGCATGGAGGGTTTTTGGATGTCATCCAAGAGAGAGAGGTGATGATGAGAGTAGAAACGACATTGCTGGCCTGAGGATGAGTCTGGCTGACTGGTGACCTCGGTACCTTTCCCGCACATAACCCACGCTCTGTATCTCATCGAATCCACTCCTGTTTTGAAACAGGAGCAGGTGATGCTTTTACTGGCGTGTGTGCACATATTTACAATGGATGTCAGGGGTTGATGATTTGAAGATAATTACAGTGTGTTTATTTTCTCCTTCTCTTCCCTCTGTCTCTCCCTCCAACTCCCGCCCCTCCAGATTGTGAAGCCAAGCCTCTAGCAGTGTAGTGCTGAAGGTGTGTTTGTGCTGTTATGCCCTCTGGCTTGGCTGCCAGCTTACTCCCACTGATCTGAGCCAGAAGGCAGACTGCCGAGGAATACCGATCACCTTGCCCAGACCGAATCCTTTGAGCTCTCTCTGGCATCTTTCCCCCTTCTGCCAGTTTCCTCCTCTGCTCCTCTCTTCCCCCTTCTGAAGTTGACAACAAAGACATCCTCAGGGTCCTCCTTGATGTGAGACCCACTCTTGATCTTTTTTCCCTATGTTTTTGTACCTTATAGTTGCACTACTTTCATATTCCGCGAGCACAATATTTACACAGTAGAAGACAAAGAAACAGGGGTCTTTTCATGTCGAAACCCCTGCCAACATGCTAATCACCTGAGGACTTGCAGTGGTCACGTTGGCCCGGTAGAGGCAGGCCATTAGTGAGACACCTCTGCACCTCATGCCACCTATTTCACCAACGCCTTAAGACATTTAGCGCATTATGCCATACCTACATATCTATCTATCTATCTATCTATCTATCTATCTATCTATCTATCTATCTAATTTCTTTGTACTTCATAGGTCCGTCGATACAAGAATCGGTGCACTCATTGGCGCTAATGATATCCAATAAAAACAGACTTCCCCGGATACTTCCTCCTGCCTCCCTCTCCTTACCCCACGCCACCTCTCAAGCCCCCCTACCACCCCACCAGAACCCCCTACTTCCATGAAGAGAAATCTCTGAAGATCTAATTAGTGGTGGAACGGCGTCCAGGAACAGCCGACGGAACTGAAGAAGCGAGATTGGCGCTGGCGCTGCCTTTATCGGTCAGGGCCTGACAGAGGGGGTGACACAGAGTGGAGGCAAACCACCGGCTCTCAACTGTCAGAGACAATAAAGAGAGCCTCTGAGCCAGAGAGAGAGTGACAGACAGGCAGGTGAGGGGGGGGGGGGGGGCAGCTTCTATCAGCTGTCTTGTGGCTGAAGCAAACTGCACAGTCCCGGCCACTGAGGCAAGTGTCCCCCAGCCTCTGCCAAAGTCTTGTGTTTGTTGACTATACCATCCGATAGATAGCTTGTGCAATAGTTCAAACACCTGTTTCACATGAAAGCAACATGGGAGTACTCACATGCTGCAGTGTTTTTGCTAAACACTAATACTATTCAGTTTAATTCAGTTTATTTTATACAGCCCAATATCACAAATTACGAAATTGATGAGACAAAAGTAGCTTGATGAATCACATGTTGTACAAGTGCACATCTGTAATTAGTGGAGGCTCTAAATAGCCTATTTCATAAAACACTATACAGCAACATTATTAGGGTACATTGGACTTGGTGGTGTAAATATACTCTGCTAAATGTATAGTAGTAGTATAGTGAAATGCTATAAAACAGTTTTTAATCCATTTTATTGGCATAATTAATATACTATATTTATAAGTCAATATGTTGAACTCAAACTTGATTGAGACCCTTTAGATTATATTTTATTTATGTATTTACCCACAGTCGTCAGGTCAGTCGCAAGGCAGCCGTAATACAAGAAGAAGAAGAAGAAGAAGAAGAAGAAGAAGAAGAAGAAGAAGAAGAAGAAGAAGAAGAAGAAGAAGAAGAAGAAGAAGAAGCGAAAACAAACTCACCTGTCTTCTCACGTAGAAGCGGCGCTGTACGATGTGAAGGGAGAAGGATTATTCCCATGACTTCCATTCAGGACCTCAGCTTTCATGTCGATGCAAACACAGGTAAATACGCGCGTGTTAAATTGTATAGAGTGAACATAAAACTGCTAATGGCCGTTAGCTGTTTGCACTTGTGTAGGGAATACTTCACACTTATAGTGTGCGTGTGTACAGTAATACTTGGAGCTGACGTTAATAAAGAAACTAACGCTGACTGTTATGACGATATTTTTTTGAGCACCTGCATTTGTCGTCGTCACTTCCTCCAACAGGAAACGGTGCTGCTAGCATACTTTGTAAAGACACTAATGTTGAAGTAATTGCACAAACTAAACTGAATTGTATTTAACTGCTGAATGGTTGTTGTCTTCATCATGACCCACAATGGTTACATGTATGGTAATGTATTTTTGTTGGAAAGTGAATAAGAAATAGACTGGCCTAACGGTGTGGGAGGAGCCTGCACTCAACGGAAAGTATATGGAGGAGAGTACCAGCTCATTGGGTTTATAATTACCTTTTTCTCTCTCTTAATACTTTGACTTGTGAGATTATTCTCTTGAATGGTACTTACATATGTCACATTTCAACAAAGTTAAGTGAGGGATACATGCAAATACTTTTTTAAGGCATATGGGTTGTATAGATGTCACATCAGGCCCTTATCGTATTGTAGTTCATCTCAAGCTCGTTAGAGTTAATTGAGGTCAGGTGGTCGGTGGGTAGAAGTCACTTAATAACTGGCTCTTGAAAGACATTGTTTCTGCCCACAAGGACGAGTTGCTACGCTAAATAAACTGACTGAGCTGAAGAGCATTGTGTTGATTAAACAGGCCCAGGAAGCTCTCGCTGGACACTCGGCATCCCCTCTCGCCTCCCATCTCTCCATTACTTAAGCTGCCCACCGGTCCTCGAAGAAACCTGCCGCCCAGTTGTGAGTACAAACATGTTTCTGATAGTTTGTTGTAGCAGGTCAAGCAAGCATTTTCAAGCCTCTGAGTAATCAAAGTATATGTTTAGATGAATGTGAGGATGATATGGATACTTTCCTCCTAACTTTCAAGAGATCTATCTCAAGCAACTTGGTTCATATCATCTCTTGCCTTCATTTTCTATTTTCCTTCTTATTTTGTTGTGTTCTGGAGTTTCTGGGTGTCAGCCAAGAGCCTTCAGTTCCCTGTGTGTGTGTGTGTGTGTGTGTGTGTGTGTGTGTGTGTGTGTGTGTGTGTGTGTGTGTGTGTGTGTGTGTGTGTGTGTGTGTGTGTGTGTGTGTGTGTGTGTGTGTGTGTGTGTGTGTGTGTGTGTGTGTGTGTGTGTGTGTGTGTGTGTGTGTGTATGCCAATATCAGGGCATAGGCTGTTCGGCCCGTTAAGATCTCAAGACCTCAAGATCTGATTCCAAGTCGGAGGGCTACGACGCAATTATAAAACAATTAGCGATTCATACATTTACTTTCATTGCCTTTTTATAAATTAATATTAGTAAAAGAATATGTGTCAACTGGAGGGTTAGATTTCCAAGAATGGCAAAGAGAACTAACAGGAAAATAGAATAAAATCGGGCCTGTTGTAAAACAAAACAGTGATAAAGTGCATGTTTAGTTGACATGATTCTGTTGTAAAGGATGTGTTCACTTCTAGCGCGTTGCTGCCATCATACCGGCTTTCCTCCGTTGTTGAGTATTGCCGTGTTGATAAAAGATTAGATGAATGTTATACCTCGGTTTCAAAGCGCACAGCAGCGCACAATCCGGTGTCACAGAATTGTTTCAGGCGAACATAACGTTGAGAATTGAATTTAAAATTTCTGATTATTGAGTTTCCTGCATCTAGTCATAACCGTTCAAGAGAGAATTGCAATGCACCGAGGAATCCCATCAGAATCCAGCAACGTTCCCGTCTTCCCGTAAGCTGTTTTGCGGAGGTGTGGATGTGTTTATTTGTGTTTTAGAATTGAACCCCTGTGTAACTAAGGCGTCAACAGGAAATTCATATCCACCCAAAGAATAACTGTTGAATATTTGTGTCAAGCTATTAGTGGAACGTTTAGCAGCAAAGAGTCAGATATTTCCCTCAGGAGTTCTTGGACCAAAACAGAGGAAAAAGGAGAATAAATATTGGACTTTCATTCATCAGGTAAACACAAACATGAGTCCAAATGAATGCTAAATACACCCCCTATCTGCAGGATGTGTAAACAAACAACTGTGTGCCAGCTTGCCAGCTAGTTTGGCATGTAAACATGATAACAACACAACATGACAGTGTTTTATACAGCTTGTTTCCGCTGCCTCATAGTGGTCAAAACATGAATAATTGGAGGAAAGCTAGATTGTGCTCCATCTACACACAGTGCTGTTACATAAACACTGCCAGACAAGTTGTGGTCAGGTATAAAACGCATATATTGTATATTTACCTTACATATATGTTATCCCTGTTAAGTGGGTAGAATCTAAGGAACACACACAAGGTTTCCCCTGACGGTAAGGTATCGAGGATGGTGTGAGAAAGTATCTCAGATAAGACTCCAACGATCGTTGCTTTTCTGTACCTTTGCCAACATGGCCGGTGTTTGTGAGGAAAGGTCAGGCAGGTGGCATTACACTTTTATGATGATCATTTATTTATTTTGTCGAGTAAATCCGATCAGAATGCCTGGCAGCTATAGCCAGATAGCAAACTGGATAATTAGCATCACTGGGAGAGGCGGCGTCTCCTTGTAGTCCGGCCTCCACTCGCTTTTATCTGTAGAACAGGGGAAGTTGTGGATGAGCTAAATATTGATGGAGCTGTCCATACTCAGTGAAACTCAAACACACTGCTCAGCTTTGTTAAGGGCTGCGTTGCCATGCTGGACTCTCTTCTCACATACACTAAGGATGACCACAATCAATTTAAATATCTATTATCCCCTTCCAATAGATGCTTCAACGGTAATTACATTGTCACCCTCAAATGTATTTTCACAGAACTATATATGTTTGTTTATCTCGGGTTGCTTTTAGACATGTAGTTGGTTCCCTCGGTCCAGATGAATGAAAGAAAAGTTTAACTTCACACTGCCTCGGAAACATAACGTCACATGAACTGAATTGCAATACAAACTGTTCAATGAATTATATTGGACACTTTGAATTCTGGACATCTTCAGCTCTGTAAGCCGTGCTCTTCATCACTGCACCTTCGGTTTGTATATTAGTGTAGCTGCAACTCCAATTTGAAGAAATAATGATCGACACCTCGAGAGAGAAGTCATTAATGATAATAATTTATGACCTTTATGTCAGTTGTGTAGTTAGAGGCGTTTATTTGATAGATTGAGAACATTGTTGCTATATCAACAAAGAGGCAGGATACTTCGGTGACGATCTGTTCCTCTGTTCCTCTGTGGGCGTTCTTACATCATCTAATTAGCTCTCAAGCACTGACTCATTTTAAATCAGGGATAATCTGCTGTGTCTGCTCAGGTTTACACCAGGGATTGTTGCAGACATCCCTTGTGTGTTCCAACTCACCACCTCTGAAACGTCCCCTCTGTATATTTCCCAGAAGAGTAGCATACTAATTAAATTGTGTTTTTACACAACGTATACTGATAATAGAAATATGAGTCTGGTTGTATAATTATCTGTCCAAATAATCCAACCCCAAGACACTTGTTACAGCACACGTGGAAGTTGTCAAAGTACACAGTTTCTAGGGTGCAGTAGTCGTTTAGTGGACTAGTAGTTATAATAATAATACGTAAAAGAAGAAGACGAATAAAGACTTAGATTTAATTCTTAGTTATTTCTAACCAAGACAGGCTGAAAAACATTGTTTTGTTAATCTCTTCTAACCACTGGAGGTCAACCAAAAACTGATTTATCGTAATTATAAATGTGAGTTACTCATATTTCAGTAACCTAAAAAGAGGAATATGTTAATATTCACTTTTTGAGTATGAGTAACTCAATATGTATGACAATAGTATAAGTAAGTCCATACAATAAATGACGATAGATGACATCCATATTACTCTGTAAAATCCCTCTCCATATGATTTTAATGTTGTTTTTTAATAAGTAAACATTACTGCTCTGCCCAGTTTCACTACATTCCAGCACCTGCAGAGCAGCAACCCCTCACAAAAGTCACGGTTGACAGTTTCACATTTAACCGAGTTAGAGCCGTAGATTTAAAATACATCTCAACGTCCTGCTGCTAGTTCAGTAACACAGTCCCGATGCAGTAAATGCTCTGCTGTCTATTGCAGCAGGCGAAGCAATTGCACGCGTTTGTGAAATGTTTTCGCACTATTCTCCTGTGTTGCCGTGTGTACAATGAGACATAGGTGGTTTGAAATGACATGAGGTTTGAATCCAGGAGGCAGGTCGGGTGTCCATGTCGTTGACAGTACAGTAGTGGATGTAACTGCATTGCAGCTAAGACCTGCTGAGGCCTGATGGGCTTCATGAACAGTTCCCATTATAATAAATGTCCTCTCTGATTGTGCTGCAGCGTTCTCATGGATGCTAATCATAATGCCTTTTTAGACCCTCGAGGCATAACTAAGGCGGTGCTATTGATTAGAGATTGTCTCCTGAGTAGTAACAGTCAATTTGAATTGCTGTCTATTTACCTCTTTTTAGAGTCTTACTGCTTTTAACTAAAAACAAAAGAATGACAGCAGATGTAAGTGGAAATACTGGGGAACGGTTTCATCCTCCACACAATGATTGATGGTTGTCCAAATTAGAAGCGAAATGGCAAATGGAATTCAGTCCTTCATTCTGCCTCCTGGGGAACGGTATTGTCCTGTTTTCGTTCTTTAGTTTTCTGTGTATACCTTGGGGTGTGCTGAATAATGAATGGTGCCCTAATGACAACTGTAGTCCTAGATATAAGAATGACCTTAAAAACATTGATCTTTTTGTTGATGTTGCATATCACTTTGAACTATAAAGCTATTTACATTTGACCCTGGCAGGCTGATCCAGAGCCAGCGTTTGAGTTCAAAATACAAACTGGTGGTGACACACATTGGTTGCATTAGACTTTCTTGTCGTCCGTTTTTTTTTTCCGGACAGCATCGTATAAATTCCATTATAATCTATTATTACTCAATATTTTAATGTGATTAAATAATATGTGTTTGTTTATGATATAAGAAGTATACGTCTGTGATTCTAATCCAGTACACTTTTTGTCAAGTTCAGCAAATATCTCTTTGTGTGTGGTGAAAACATTTTTTTTTTTTATACGGTCTTGTACTCGCTCTATAAATGGGAAATATAAAAGTTGTTCTGTGGCTAGACCAAATGTTGTACTTTAAAGCTAAATGCCCATAAATATGGAGCGTGTGTGTCTGTGTGTTATAACGTGTTATATAGAGAACCAGTCTATAGATTATGCATTTATAATGGAATGGAGGAAAAATATGAATAGATACGCGGACAGTGCAGTCAATTGTCATGTCAACACGCGCTGAAGCAGGAGAAGGATTTATATTTTTTACGAAGACTTTGCCTTTGACAGAAGACTTATTACCATTTTATTTCACTCAGAAGCCTTAGCAGCTGTTATGTAACCTCAGGTATAAAACAATACAAACATATGTGGATATGAACAGGCTGCAGATGTTGCAACTGTGTCATGGTAGGGTTTAAAGCTTAGAATTGTAAAATGTAGCAAAAAATGTGTGTGTATGTATGTATATATATATATATATATATATATATATATATATATATATATATATATATATATATATATATATATATCAGAAGATAACAGCGAAAATACAATTCTCAGTGATCTTTTATCCTTTGATGGCAAATATAGTGCGCGAGGCAGTTTGGTTATATTTATATTACAGCTCTGCCTCCTATGAAAGGTTAGGAGGAAGCCACAGGCAGATGTCTGTTGCTTTTGCCTGGCGCTTAGTGGAGGTGACAGCGTTCAAACAGTGACAGGCGTCCTGTGACTGAGGGAACATTTCTGGAGGCACCCTGCAAGGGCTTTTTGGTTTGCAAGGGCCCGTCGTCAAGGGAACCCGCATGGCGGCAATAAGAGTGGCTTTTTTTTCTTCTTCTCTCCTTTTCTTCTTTAACTTGTTGCCAATGGCACCACATCAACGAACCCCACAACCAGCCTTTTCTGGCCGTGTTATGATGAGAAACTGGCGTGTGAAGGAAGTTTATATTGATATGATAAAACACATTTCATCCTGAATGTGTACAGTATTGATTTGTGAAAGTTGTACTACATAAAAGTAACATAAGGTGTGTTCAAATAAATATGAAAGCTTGCAGATGAGGAGGTGCACTAAGTTTGAGTGCTTGTATTCATCCTTGGATCAGTGATTATTCACACGATTATACAGTTGATGCTTCACAAATTACTTCAAATTCATTAAATGCTAAATATATACAGATTGGGAGAAGCATGTAGAGGACTGTCAAGGTTTTTAAAGGTTTACTTAGCAAAAGTAATGGATACGAGATGTCAGTTATACAGTTTATAGGCCCTCTGTGTCCCCAGAGGCCTGCCTTAGCCTCTGGCCATTCTCCCCTTACCTTAGGCATCATCTGAAAAAAAACCCTGATGCTTCCAGTCATTCTGCATCCCTGCATCTGTCTGAAAATAATTGGTCAAGAACCTTCCCTCCAAAAAGGGGCCATGAAAGAATAATAGCTTGCAGCAAAAACACACAGACAGATCACATTTGAAACTGAAAATGTATAGAAATACACTCAAACTACAAACGTATAGTATAAACAAAGTTTCCTTTGCTTTATCAACACTGCTAGAGAGAAGAACGTGGGGCCCGTGGAGGAGAACATACAAGCTTTGCTGTTTGGCTTGTTAGTGGACATTTTAGCTGGGCCGATGGGTCGAGAATTTGCCATCTACTACAGTTGTTTTATTAGTAAATCTATCTTATGATGGAAAAAAGACAAAAAAAACACACTAATGAATCATTCTAATACCGCGTTTAGTGGTAGAATGAAACACCGTCTCAAGTTTTAACGGTGGAATAAACTTAATTACTGAAAGTAAGAATTACCTTCAATTTTGTGAAAAGTCACATGTTCTGTTCAGCTGGGGGATCAAGTTGATCCTCTGTAGCGCTGTTCCTCCTTTCCGCCGGGTGACTTGACCTTTTGATGCCTCGTGAACTTAATTTGCATTTGATGTACAAAAAGTCTATTCTGCGAGAAGATGAGTGACTCAAAGAAACACAAAGGAGCCAAAATAATTCCCAATTCCATTTGAACTATTGGTTAAAAAGGGTCTCACTGAATGGAAATACTCAACCGACAGTCTGTGCGTCAATGTGCGCTTTAGCTTCCCGTTTCCTCTTTCTGACAATAATAGAGGGTTTTTCTGGGGACGCCGGTTAAAACCGTGGCCCGGATAGCTGTATCGGCCATCGTTCCAGAGAATAACACTATTATTAGATATTCAGTCACATCCTTGTATGCATAAGGGCATATGCACAAAAGGAAGACTGTTTTCGTCCACATTTCAAATGAATATATACATTTATAAAATATATAATTATTTACTTGCACGCCATTGTTGGAGGGAACATTTGCACCGCGAAGCCAACCTCTAATAACGTGGCATATCTACATTTGCCATTCTTTTTGGCCATGTCTAATCCGACAGAAGAAAGGCTCCTGTGCTCAAGTACTGGAGGGAAAACAATACCATTGGGCTTTGCTCTACCTGTAAGCTCACAGATGAGACAGAAACAGAGAAAAATTAAGGGGGAAAAATCATTATTCTCTGAATGAGATGTCTTGGGTTTGATCAGAGCGCGAATCAAAGCCCATCTCTTAGACTACTTAAACATTCACTTTTAAAATTCCAACCTGATTGTACTTTTATGGAAATGTCTTGCCATCAGTGGCTGCATTCTCTCCTGTCTCCAGGTCCTCTTGTATCCCTGTAGGTATCTGACTCTAGCCTTCATTAGAATTCTCTTGGTAAGAAAGCAGGAGAAATGAGCAGAAGATGTAAATTCAGTGGAAAAGAAAAGGTTTAGATCTTTTCCATTTTTGTCCTGGGAATAGACAAAAAAGAAAAAGAAGCATAGATATACCACCTCATTGAGTCAAACCTGACAAAAGGCCAGAGGATTATGTTACAATGCATCACTATCACCATCATCATCGAGATGTAAATTGTACTTTGTGTCTGGTATATATATATATATATATATATATATATATATATATATATATATATATATATATATATATATATATATATATATATATATATATATATGTACACACATTATTTTGAATTACTTGATGATTCTGTTTACGAGAGGGATATGTGTACATGTGTGGGTACGTATGTATTCATAGCCTACATAGTAACATTGTAGAAATGGCTCCTTTATTTGACATCCAACACACATTCATTACAAAATGTGAAACTGTTGACCACATTTCCACTTGTTTAGAAACCATTTCTTACACCGCTATTTAAAAGCAAAGGCGTCATGGTGTCGTATCTTCACTTCCGGTTGAGCCGAAGGCCTGATTCCTGCTGCTGGTTGCTGCTGGCACTGCTCACGTGCCCCAGACATTCAGAGTACAGACTGTGGTGGACATGTCCTTTCTTCAGGCAGTTATGGATTTATCTGATCGGCGTGATTCAATAGTTTCATATGAGTTCGGAAGAAAATGCACGAGTTGGATGATGATGATGATGATGATGATGGTGATTTCTCCTTGAATAAAGAGAAAGAGAGACAACCAAATTGAGCATGTGACATGTGCTGCTTCTAAATTTCCCAGTGAGCAGCGCTTCGCTGTGGAAACTCGGCACAAGCTTTTTTCGCAGACGATTGAATTGTGAGGAGGGTGTTTGATAAGAAGGCGTTAACATTATTTTTGTAATATTCATTTCATGACTTAGTTTATCCCGGACGATCAAGTCTATCTCAGAATTGTGCGTGCAGATTTAGGGCTGATTTAAAGCAGTGTTGATCCATATTCAACCCATTTAATGCCGAATTTCGTCGAAATTTGGTGAGACACGTCAATATGAGTTGATTAGTTCATCACAGTACAGTCGTATCATTAAGTGTACAGTTTAAAAAGCTTGTTGAAATGACTCTTTAATGCTTGCACAAAAAAGTGTCAATTACTAACTGCATGTAATTTCTTCCTAATATCTATGCCTCATCATACATCTTTCAATTTAATCAGTTCAATTACGACTCTCAGTTTGTGAAAATATAAGCCAGAGGCACGAGAAGTAATACATTTGGATCAGACGCATTATTAGTCTGTATGGATTATAATTATTTAAAGAAATTATTCCTGAATTGAATCGAACAAAACTATTTATTTGATTCTGTTAATTTAATAAATATGTTTATTTTCAGTAGAATTTACATGCCTCTAGAAATGGGCCAAAAAGAATCAGTCAATAATCTGCTTCGACACTTATCATTTTGCCACAGACTTGTTGTTGAAGATGCTGATTATTTTCGCATGGGAAGCAGAGAGTCACTTTCTTAATCTATTCTTTGGATATCTGATGCCAGAGTTGCGGCCACTCAGGAGAATCCTCAAATCTGAAGGGAGAC
Source organism: Liparis tanakae (assembly GCA_036178185.1). Lineage (NCBI taxonomy): Eukaryota > Metazoa > Chordata > Actinopteri > Perciformes > Liparidae > Liparis > Liparis tanakae. The sequence goes on from CM070110.1 coordinate 6,412,289, forward strand.
AGTCACACTTCTGAGATAGTCAGAAATTAACAAACCTTTCAAGTAAAAAGTTCTTTGAATGGCTTCCTGCCATGATGGACACAGAAGAAATGTAGGCTGTAGTATTTCCTTAGCGACCAGGGAAAAGGCATCAAGGCCAGGCCGAGTCACATGGCAGCCAACCAGCACTTCTTCTCATTATTAAGAAGCCATGCACCGGCTCCCAGATGCTAATCAGTCTCCCAGAGACCTCAGCACTGTGTGGTTAGTACAGATTTACAGCTCTTCTCAGCCCTCCACTTTTATTAAAGATGATCTTTTCACACAGAAGGAAAAGGATTTTCTCCAGACAAATGTTAAAATGCAATGCAAAGTTTCAGGCATGAAAGGCAAAAACTGTAGGATTATTCCACAGCTATTCCAGGGAGGATGAAAAGGGAGGAAATAATGTGGAACAAAAACATCAAAGGGCCATAGAAGAAGGGGTAAAAAGGGAGAAAAGCTGTGAAATATTTAGTATGAGGTCCCAACAGGTGGTCAAGAGTGCAATGCAAGACTATGGTTTCATTACCATGAATAATGGATTTTGCTTGTACTTATGGAATGTTGTCATTGTTTTCTCCTAATTGAAAAAAGAAGAAAAAAACGGATTCATATACCATAACCAAAAAAGGAAACGCAGCACACAATTAGAGTGTTCCTAGATGTTGTTCAATTGGGCTGTAAGAACTGAAGGCCAACACATTGTCATTATTATACAACCATTGTAAAAGAAATGGTTGTTGAGAAAAGAATACACAAACGAGTGTATTTATTAATGTTGCACACTATTAATTAATGCCAACAAGTGTGTTGTTGTTTTGCATGTAGTGTTCATGCTCACTGGAAAGGTCTATAAAACAGATCTGAGGTCTGAACTTTGTTGTTCCTTCCAAATGAATAAAAATACTAATAACACCCGTTTGTTATTCAGCCAATACGTGTAGAAATAATTGAAGGCCAAATCACGACCAGTGCATTAAACATAAATATAAAGTCACGCCCCATCAAGCAATCGAACAACTTGCCTGACAAGATGTGACTTATTTTATAATAAATAAAGAACATGTGTTCATTTAAAAAAGCTGCAAGCTGCGTTTGGGAGGGTTATATTGACTTATTGTATCAATAAGAAACAATTTCCACTCTGATAGCGCACACCTTCTGCAGTATTAAAATATTTTTAAACATTAAAATTAGGATTAAAAAACTGTACCACTGAGCCACATGTGACTCCTGCAACACAATAAGCTTAAATAAATACCAGATTATGAACACTATTGGAAAGTAGTGTTTGTCTGATTTGGGTAATTTAGTTGATAAATAATAAACTGATAAATATTTGCTTGCTTGCAGAGGGAATGGTGTTATTATATTCCCCCACAAAACCATTGAATGCAACACAAACAAACACCTTCATGTTAGAATCAGTTCGTATTTAATTAGTTTACATTATCCTTGAAAACCAAACTTTGATGCAATTATGCCATTTTAAAACATTTACTGATTTTGACAAGACAACCTTGTCAAAATGAGGATGAGCACGATTCCACCAACCATTAGAAACACATCCAATAACAACTTTAACTTTCAAGGGCTCTAAAGGTTATTTTTCTACGGATTTTGTTTTAGAATGAATACTCACCCAAAGTGTCCAGTGTTAAAACAACTTTATTTTGTCCGACCAGCAGTAACACGAAAAGCATTTAATTCACAATGATGTTCAGGGAGGTGACAATAAGCTAATATTTCAACCTTTCACTTAATAAATGAATAATAAGGTAATCCACAATTCAAACTTGTCAGCAGTGACCGAAGAACTTTTAGTCATTCACTATTGAAATAAACCCCTCCTCCTTCTGTTTATCTGTGCTGAACCAGACACGTACTGCCTCAACTTATTCTGGCAGATCTCTCCTTTTTTAGGATCTGAAGGCTTGCCATTATTTTATAACAATGTTGCATTGAATAACGTTTTGTGTTTTAGGGTAATCTCCTGAAGTTGACCGCAGGTTAATCATTATGTATGTTAAGCATTACATGTGTATATATTGATATTATGCACATGTCACAAAGTGTATACAAGACATTCGTGGATAAGCCACATTCCTTGGACCCAGTATCGCCGGACGAATGAACCTCGTCGCTTAATAGTTCTTTATTTTCCGAGACAGTTGACCATAACATGAACCTTTCTAGACTAGCTGGATGTTGAAAGACACTGGCCTCCAGTTGGCATGTGTTGCATGACCGATTGTGCACTGAGCTAAAAGCAAATACTTTGCGTGAGAAATAATCGTACTTTAATCCGATTCAAGTAACTGAAGTTAATAGTTACTCTCCATTCTAGAGGTGAAAGCTTAACAACGGGGTGTCTCCGCTTTGTCGTTGATTCTTCTTCTCCTCTTTCTCATTCTTCCTCATTCAACACCCTCTACTATTATACATCTTGATATAGAACTAGAGTTCCATCACTTCCTTCCTGCTCTCTTATCTGCAGGACGTTTGCTCCGCCAGACGGACACTACACTATTTCATACCGTAAAGACTCTCTTTTAACATTTAATCTGCAAGAAACTAACAGTAAATTATAGACGACAAGTAACAGCGGCTCATCAGTGATCTTTTAAGACAAGCCTTTTAAGTTTTGTCGGTCTTTTACAAGGGTAGATCTCCACAGATGAACCCTGTATCTCTAATATTATTAATACAACCCTCAGGGAGAACAAACTGCAAGTCTAGCAACTACTTTATTAATCTCTCCTTAAATTAAGGAGCAGTGGTGGGCATCCTTTCCCTGTGGTTTTCCTTCTGCAGGTTTTACACACAGTAGAAGCCCGCGTAGGTTCCTAAACCCAAATGTCCCGTGGCAGTTATTAGACACACTAACGACAATGCAATTAAGACCCTCGCCGGGCTAAAAACAACCGAGTGTGCAAAAAAGTAAACTGTGCACGAGTGTTTTTTATTTGCGTTCGCACTGGTCCTTAGTCTGCCTTACAGGTAAGTTTGAATTTCATTTGGCTGCGTTCTGTCTTAACAAACGAGATGAAGAAAAGGGGTTAATTAACATATATTTACAAATTATACTATTCAAACTAATTTAGCTTCTGCAAAATGAATTACTGATACAAAGGAAAATGAAATGGAAATTTCTAAGCATTAACATGGATGAGTGTTGTTTTACGAGTCTTTAGCGTCACTGATCTTTTATTAAAGTTATTCAGTAGCCTTTTGCAGGATTTGAATGAACAGTGCTTACAGAAGATCACACGACGGAGTGTTTCAAAATTATGTATGAATTCATCTCCGGAATGCAGCATTCATGGGAAGGAGAAAAAAGCCACTGGGAAGCTGGAAGAGGTCACTTTCTATTTCTTAATGTTCTCAGTGTGAACATGTGCCAGTATGACATAATAAATTAGCTTTGTGATTATAATTGATTTATTTCCCTACCAGATAAACATTCGAGTTAACCATCTGTCACAGAAGAGTCTGTGATTAATATCTAAATTATTATGTTTTAATAATGTTGTTTTTACCATGTTTTAAATAATTCCCCAAATTGAATTGAACAGTTCTAAATCAGAATAAAGAAGCTCTAAATAATTTTATTTTTTAAACTGTATGTTTTGTTAAATCAGATTTATATTACTAAAGTACATTAATAAACACTGTAACACAACTCTGAGAGGAAGCTCTTTTGGCTTAATTTTACAGCTTAATGTGATTTCATGGTAATAATATATTGTAAAAAATGTAAATAAAAACAAATGAGTGCCAATTAAAAAGCCATCAACAGCATTGTTTAAACATATATACGATAATTAATTTGCAGGCTTTTTCTGTCAAATGTATTCTTAATCGTCATAATTCCTTATTTTTAATTGCAACTCAAATTAAAAAGCTTAATTATGTGCATTATCAAGAACAGGTAATATTACTGATATTATATATTGCCATTAATCTCAAGACTCTTCATTTTCTCGTACGGCTCACGCAACAACATTGCACATGATGTCCAACGAGTGTGATTGAGATGGAGATGCAGTTGTATCCACACGATGTTCAACATTATACACAATTCTGCATTTTCCCAATTATGAAGCCGTCACAGCAGAAAGCAAGCAGCCCTATTTTCGCCCTCCGTATTTCTCCCACATTCCACTTCATTTCAACAGTGAATATACATATCATGATTTGATAATGCGACCATAAAGAAATATTCTCTTTTCCAACCATAAAGCAAACCATTTGTTCGCGAGCGACCATTTTTTATGGTTTCTTTGACTCTGTCATACACAATTTATTATTTATCCCAGTCTTCTGTATAACAAATGGTCTCAGGATTAGGACAAATCAGGGCTCTCCAAACTATCAAGAGGGAAATAGTTTCCTGAACAATATGTGTCAACGGAGAAATTGGCAAAGGAGTGACGGTGGCCCTAGAGAGGGGCCAAACAATTCCTGTATGTCGCAGGAGGAAATCACACTGTTCCACTTGAGACAAACACAATTTCATATTAATGAATAATTGAGAAAGTTTAGAACTGGGTTGGGATGAATGTGCGTGAGCGTTACGTGTATCTGTGTCACAGTAATACTTTATTATTTCCAACAGCGTAGCCGCATAGAGCCGGGTTTCTTTCGTTGGATTAAGCGGATTGATCGTATAGGGTCACGACAGGATTGTGTTCAGGGACATTTCTTCTCAAGTGCGTACATTTTGAAATATATGTAGAGACTTCGCATGAACCTCGAAGTTAAGGATACATCTAAATCAGTATAAAATCATCTGTAAACTAGCCATCAAATGAATTTAGTTGCCACTGTTTTTCTAATGAACTGCCTGTAACCTGTTTTAGCCGATATCCTCCGACATGTACTTACAGCTCATCAGCATGAAGCCCGCTGTGCTTGTTAACCTGTGCCGCGGTAACAAGGCCGGGGCTCGTTTCTTACATGAGAGGAGGAGGAGGAGGAGGAGGAGGAGGAGGAGGAGGAGGGGGTGGTCGGCTCAGAGCACAGTGCCTTGACTGGAGACGAGGACGCTCCACACTGCACTCCTCATCCATGCTAATGATCCGAGCTCTGCACATAATTAAAGGCCTGCTCCCGCTCTCCTGTGGAACGCAAGGGGGGACTCTTGTACGTCTCCCAACGTAGCTAGAGGAGGTTTGGAAAACTTCTGAACGTCTACGGTCCATTATGTATAATTTCCAAACACTTCCCAAGTATGAGGAAAAGAAACTTTTCATTTTTAATGACAAAATCATGAATTATTCTGTTTATTGTATACAGTCCCTCTTTCAAAGGTAGCTTGGTCCATGAAAGGTAAAACTGAATCAAGCGGGAAGTCTTTTTGCCGTAAGTAGGACTTACTGCAGCAAACGACACCTGATGAGCAGAAGCTCGATGAGTGCAACATTAAAGGGATATTTATGCTTTTGTTTAGCATCTAGTTTTTTTTCTCCACAATATTATTTTGTATAACTCCATTAAGATAAGGAAAAAAGTAAGATAACACAACACAATGACACATCCCCCAGCACACAGGAATGATTCAAACAATACGCACTAATTAGAAAACAAAGGTGTTTGGGTTATTTTTTATAAAAGCATCCTTACAAATAAAAAGGTGTATCTGGGATGAATAAAATAATGATATGATCCCCACGTTTCTACTTAAAAAGCTACAATCAAGCCATGTGTTCTTGGACATTTTAAATAGCCAATCTGCAGAGGTTTCTGGTGCTTTTCATGTCCTTGAGAGTTACGTTGTTGTGATATTCTATTGTCTGAAGTCGGAGAATTTCAGCCATATTTCTAGTTTAATTACAATATTACTAGTTGTTGCATATCCTGGGACTGAGCCGTGTGCTCGTGGCTTGTGAGACGCTTGCGTTTATAAACCAATAATGATTATCTTTTATACATGATTCATTAGTATGTCCTAAGGAAGCACTGCTTTTTTAATTCCTACCAGGCTGACTTGACTGCTCGGTGTGTGACTGCACTGTGTATTAAAAGTTGGAAAAGCTCTCGTCCTCTTTTTTATCTCTTTTTAAGGAAAGGAGAGGGCATGCCCTGCACTCTAATTGTTCTCCATTATGTATGACACCTCTTGTTTGTTATTCCACGTTAATGAACCACCCAAATTAAAAGCAACAAACTCTTGAGTGCTGGGACGTTTCCATCGTCAGTGTAGTTTTCACATTCAACCAATAGGTGTCCCTACAAACCACGTAAACACTGCACTGTGCCTGTTACTGCACACATGGCACTCTCTCTATTCCAGAACCAGAGGCCACAGTGACAAACATACTGGTAATTTAACTTTCCATATACATTCCTGAACTTTCTGTTGTGTTTATTAAACCTGTTAGGACTAATTAAAGGCTGCGATTATGATTTATGGATATATTTCCTCAAATGTACACACATAGTATGAGTCTTCTGGATAAATTAAACACATATATGAATGAGAGAAATATTAAATAGATATACGTATCTGTTGGCTGTATTTACAAGATACGTAATCAATAGGTGGCGGACCTTTTTGAGCTGGTCAGGTCAACGCCGTGTTTTGTAAGCAACTTTGAGCGAAACCGTGAAACTAAAGGTGATCGTGATATCCGGCGTAACTGACTTTACAACTTTGCAGACATTAGCCAAGTTCACACACTCATAAAGAAAAGCCCCTTCTGAGTGTAAATGTTAAACTATATTATGAGTATCCTAAGTGATTTTCCTATACATTGACGATAAAACAACTCCTGAAAGTGTCATGCGATGACAGCAGAGATTAGATTACAAACCTAAGCATGTTACAAATCTCATCTGTCAGTTATAATACCCGATTTGGCCGTCAGTTAACAGTCCCCAGAGCTAACGCCTCCATCAGGCTCTCCTCATTACAATTTACTGTTCCCAGTAACTGGAATGAGCTGCAGAGCAATACTGAAGTGGACATTTTTATGTCAACAGCTCCATGCTTTTACTGATGTTCTCGCTGATAATTGCTTCTTGCCTCCAAAGCCAGCAATAACCCAGCAATAACCGAAACCTGATGTTCCTCCATGTGCTGTCTCCTTTGTTCTGATAGCTTTTAACTGTCTTGAGTCTGCTTTTGTCTCTCCACTGATACATCTGGGCTGTAATTGTATTCACGGTGTCTGATATACTGACTGTGGAGTGGCTCTGCCTCGTTGTGAGGCTTAGGCGGCTTCTAGTTGCAGTTCTATTTCTTTGCTCCTCTTGTCCCCGATTGTTATATATTGAGTGTATTATATTATGTATTTATTTCAAGGATTTAGCTGTGTGTACTGTGTGTATCTGGAAACAGCACAGGTGCATTGCACCTATTACCTGTACTATTTATATCACTTTGCACTATCCTCGTGGACATCAACACTGACACAATCAATGCACACTGAAATATCTGTATAATACCTGTATACACCCTACTCCGTGTGAACATGTTCTCCCTATGTGTATTGTTTTTCTATTGTGATTCTACTGTGATTTGATGTATGTTTGTGAGTTAAGTTAAGTGTATAAGGTACTGGATGACCTACATTTCCCGCAGGATTAATAAAATATCCATCTATCCATCTATCTATCTATCTATTAAATTCACTCGTCATCTTTGATACCTGACCATGCTGTTTGTCACAATATTTTCTAAATTGACCAACCTACTGAATCAAATAACTGCAAAGTAAAAAAAAAGAAAAAGACAAGATTATCTAAAATGACACTGTCTAAAATGTTAATATCCATGTCTATTTGTTCCCATGTTCAAACACAGACTGCCCTCTAAGCAGCGCCGGTGTACTCAAACATGTAAATGACATCTTCATAGTCCCACGGGCAACCAATACACACGGCGCATAAATAAACATGCACAAATTAGATAACAAGGTAGCCACAACAAGGCCTTTGTAGGTCTTTGATAGCGAACCGCTATACTACAGAGGATTCTAATAGGTTGTCTTTTTGGCCTGTTGTTGATATACCATCCAGCCCATGTAACAACTACATCCCTTTAGGCCTGCAAATAATGACTTTCCATATCCTTGCATCTAACCTGTGCATGGCTCATTGTGCTTTAGGGGGATATGTGACACTCCACAACCCTCCCCTTCGCCCTCCCCGTCTTTACCACACCTCTACAGTTGATGTTTTAGACTATGGAGACGGGCAGGCCTTCGCTTGCAGGATAAAAGGAAGGGGTAGCGCCCCTCAATCACGCTGCCCTCCAGGAGGTGAGAGGAACGAGGGATGAGAGGGATGGGGGGGGCCTAGCGGGGGGGCAGAGATGTAAGACACATTTAGATACAGCTTTGGCTGCTGTAGAAACTGTTGACTTTCTTCCACCTCTCGCTCTTCTCTATCCTCTTTTGTTGCCTTTGGGAACAAAAGGCATGCAAATATTGACGCAGGACCATTGAAACCACCGGTGAAAGCATATTTAAAATGTCAGGCCACTGCCTGGAAAAGGGAAACAGCTTGAAAGTGCATCTCCCACGTGGCGCTGTGACTATTGTGGCCACAGGTTGACCGTTCTGTGCGTCTGCCAAACTGTGCAATTGTTGTTGTTTCCCTTCCTAGGGCTGTAGAAAAAAAAAGACTTAAATCTGTTATTAGTGGAGATAAAAGCAGCGCTTGTAGGTTGATTAATCCAATGTAACCTCTTTGCATGTGTCCAGTACCCTACCGTAGTTCACAGTTTCAGGAATTTCTAAATCAACATCTGTGTAGTCATGCTGGGGGTAGAGGGGTAACGCGGAGAGCCGTAGACTCAGACTCGCAACTCTGATCCAGACGAGAGGCCCCCCTGGAGAGGCTGCGGGGCCTGGGTCAGCCATATGGTGGCAGAAGCCCCTGGAGGAGCAGCCCGGTAAGCTGGATCAGCTTCAGCACTTCCTGACCGCGGCTCGGGTCGCACCACCGAGCAGGTAAATGAGGGGGGTGGCGGCAGCTAGCCTTTAGCAGCAGGAACCACAGCAGCACCATTAGGAGCCTGAGGGCAGAGAGAGGGGAATGGTTTCATCCACGGCATCTGCAATGCTAAGGGAAATTAGAGGCAGGGCTGCTGGAACGTACACTGAACATGCTGAGCCTCTCTGATACGTCACGTGATCACTTGTTCAAAGCTGCGCTTGTTTTTGTATCACAATAAATGCAGGGTTGACTTGTTTTAAAGAGACTGATCACACTGAGATTGTACAGTATTTAACAGAAGGTTGTGGGGAATTAGCGTCTCTTTCTTGGTAAAACAATCCTTTATGATGCAATATAAGTACCACTGGGCATTTTGCCCTCAGAAACATACACTTAGTTTTGTTCTTTCTTCGCTCCTGAATACAACAAAAATGCAACTTTACGCAACTTATGTTATACAGTCATTTTAAAAAACGTCAAAATATTTTTTTAATAAGTACATGTTTGTTTTTCATGTGATTTTCTTTTATTTATAAGATAACAATTTCTGTCATGAGTTAACGAGTATTGTCAGTGAAAAACACAATATTGAGAGCTGAATGGTTGTGTCTGGGTCCAGTATAACGTTAACACTCAGCTCTCAGGACATGGAGAGAAAGTGATTTGAGTGCTGGCCGGTGCGCGTGTCTCCACTGTCAGAGTGGACCGTCCCATTCTCTGGACTGAACCAGAAGGTTTGAATTCCTGAAACACAAAGAGAAGCGATGAATAAAGTGTAACGCGTCCTCAGAGAAATCAGCAAAAGGAGTTTACGGTCGTGACTGACACAAACCACAAAACATTATTAAATCCAGAGCTTCCTATTTTCGCTAAATCGTACATGATACATTTAGAAAGAGTTAACAACATTTTAGAGACCTAATCTTAATCTTAATATTGACTAATTATGTTCCAGTATTTATTAGACGGGTCTATAAAGTTTTTCCGTTGTTTATTTTCCAAATAAACTAAATGTGAATTGATTTGTACATTTTGCATTGTGGCATTCTTATGGCTCCAAATTTTATGCTGAGTGGCCAACATTTCTTTCCAAATGTGCTTTCCCTTCGATTCTCCTCCTAGGCTGCGAGGCCTTCCTCCTTCTGCTGCTCACAGGCACTTGTGTGGTTGTGTGAATTTGAACCAGCAGTGTCAGCTCAGAAACTGTCGGAGATAAACAATGACGCTCCTCAGTTTACGTTCAGTCCAAACAGGAACTTAACGTTTCATATATATTTGTTGTGCTGCACAGATAATTACGTAGATTTCTGTTGGAAATGTATGTTCATTATCACAGTGCCCGGTTGGGGATGTTCAGAACACATGGCTGTTCGAAGCAAGCCGGTTTGCTTGGCTCCAGGAAATGCCGCGTGAAGCTCATCGCTTGTTGACTCCCGGATCTAAGAAGAAGAGTTTGGTTTTATCAAAAGTCTGTCCAGCATCGAGCAGCAAAGGGGAACGGCAGTCAGAGATGTCCTCGACTGAATTGGCCGAACCCTGAAGCTCTGAAGCCCCGAAGCTCTGCCACCCGCTTCTATCTCTTGTTTGTTCAAAATGTATTTATATTGAAGGTGTAGCGCGCCCTAATTGCACCAATTTCGACACTGCTCATCGTCGGGTTCCCTGCAATACATCCGGCATGTGTGAAAAAGACCCTGATGAACAGTTCTCGAGATATGCGAAGGACGGACAGCCAGACGGAGGATCCTTGCTTTTTAGTTAAATACAGGGATGTATTTGTGTGCACAAAAAATCCCCTGCTCTTACCGCTCAAGACTAGCTTGCATGAGTCTCCAGTGGCCGCTCCTCAACCGTGATGAAATAGCCAAGAACGACACTTAGAGGAGTTTTTTGATCTGATGTCCCCGCCGCTGTTGTTCTTCTTGAGAAGTCTCCAACCTATCACGGCTCCAGCGCCCTGAGTCATCGCTATCTATGCTTGCTAAAAGTGCCATTTTTCATGTGTCTTTTGCTTACGTTTCTCCTAATTACGTATCTGACCTTCACATGCCAAATTGCAATTTTGTAGTACTAGTAGAGGATCATTTATAAAGTTCAATATCACACATTTATCTCAGAGCTTTATAATTTGCACAACATACAAACCTAGCGTTCAATCTCTAATTTCTAAAATACTTTATGTACATTGAATTATATTGTAAATTCATACTGAATTATCTTATCTGTGTATTGTTTACTGAATTAGTCCAATAGAAATCGCTGAAAACTCAGAAATAAAGTATTTGGTCAACTAGATAATTGAACCTGCATTTTCAAACAGGCTTATTGATATATATTGTGTCTCGTAAAGTATGTATGTATGCTTTGGAGGGATTTCTAACTTGGCTCATCATTAATCAAATAAAGCAAATCTTAGAAATGCAGCCTGGGGCCGAGAAATTGATATGCTGTGTGTCTTCAGCTTTCCAAATATTTATGAGAATTAGAGATAATTACACCAGAGTTCAGCAAACCTGAAATGCCACACGTTTAAGGTTGCCAGTCAGCAACAGCAATGTGTGATTTTCATTTTCATTCACTAATTACAATTTCAGAATGATATTACAAACCTGACACAATAAAAGCTATTTCTCCTCCCATTGAACAGTATAGATGGTTTAGCTGTTATTTACTATCAAAGTCTAAAAAGAGACAACTCTGTCCTCTGAGAACAGCATGGTGAAAGTTTTCACTCGGTGCCAAGTTTCTGAGCCGGAGCATGCCATTTTCATTTTGTTTGGCGTTTGTGAGACGTCTGAGGGAGTTGCTGTGCATGTTAAGAGATGCTGACATGTTATTGTCTGAGTGCCTTTTGCTCTTCATCTCTAATAGAGAATGGCTTTCCTTTTGTATTTATAATGCATGTTCTCTTTGAGGCTGTTACAGGTGCCACTGAGAGACTCCTTATCAGTCATTCCTTGTTGATATTCAAACATTCAACATAATTGTTTTGCCTTCCTTCCGATATTTTCCGAGGAGTCTATGTAACATATTAGCTAATTATGGATTCTCTCAGCTGTGTGGCCTTACCCTGCCTCACCTAATTCCTAATTAATTAGCTATGTTTATGCTAGCCATTATAACCTTGACAGCTCGTTACCTTCATCCCAGGAAAGGGTTCTTTCATGGCAAATTACGAGGCTGGATGTGTGACATCTCTCTGACTTGCCTGTGGTGTCCCGTGCTGGGGACAAAAGCCCAGATGACTCGAACTGAGCTGCGTCTTGAAGATATGATGTATTCAAATGAGATGCTAACAGAGAGGGACTTTCCGATGCCGGATGTCTAATGTTAATGTTCTCATTTGAATATAAAAGAATCGTTGCCATTTTTTTTTTTTTTTTGTGGATCAAAAAATAAGAATAAGAGATGTGAATGTGAGGCATGACTGACAAGACAATGGGAAAGTGTTACGGCGGCGTCGCCTTTGTCAATCTGGTTTTCAGCGAGCACTCAAACAGGAGGGATTGTGGATTAAATGTAGGTTACTAAATGGAAATGGACAATATTTATATATTGTGTTTTGTTAGTAAAAAGGTTAACCTCATTCACTGCCTAGGGAAAGTTTTTAAGCTGTTATAAGATTTTCATTTTTAGACTGGAGAGTAAACCTTTGGATTACCGATCTGTGATCAGTTCATACAACTAACCGTAACGCCTATTTGGACATTTAGCCAACATTTAGCCTTGAGGAGCGGTTAGCTGAGTGAGACCAGCCAGTCGCCGTACTCAAACCTGACTTATCTCAAAAAGCACACGCCAACAGTCTCAGGGGCAGAAGGCGTAGACACAGGTCTGCATTGCCTGTTTAACCATTATTTTTAAAATTATAATTAATCTAATCCACAGCCACAGCCACCAATTTGACGATAGCGAGCTAGTGAGGCAACTAGCTAGCAAGTTTACAGCTAGCAGACAGAAAGGAGAGTTTAATTAGCTCTTTAAATGAACTAATATTTAGAATTGTAACATTTATTTTTCCCATGTGCTTTTGTGCAGAGTCCGACCAGCGTTACTGATATGCTTCAACACTTTTGTAGTTCCTCTCTGCAGAGCCAGCATTAGGAGAGTAAGGAGTGTGTGTGTATTGCTATGATAGGCAGGTGTATAGCTTTATGGTGGCTCAGGCAGCATGCTTGTTAGCTTAGCGGGCTACTTGGTTGGGTACATCTGGTGGCTCAGTGGGCATGCTAGTCTGACACATTAACTTACCGTGATGTGGTAGATGGGCATGAAGGCTTTGTTGCAGGCTAAAAAGAGGCTCCTGGAGGTGATTATGTGGCTGCTGCAAGTGGCAGCAGAGTGGGGAACACCACTCAACAAAACACCATTTATTGAGAGGCCACCGTATGACCCTGTGTACTATGCTCCTTTATTTGGATAGACATGCCAAGGGTCATAATTCATGAAAAGTGTATCATACCAGCCAAGCCACCGGGTATCTTCTCTTCTCTCGGGTGACTTTTAATAGCACCGTAAAGGTAAGTACTTTGTTTTCATAGGAAATGTAGGCTGAATCAAAAAAAACGACAACACTGTTAAAACTTTTAGATGTGCACCGGATGCGAACAGTGGTCTCCTGGCTGAAAGTCCTTTTTTGGGTTGCTATGATTTCTTCACACCATCATGATAACAATAACTGCCGTCACATTTTATAGCGTGATGTTGGCCATCGCTGATCCCTGAGGAACACACACATTGATCAGACATGTATTATCATGTGGAGAATCACAACTTTGTGTAGTCAGTTTGGTTCCTGCTGCCTCGGTGTAATCTGCTTTAATAATGTTACTTACAATATTGAAATATTTCCCCATGTCCTGAGAAAGCAATTACAGCTTACTCCAACAAATAGGCCGATTCAGGAGAGGTCCGTGATTTCCCTGAACCCCACAGAATGTCCTTCAGTGAAACAGAAAATAATTCATGCTCAGGGGCTCCGGATATGCCAACAGGTCATAACTACTACTCCTTATTCACCATCATTGCTCAATACACTACTCAACGTATTGTCGAAGGCAACTTGAGGATGTATAATTCAATAAGCTATGTACTCAAAAATTTATATATTCAAGTTAATTAAGCCACCGTGTAAGGGAACTGTTGTACATCGGATTACAAAAGTGATTTTTACTTTTGACCTTGCTCTCTGCGGATCGGCTTCATTGTGAGGTTTTAGTTATAGCTTAACATTTTAAAACAATTGGCATGAAGCGGCCCCTTTATTTATGATTCAAGGATTGATGTCCTTTCTTTAAATAAAATATGTCTGAAAGGTGCGAGTGTGAATGAATCTGTTCAAGCGAGTGATTAGATGGGAAATTTATTTATTCATGTTTATGTTGGCTTTCGCTATTCTTAAGACAGCTGCTCCGCAGAGGAAAAGCTGCGGAGGAGATAGAAAAAGAGCTGGCTGGTTGATAGAAGAACTAATGACATCTGAAGGATTTAATGAGAGGTTCTGCTTCTCTCAACCTTCACAGTTCCACTATGCAAACCACCCTGCAGGTCCTGTACCTGCTCTGAGCCGAACAACTTGTTCAGCAGAAAATGAGTGGCCTCATTGTATGTCCTCCCAACTCTGACAGCTGGGAGATGCCCGAGGCTCCTCCCGAAGCGACTACCTCGGCTTGTGAGAGCAGAGCTGCCGCTGAGAGACTTGGGGCTTTTGCAATCGGCCGTTAATTGTAATGCAATATCAGTGGCACTGTTTGTCCTGATACTTCACGCCTATGTAGCCTTGATTGACAGTATGCATATTAAAATGGAGAGGACACTGCTGAATTTTTTTTGTTGTGATTCCTCACTGGCCAATTGCTGCTAATAATGATGCTTTAAAAGCAAGAGAAGTGGTTCCTGTGAGGGTGAAAGTGTGCATGTCAGCCTCACAGGATCACAACAACTTCTGTAAATTCAATGTTCTTCATGTCTGCTAGCCTCATCTGATTAGATTTCCCAATTAGTATTCCTTTACACTGTGTTACTAGTGGTAAAAATGCACACACCTGACTTATAAAAAGAAAAAGCGCTACTCCCATTTACGCAACAGTGTCTCAGGAGCAGAGTGAGGTCACCGTTTTTTTTTGTTTCCTCCCCCTGAGATCATGACACTCTAAATTACCCGAAAGAATACCTGGAGCAATCTATAAAGCTAATTAACTTCCCAGAGAGATCAAATCAACACATTATTTTAGAATATATGGGAAGTCAAAACGGGCATTTGCCAAGGACTTTTCCGTCCCTTCCTCTCCCTTCCGTCTGGCTGCTTTCCCCGGGATCTATTGCGTGTACGCGGAGCTGAAGAACGACGGGGGAATGCGGTGGGAAGGACCCATTTATTCCATCAAGTAATCAATGTGCAGTTTTAATTCATTTGAATGCACTCAATCATGCCCCTAATGTTGATTGGCTCACGGTGAGCATCAGTTATGCAGAAGTGTTATACAGCTTTGGTTTGGACCCATTTCATAAAATATTCATGGTGGTAAAAAAAGTGCATCAAAATAGAAGTGAACAGAATTACACTTAAGTTTCTCATGCGTTGGGCTTTGAATACTGAGAGTCCTTTGGTCCAGGTTGCTTTGTCTTTTTGGGTTGTAGAGGGTGTTGCAGGAATCAGATGTCATGAAACTTCTTTTTTTTCTCTTTTGGCTTATTTACTCAGATGAACTCATCAAACCCTTGCTTTCATGCCATAAAAGACTCGCGTCTGAATGGACATATGGAACAAAAGCAAGTGATGCAAAAAGGTGAAATAGGGGTATATCTCTCCAGCTCAATTGTGCCTGCCTTTCCCCCTCACTCTTCATCAGCCTCGTCTGCCTCGCCTCTGTCTGCCAGTGTGTTGGGCTTTTAGATGTGATGTGAGCGTAGTATTCTCTCAGACCCATGCAGGCAGTTACTTTGTGAGCAGCTGCGCATTGATGGTGTTTCGCTGCCGCGTCCCCCAAGTTGTATTAAATTTGCAATTGGCCCTCTTAAAGTCTTTTCCATGAAATGTATGTTTTAAAGAGTGTGTCAATTCTTAAAGATGCCCTTGGCTTTTATCAGTCGTTTTTTAAGAAAGCTTTCCATAAAGAGGGAGGCGAGAGCTCGCTGTGGCGCTGGCCCTTTTTGCTTGTATAAACTGCATATCAAATCTTAAACCCAGATCTTAAAGGGTGATACGATCTGACTTAGCCGAGGCTTAAATATTAATGCATTTAACTTAACGTAGTTTTAACAATGATTCAATGTTTGCTCTTTTCAGTTTAAAGCGCGTTTCATGTGTTGAAGCTATAACTATGGATTTCTTTTCACTCATAGCTTTAGCTGCTCGGTTCCAACTGCAATTAGATGTTTAAAAGCTGTGACCTCTCCTGTGAAGAATCCTCTTCAAGCTCTGCGAGAAAGTGGCAATGCCTTGTATTTCATATAAGAGACGATCTACAAATATACCCCAAGCAACCACGTCTATTTTGAACAATCTCCAGGTTCCAGCTGTTCTGTTGACCTGCATCTCTCGTAGGGGGCCGGGCTTACGGCAAGGCCACCGTTACTTCTTCCGATTGGAGCCCTGGCTCCTGATACACCTCTGTGAGCCGTCAATTTTGGACATGCTAAACCTCTTCTAGCAGCAGACAGGAGAGCCCAGCAAATGTGAGTTCATGTCCACGGCTGATGTGTGCGGCTGTAGTAGTGTCCTGCTGAGCTCCCGCACAGATCACAGATCACAGGTCCACCGTGCTCACTCCGGAGACTCTGGCCTTCTGCAACATTTACCCTCTACATGGGCTCTTCGAGCTGTCAGTCAAACTCCGAAGCACGCGCACGCATGCAAGCACACGCACCCAAAGGACAGAAATTACAGTATGTCTTAATTATGTACATATTAGCCTCCGACAAATCAGGTCCTTTGACACTCCTACATTAAGAAATTATTAAGTGTTTACTCAGCGGCGTGAATTAATCATGTCTTGGTTTGCATTTCCGCAATGGTGTTTTTGTTTTACTTCTTCTTTTTCAAACTTGATTGATTACGGGTGTACCTTTTCTTATAAAGAATGCATCTTTTTGTAATCAGAAAAAAACAGATGTGATTAAAGCTTTAGCTCTAAAACTCTGAGGTCTGCTTTTGGATAACGACGGATGAGGATGTGGCCTCAACCTCCCTTCAAACGTCCTGTCATCCCCATGGAAGACCGGTGTGTTACTCTATCTGCAACATGGGACTACAGTAGTTCCCAACGTTGGTCTCAGGACCCTCAAAGGGGCCACGCGACAAACCTGAAGGGTACAAGATTCGTAACACGATGAAGCAGAAGAATAAACATATTTCTGTGATGCTTTTTTTATGATTCTCTTCCTTTTATGAAATGAAACGTACAGCTCATTAGCACATTGAACTTGTGACAATAGGTTGCAACTTTTTACAATGCTTTGAACGTACTGTAAATATTCTTTACATTGCAAAAACTGTGCACCATATAATTATGACATTTAATAATTTTTTAAGACATGACTACTTTAATTTCACAGCCAGAGGTTCAATCAATCAGCACTCTAAGGTGTATTATTATTATTATTATTATTATTATTATTATTATTATTATTATTATTACTATTATATATCTGTCAAGAGCTTGACAATGTTGGATACGAGTGCTGTTTATTCACACAGCACAAAAGGATATTGATCTCCTTTCATTTCCTCATAGTCTGTCTCTGAGTGTTCTGCATAAGCCTGACCTGTACTTGACTCGTCACATTGATCCTCACTGACCAGAGGAGAGAGGCCAAGATCATCAGGACAAAGAGGGTCCCTGTTGACTTTGCCAAAAGCTTATTATGCCTACATTCTCATATAGATGAAATATCAGACCTAAACTCCGTCACAGATTGATTTAAGCTGATGTCCTCCCTTCAGATTTAAGCCACGATGGGTTTTTCCTTTCATGATCTGCATCTCTTTACAGAAAAAAACAGAACATGGAGACATTTTATAAAACACAGCAATCAGATCTGCCTAATATTTGACCAGTATGACAAAAATCTTCAGTAATATAATTCAATATTTTTTTATATTTATATATTTTTTTGTATACAATATAGATAACACTTTATTTAATGTCTTAAAAAAGGTTAAGAGTCTTACATTTAAAATATTCAGGTAAAATGTTTCAATATAATGCACAACCCTATTTATAGTAAATTCTGGTCAGATACTAAATGAATTGCTGATAGAAGTTAGAGGGCAATTATGAGTACTAGATGAACTGCAGGAGCCCTGATACATGTGATGTCATGGTTGTATATAAGGTACATAATGGAAATGGAAAAGAGTCACAATCGCGTTTAATAAAGACACAATTTGTTTTCTCATTGTGACATAAGGTTGTTTACATAAACACCTCTTTGCTCGACACACTGCCCAAATATTAAAAGGGTAGAAACATTGTTCCATCCTCAGCATCACATGAGTTATCTTTATCTATTAGCACTAACTCATTTTCAGATCTGGAACCTATACCAGTATACGATGGCTGATTTAAAGTTCAGGGATCTGATCGCCTCGAGCAAGTTATTCTAAGAGCCCCCTGATGTCAGTGGGACTGTCTGGCAGAATAAAAGGCAAGGCAATAAACTGGGGGAAAAAGTAGCACACACGCATTGAAATCGGGACCTCCCCGAGGCGATGGCCCAACTGGCCCGTGGTTAAATCCTCCACTGAAAGTGTAATAATCACACCAGAGCCCCACAGAGGGAAGGGAAGAGAAAGAGTGGGGGAAGACACAGGGGTACCAAAACAAAAGCCACCCCGCTCCGTCCTGTTCTCTTTGTGCCTCCTTTCTAAAGGAAAAGAAGACAGAAAAATCTCGCCACTCAGAAAGGGAATTACAGCGGCTGTGATGACGACTGATGGGAAAGTGGAACAAGATCTGAAACAGATCACAAGGGTTTATTGTAGCGGTGGCAGTCGTTCTTCGGGGTTTGCAGATATAAACATTCGACGTGTACTCTAATCCTGTCCACGGGCTATCATTGGCTCACCCCGGCTGCAGATAAATGGTTAATAATACTTTGAGTACCCTAAGAAAGGGGCTTTGCCGTTGTAAGATTACTTAACACACATTTGTGCACAGGCCAATTGTCTCAGTGAAGGTGGTGTTATCCGGGTTTTTTGAAGGCTTTGTCTTGTGGTTCCTTTATTTTACAAACATTTGTTTTGCTAGTAATATAAAGCAATCCCCATTATACTCATCTTGAATGCCTCTCAATTATTTCCCCTTTAAGAGTGCCCAGCAGGAACTCCCACTATAAATCACATTTAGTACCTCTGACATGTTAGAGGAAGTGATATAGCTGCCAGTGCTCTAATTGCCTCGTCTGTGTGCTCCCGCATTACAGTTTATTAACACACTTGCCCGAGTGGAGTACTTCTCTGTGTATTTTATTTTTTTAAGATCTGTTTTCCGGTTTTTAGAATTGTGCAAATGAGGGGCATGTGGAACAAAACACGGTGTCTTGCATTGTTTGAAAACATCCGTTCCGAGATGATTTCCTATCCAGAGACGCAGCGTGAGCGTTGCCTCTTTTGTTCTTGCTGGTAGCGCGTGTGAGGTTGACTGGCTAATCATGACAGGAAAGGTCAAACTAATTAGCGCTCCCTTTGAACCTGCCATTGAAATGTTCTTGATGTCTTCACGCAGACTTGACAGGGTTCAAATCCATCAAGAGTTGTCCTACATACAGCAGAAAAAATAATTACAAAATCAACTTTTCAAGGGGGTTTTATTTGCAGAGGATTTGATGTGCAAATGGGGGCTCTATATCAAGAGGGAGGAGAACACTTTGTGCACCATTAAACCTGCACGAGGCCGTAATGGTCTTTGTTTAGATATGTTAAATAAAGCATATCATTATGCTCTACTGGCTGCTAAGTGGTGTTTAAAGGTCCATAAATTCAATTAGACAGTGTTTAATGCTGCCCCTAGACCATGTTAGTGCAGCGACGCACGTGATCCAGGGGAGGGGTCGCCCGCGTCAGCCATTTTTAAGAATTATTACTTAGGATTTACATTTATATTGTCATTTTAATACAGCGACCCTCTTCAACCGATAGGGGCCTCAGATGCTTCCAGGGGCCCGGGCCCATTCCCCCGTCCCCCAGGACTTTCATCCCATTTGTCATTATACATAGCTCGGGAAGACGAAGAAGAAGGAAAAAAAGACTCCCTCTCTTTCCAGTCTCGGTCCGTCATTAGAGCGGTCCCGTTAGCCGGGTGCTAATGCACAGTTTAGCAGCCACTGCAGAACATGCTAAAGAGGGCCTGACAAGTCCTGGGGGTTGGCTAAGTGTGGGCCAAGTGTGTGTGTGTGTGTGTGTGTGTGTGTGTGTGTGTGTGTGTGTGTGTGTGTGTGTGTGTGTGTGTGTGTGTGTGTGTGTGCGAGTACGCACTAGCATTAGTGTTTGAAGGGGGGTGGTGGGGGGGGCGTGGAGGGGGGGTGAGTTGGGGGTCCCAGTGGTTGTTTGCCTGTTTTCCATCAAGAGCCCTCATCTCCTTTATCCCCTTTGTGGCGGAGGCCCTCCTCGGGCAGTTCCCTCTGAGGGGGATCTAAAAGGAGCAGCTGCTGGGGAACGAGTGCCATTTCCTCCTGCTGTCACCAGCACACTGGCAACCCGGAGTCCTCCTGTCCCCCTCCGCCCGCAAACGCCCTATTAATATGCATATGAACTTGTTTCTCTTAGTTCTGAACTCCAGTGACAAAGTGGGAAAGCATATGCCTGAAATATTCATGATCGCACGCAGTAATTAAGCGGTGGAGAAGGGAACTCTACCAGGGAGAGCCACTGCCCCTCTCTCTCTCTCTCTGCTGGATTCAGAAACTGCCTCTTTTTTCCCCCTTTTCTCCGGCACTAAAAAACATGTTGTCCTCCGCTTCCTCTGTAATTCTTGGAAGCATTTTCCTCGTTGTGTGCAGTTGTGCAACACTGAGCCAAATGAGGCTTAAAAGAAGTGCAACTTTTGTTTAGTGAGTTAACTCCAGTTTAGTGCCAGGGAGAACACACAGATCCATCTTTAAGTACCTCTTCACTACTTTCTCATGCAAACACTGACGCTTGTGAGATTCTTAGATGATATAGTATGCTTTGGATTTTAATATTTATACTTTGCACTAATATTTTTATACTTTGCACTTTATATACATAAATATATATATATATCATTTTTTTTTTTTTTTTTTTTTTTTTTTTTTTAATAAATGGGAATATTAATCAGTTAGGGTATCTTATTTATATCAATAACATTTGTATAGGTTTGCGTACAATAAAACATGATCATTCTCATTTCAGGAGGATCACCTGGATGTTATTTCAGCATTCAAGTGCTACAAAAATACCCTGATACACACAGGCTATTCCTTTTTTAAATTCCACAGATACAGCATATTATTATAAAATAGTACTTTCATTCATTTATTTATTTAATAATTTGATAGAGACACAGCTTGTCAGCGGTAGCAGAGTTCGCTATGAGCTGATTTACATCTGTCGACGCTGGGTGGGAAACGGGGCATACCATCTCTGGTAATAAGAGATATGATACTATGTATTGTCTCGTTTTTGCCAAATGCCCAATTCTATGTGGAAAATGCACCTTAAGAGTAGAGCATGCTGCAGACCATTCAGAGCTGTAGCTGGAGGAATCAGAGGACACAGAGGTACAGCCACCAGAGAGATGGAGAGAGAGAGAGGGAGAGAAAGAGGGGGGTTAGATATAGAAGGTGAGAGAGGGCTGTGAGATGCTTGCCGAGGTTTGACAGCCAGGTAGATTGTATCTGACATAAAGCCCAGAGATGAAAGAAGAGCGGACAGCTGGCCCACTGCACTCGGCACACTCCATGCAGTTGAACTCCCTCCGTCATGCCGCTCCCCTCCCACCCCTCCCACCCCTCTTTTCGCTCTCTCTCTCTCCTGCTGTTTACGCTCTCCTGACGGCTCCTCGGGGGTGTGTCCACCACCTTCCACCAGGGGATCATCTTGCTGTCTGGGCCCATCTGAGGAGCGGTGGTCCACAGAGTTCAGCCTCTACCGGACGCCTCTCCTCTCCGCCCCGCTCCACGCCTGTCATCTCACAGCCCACTCAGTGCCACACTGGCTTGTTTTGTCAATAACCATTTATTTGTTGCTGGAATGGCAGCAGCCATTACATCTGACCTCCCTGTTTCATCAATTATGGATAGATTATTGGATGTGAACATCTGCAAGAGCTTGTTGTTGGACTCACCTCCTGGCAGGGATTAGATAAAGTATTAAACTGTTGTTTATTGTCAGGCCAAAACTCTACTGGGAAGCCAGAGAATTTCAACAACCCCACAGCAAAAAATAACTCCCATCAACAAGGCACCTTAAATAGTTTAGCAACGCTGCTGAGAAGCCCTCATGGTAAGCTATGGGCCATTTATTATTTACACTTATTACTGGTTGTTATAACACTCACGGTAGAAGCTCCTGGCAGATGGGGCTTAGTCATTGTTTGTCACCTTTGTAAATGTGTAAACCAGAGGCCCGACACACACACCAGTACAGACCCGAAAGTCACGCCCCGTCTCTCTGCTCTGCGCCGAGAAACGGCTGCTGCTCCACCACCAATGATTGAGTGAACAAGCTCATGGACAGACCATAAACACACACACACACACACACACACACACACACACACACACACACACACACACACACACACACACACACACACACACACACACACACACACACACACACACACACACACACACACACGCACATGAACACACACAGTCTCAGGGGTCAGGGAGATATTTAAAAACACTTTGGGGTTATTTATTTTTGAAACATGCCAAATAAAATGTTTAACACATGAATTATAGATTTTAAATGGATATCTTCTGGCTGAATATGTAACACTGGCATCGCATTTAAGTAATTAACGGAAATTGGGGGAAATAGGCAGCAGTGGTGCTAAATTAGGCCTGTGGCTTAAGTCCTTCAACAAAATGTTCCAGGACGGACAGGGATGGATTTCAGCTTCAGCATTTCACTTTCACAGCACCGCTGATCTTGTTGTGTCTGATCTCAGGATAATCAGTTTGTCTACAGTTTAATTGTCTTCCATACAGTTATTCACCGTAAACACTGAATGACTAGTAATGAAAAGTAGTGATCAAAACAAAGATCTGTCTGTGTAGGCAGTTTATTAAGAATATGTTCCTATTACAATATGATTGCCTGGGTGTTTGTACTTGTTGCCCAACAGGAGAAGTTCATCAGTGAATATGAGACCATGGGAGACATGGTTGATATCAATATAATGATATTTCTTTCCCCCAATATCAACAATTACTGTATGGCCCGATGGCGCAGAAAGTTGATTACAACTTTTAATCAACTTTCTGCGCCATATATATATATATATGGCGCTGAAAGTTGATTAAAAGTTGTAATCAACTTATTATATTACCGTTAAAAAGTTTGGGGTCACTTAGAAATGTTCTTATTTTTCAAAGAAAATCACTTTTTTTTCAATAAAGTTAACATTGAATTAATCAGAAATACACATTGTTAATGTGGTAAATGACTATTCTAGTTGGAACCGTCTGGTTTTCATCCAGACAGTTCTGCTCGTAAGAGAAGCTATAAATCTGGCCTTCCTTTGAACTTGAAGTTTGAGGAACAAAGTTAATATTTCAAAAAAAATCATAATTTCTAACCTTGTCAATGTCTTGTATATTTTCTAGACATTTTGCAATTTATTTTGAACGGTATTGTGTGTGTGTGTATATATATATATATATATATATATATATATATATATATATATATATATATATATATATATATAAGCATAGCACCACAGTCACGCTGGATCTTTCCATTCCAATTCAATATTTATTTGTTCCGGTGACCTGAAGTTGGACTCGCGTGTTTTCTGGGCTGCTCGGTCTGCAGCGGGAGGAGGTGGCTGCGCTGCGCTGCCTTTTTAGTTCCCAGTCAAAGCCGCTCACAGTTCACCTTCAAGGCGTCTGCTCAGCTGTCAACACCAGTTGTCAAACCGACACTTAGCATTCACATTGTTCCTGTGAAAATGAAGATATGTATTTCCACAGTGTATCCAACAACCCCCCACCCCAAAAAAAATGCTACGTACTGTAGCCCCAGCATTTTCATTAATGTCTTTAGGTGGTTTGGGCGGTGATGTAACCTCTGTCAAACAGGAAGTTTGTATTTTTTCACGGCTTTGAACAAAGAGCGTGAAAACCTCCTGTGTGCCGGAGAGGAGCGGGGCACTGTGCATCAAAATATCAGTGCAGGTTGAAAGGCACAAAATAAGGTCAGTGTCACCGCACTGCATTATTAATACTCCACTGTTTATCTCATTGCCCATTGAATCTGTGCACAAGAAAATGCTGCCTCCTATGAAATATTGATGCAATTTCCGAGCTTTACATGTAAAAAAAAAAAAAAGGCAATCGAAAAGCTCGGTGTTACACACTGGCAGCGGGTTGCTGAATGGCACGTCGCCTGGTAACATAAATTGTCAAACACAGCGAAAAACAGTGGTGAAACCAGCATGTTGTCATGTTTACTGCAGGACATCTTGTATGAACACAGGTTGCTTTTCTAAATTACAAAAAATGACTTTGGATATGAATGTATTTTAAGGATTGACTTCTTTTGTGCCACAGTATATACAAGATTACAGTTATAATTACATTATTGGTACCGCTGTTCATGTTTGTTGTTCATTGTGGTGTGGAAATAGACAATTATTTCAATACTTTTATGATATTTGTTTGTGAGCACTTAAATGTATGAATAGAAATGAAAGATCCTATTCAATATTAGCCAAAATAATATTAAATTACAGCTGAGTCAAGTCGTATCTTCTCAGCTTTGAGTCCCAGTGTCTCGTGTCGTATCGTTACGAATGTTTCTGTGTGGGCTAAATTAAAGGCCGATTAGTGGACGTGACTTGTGAAGTGATTGAAATGAAAACCTGACCTTTTGCCATTTGTCATTCTCTCAGTGCATTTCTAAAGGCTTCAATCTTTCCTGAAGGGTTATTTCTTCTGCATTGATAAGCCTGGTGGTTTATCCGTCACGTTTAAATTCAAAGTATAGATGAGACGTGAAAGAAAAAAGCATTATTTGGGGAAAGAGAGAAAGAAGGTATTAACACTTTCAGGGAGAAATCAAAAGAATTGTAAAAATGATCTTTATTTATTTTCATTGTTGATGCACTTTATAGAATCCTTTACAAATGCATCACAATCAGCGCACACACACACACACACACACACACACACACACACACACACACACACACAGGTAGTAAACAACGCTGCGGCACTATGAAGCACAACACGCTTTCTCCCTCTTCCCTTTTGTCTCTTTCATGTTAAAATCGCTTACTAATTAAGCCAAATGCCACTGCATCCAGAATGCATACTCTCACACACACACACACACACACACACACACACACACACACACACACAGACACACACACACACACGCACACAAAGGGAGAGCGAGAGAGAGCGCTCTCTAATGATCAGCCCTGCGCCAGCGTCTTTATTATCCCCGCCATCCAGCCAGCCAGCCTGTGTCTCTGCAGCCGGCTCATGTGCTGTTTAAGTGATTGTAAATCATCGCACAGTAATGGCTGACATTAGCATACTATCAAAAAGCTTTCTTCATGCATGATGTGGTAGCATCTCAGGGCCCTAAGTGTTTTATGGCGAGCGAGACCGTATCACCCACTGTCATTAACAATCTAGCGGCGGCCACGCGGGCAGCTGTACATGGGCTGCTGCTGTTAGTGTTACCAGATGCGTGAGGAGGAAGATGCGGGCCTGGACGGCAGCCCATTATGGACGCTGCCTGTCAGGACCCATTAGGCACATGCTCTGTGATTAATGCTCTAAGTGATGGCGTGAGCACTACTCAGAGACCAGCGCAGGGGACGGTGGGAAGGAAAAGGTTATCGCCTCACTAAGGAATGCCTGAACGGGCGCCGTAGTGCCAGAGATGATGAGCGTGATTACGGTCTGTGGGTGGGAGAGAGGGGAGCAGTGGGATGCTTTCTGTCCTGTTTTTGGAGGGTATCCTGCTTAGGGAGAGGATCTCAAGGTGTCCCCCCCCCACACACACACACACATACACACACCCTCCCCCTGCCTGCTATTGTGACCCATGAATTATTGATTAACCTTGGTAATAGAAAAGATATAACTGTGGTATGCTTTGACCTGCCTCTTCTGTGGTGGATTTGTGTTAATACCAAATAGATATGCATATGCATACAGATGATTACATAAGATGTATTTAAAATAGGATGAAAATGTGCACTTGTCTGTATGATTGCTGTTGGAATAGAGAATAAATTACATTTATCGAACAACTTTTCTTGTCTGGTGCTCTTGCACACTTTTTGAGATTTCATATCACTTTTTTATATATACGTGAGTATAACTCAACATCTACTCAACACATATTGGGACGTAATACAGAATGACAGATAATGTACTTACTCGAGAAAATTGTGATGCCAAAGTGTTTGTCTGATCACAGCTGTAGGAATTGCCATCTCTGTGTAAAGTTATTCTCCGGAGCACCCAGACCCATGTGTTCTCCTGACATGTTCAAATGAATCCATCTGTTCGGGTCGTGTTCCTGTGATGATCTCACCTTGCACTGCGGATCAATAAACGAAACGCTATGTTTAAACTGAATCAAATTTTCCAGTTGTGGGGCTGGGCTTTCATCCGCAACAAGCCCCTACAGTCCTCACTCTTAGCTTTACCGTATATACAATTAAACGCCCCAGTAACCTGCGCGTTTTCATTAGATTGGACCTGTAGGGATGCCGCCGCACGTTTACCCCCGCCCCGACCGGAAAAAAATAGATGACCGGCCGCAGTAATTGCACGGCGCTGTGTTTACATTTATTCATGAAGCCGAGGCCCGCCTTTTCATCCCCATTTCCACCTGTCACCCATTCCATTTGCCGCGTCAGGAGAGAACCCCTCCTTGCCCCCCCACCCCCTTCCTCCACCGCACCCCATCAAACTTGAAGCTACAATCACTAATCAGTCCCTCCCCTCGCGAAGAGCGACACCCATACGTGTTCCCTGCCGATATTTGATTCCCCGCCAGCCTGAGCGAATGATTACGTTTTCATGCATTTGGTTCCACCAAAATGTACGAGCACTCAGCCACATCCCTTATTGATTACTTCTAGTGCAAACAGTAGGCCGAGTGTGATATACATAATTGGACAGTTGTCAGGGGAGGACCAGCAGTGATAACCAGCGTCTTATTTCCCCTCCCTGACGGATATGTGACACACCTTGAAAAGTGATCGCTCGCTCCTCGTGTAGCTAAAAGATAAACATGTCAGCCGAGCGGCTTCAACAATGTAAAGCAGCGCAAACACTGAGCTAACAGCGGGCTGATGAAAACATAAAAAAGGTCTTTTCTTGCGATGATGAAATACACCCGTTTTTAACTGATGTGAGAGTGATGATACCTCACCGCCGTACAGTGTGGACTACAGGCCGATTTCTGTGAACTAGCGTACATTAGGAGGGAATAAGACTCCAGAGAGTCGGCGGAGGAGCCTTGCATACACAACAAGTGCGTGGCTAATTATGTTCCTGAATGCTTATAACCACAATAAACTGGCTTCACATTGTTGAAACAAAAGCCGGCTCGCCGAGATAAACTCTCTCTCTCTCTCTCTCTCTCTCTCTCTCTCTATCACACACGCATTACATTCTCAGAGGCACAGTGGAAATAATAACAGTCTAATCATTGCTAGAGCAAACATTGCTCTGTTAAGAAAAACAAAAAAGACACCCTTAAAGTTTGTATTTTAGTAATGAAAAGCAAACAGTGGCTGCTGCAATCGGCCGACCCGTGACACAGAGGTGACGACGCGTCTCCGCAGAATCTCAGGTGAGGCCCGTCTCTCTCGGGATAATAGATTCAGGCTCACAAATGGCAGAACCGCAGCGGTGTAATAACTCCATCAAACCCACGTCTCTGTGTTTTCCTAAGGTTAGGCACACACAGAGACACCCTTTGGAATTCCACATCCTCCTCACCCTCCATCCATCCCAAAGAGTAATTATGTGAGGTCAAGGTTACAACCACTGTTTGTGTTTCGTTAGGTAAACCTCGCTCCGCTCTGGAGCCGAAACATTACAGAAACATCCGCTTACACAGAGTCGTTGACACTGGTTGGGAACGTGTCGGGGCCGAGGAGGCGACTGACGGCAACCCAAACACAATCCATATTTAATACTGCGTTCCCACTTGGACGTGTAGTCTTTTCAAGTCAGCGTAAAAGAAGCTACAAAGAGTTTGCTCGCTTGGACCGAGGCATTGTGGCATCAAAGCGGAGCTGGTACCCTGTTGTATAAGTGTGACTGTAAATCGGTGCTGGAATCTCACACCCAAAAAGAAACAACCGGCTACGGACGGCGCGGCACACCGCGGTCACGCAGACAGCACGCGTTCTTTTCTAAAAACAGCAGATCCTCTTTTCGGATCTTTTTTTTCTCTCCATTGTGGTAATGTACTCGTGATGCATCCTTCAAGTCATTTGAAACCAATACATTTAAAAACATTGATTGGTGTACTTTTGAACTGAAAAAGCAAAATATAATTTGTTGTTTTGTTTATTGTTTTATGTAAATATGTATGTGTGTGGATGTATGTGTGTGTGTGTGTATGTGTGTGTGTAGATGTATATGGGTTTGTGTATGTGTATGTATGTATATATATATATATATATATATATATATATGTATATATTTATATGGGTATATGTACAGTAAATGATTCTCTGAATTAAGTTTTCTCGTGAAATCATAGGTTAGGGCACTTATAGGCTTGATAGCTTCAGCCTTGACCCTTTCGGTTAGCCGCTTTCTTCTTTTGTTGTAAAAATCTTGATTTTTGTATGTTACCGAAATCAACTGAACTAAATTGCGTTGCAAGGGGTGGATTTGAGAAATTAACATAACATTTATTTTATACTGTACTATAATACTAATATTATTAGCGCAGCCTAATCTGCAACTGTGCAGAAAGAAACGGTGAATACACCTAGATCAACGTCACATCGATGAGCTCCATATTGTATTTTCTGATAATATTTGTTCATTGACAGGTTGCTGAAATTCTGTTGTGAAGACAGGGAGGGGCCTCCAAAATGTCAGTAGCCCCAGGGCCTAAAGTAATATTAAGCAGCTTCTGGCTATATTGTAGCCTTTTATGTCGCTGGCTGTTGTTTTTCAATCCTTTCGGCTGCTTTTTGAAATGTGTGCGGTCGGCTTATCAGACTTTTATAGGGGTGTCGTATCATCAATCAAGCTCGCTCTCTCGCGCTCGCTCGCTCACTTGCTGCCTGAGTGGACTGTGAATGTGCGCGCGTGGAAGCCCAGGCGTAGCGTACGGCAGCCCGTCAACAGGAAGGCGGTCCTGCCACTGCCCAGTCATATCCAAACCGCTCACTGGACCTGAGCCGGCCGCCTGGACGCCAAGTGGAGACGACGTGTTCAGTGACCCCAAGTCATCCGTGAAGTCGGCTGTCAGGGAACACGCCGGTGCTGCTCTTTACTGCCCACCTATTGCTGCCGTTACGTAAAGGATCATTCTGGTTTAATACTGGTGTATCTGTGTTCAGTCAGAGTGCCAAAAGGAAGTCCACATCCTGGCCAACACACGAGACGGCAGACGTTTGCAAACTACCTGTCTGAAGCTTGATGGTAGGGACAGACTGGGAACTAAATCAGGCCCTGGCCCCTACTTTCCAGACCTCCTCCTCCTCCTCCTCCTCCTCCTCCTCCTTTTTTAGTGCCGAAAGACTGTTCATGTTGTCACTGCTGCAGCTAGCAGGGTTTTGCGTAGGGAGAGGTGACGACCCAGAGTACCACTGTACCGGCTATTCTGGTAGACTTTTTACAATTATGTGATGATGATAATCAGATGGTGTGTGTCTGTGTGTGTGTGTGTGTGTGTGTGTGTATGTGGGATAGCCAATAAGATAGCTTGTTAGATATCTGAAACCTCTTCTCCTCACACCTTTCCTACATTGGAAGAGCTGCGTCTGACATAAATGTGTACTTTTCTGAAAACGACGACACAAAAAGTACGCCCACTTCACACTGATTGTCCAGGTGTAGGAATCGTGGTCTGAGCGCTGCGTGGCTTTAACAGTTAGCGCATCTCTTCCCTTTTCATGGCGGGCAGCTGTAAACACTTTGCTTCAGATGAAGTTGGAGATGCAAACTAGTTTGTTTTAAACATTCCTCCCAGTTTGTGGCATCATCTGAATGTGTTACTACTGTGTTCTCAGGAATATTAACCAACACAAACACTAGTCAAAGCTATAAAAACATGACCCAACTCCATCTTACCACCTTCCTAATAACCTACCTCTCTTACCCACTCTGTTGTTACAGTCCTGTTCATCACACCGTGGCTGTGCAGTCAAGTGAAACAGATCCACTATTCTCTATCCGTCAAGGGGATTTAAATGCAGTCTATATGTATGCAGCAAACTCTTTCTTCTTTCCTTTCAATTGTTTTTTTCTCATTCTTTTTACTTTCACTGCTCAGCTTTTATGACCTGCCCTGTGTCATCGAGGCTGCATGCAATTATCCAGCCATCAAAGCCGAGCTGCGGCGCCAATCAGCCTATCAAGGGTTAAAGGGACACGCTTGTCTGCGGCAGTACCCGGCGCTCATCTCTGGCCCCGGCGCCTCTCAGCAGAGTCTCTGCTAATGACTTGTAGCCAACAAATTCCTCAGACTCTCAGGTGGCTTCCTCCAACCAGGCTCTGTGCGATGATGAAACGCCCAAGATAAAATAAACTGACAGTTGCAACTCATTGGAGGAGCAGGCAGCACCCTCGCAGCAGCTGAGACCCGGGAGCCCAGCACCCCCTCCATTCTCTTCTGCCCTCCTACTGTGTGTGTGTGTGTGTCTTTGTGTGTGTGTGTGTGTGGGGGGGGGTGATAGACTGCAAGGGTGTGTGTGTGTTTGTGTGTTTGTTGTTGTATGTGTAAATGCATTGGTCGTGGAATTGCATGTGTGTGTGTGTGTGTGTGTGTGTGTGTGTGTGTGTGTGTGTGTGTGTGTGTGTGTGTGTGTGTGTGTGTGTGTGTGTGTGTGTGTGTGTGTGTGTGTGTGTGAGCAACTGCATGTGACAATGCATAGGTGGATGGGTATGTTCTGCAGAGGGGTGCAGGGTAACTAGTGGGAGGGGAGGGGAGGGGAGAGTGCCCCTGCCACTGTTCCCTAATTAAAGCCCCGTCCCGCCTCTTTTATTTCAGTCCATTAAGCAAAACACTGTGGCCACCCCTCTCTCGCTTCCACACATGACACACTCCAATCAATACACTCCCACTGGCTCGCTCACTGGGTGCCTCAAATGAATAGATTGCAGTGCAACATTGGGTCTAATTGAATTTTCAGAGGACGCCATGCAGAGCACTGATGCAGGTCTTCAGATATGTTCTTATGGTTAAAAATAGCTTCCGTGAGTAATTGCGTTACATCAAATGAAGAAGAGCAAATAACCATATTGTTATGCTTCGATATTATACTGTATGTTTTCACCTCAATGCAAGATCAATTGATGATTTATTTCCACAGCTTTACTCTGGGCCATGAAGGCAGCGTGCCACAGTTCAGCCACGGCGCTCTCCACTTAGCTCGGCACCACAAAGGTTCACATTAGCACATCGGGCCCCGAGAGAGAGCCTCCCCCGAGCCGGTGGCTGTGGGGGTTCAGCCAGGGATGGGGGAGGCTGGCAGATGGTTCAGTGGTATGTCTGACGGATGTATAGATGGTCGGATGCATAGCTCTGACCCCTTCATTATTATGTTGTGTGTTTGGGCACCATCTCTACAGAAGTCCCGTTTGTACCACGGTCACAGGATCTGCCGTCTCTCTTTTGCTCCTCAACGCAACAAGAAACACGAAGGTCACATTTCTCAGGGTGTCGTCCAGACTTGTGCTGTCGGTAAAAAACTTCCACCTGCAATTACAAAAATGCAACACAATTAAATAGTATACCTGTAATTCACAGGGTGTGTGGAAACGTATCAACTCACAGCTTTGCAATCATCGTAAAGAATGAACTCAAAGTTGTTGTATGCGTGTATGAGCGCCCTGTTAACCTCTGACCAATTAGGCTGAAACTCGTAAACTATGCAGAACAGATCGTTATGACATCACACTGTCTGAGAAGTGATGTGTGGAAGGATTAGACATTTGAAATAAAGCATTGATAAAGCTGATTTTAAAATGCAACTTCTTCACCGTAACGGTCCATTACCAGTGCCAATATTGTACCTCAATTTCAGAACTGCTGTATAATACTTAACATTAATAATTCTGGGAAAAAAATCCACAAATTCCATTTTTCATTTAACTAGAGAAGCAAATTCATTGTTGTTTAAACTCGAGAATCTGTAAAAATAAAAGTTTTGCTCATAATTACAATATGAAAGTGAGAATTGGCCCTCGACATGTATGTGTGAGGACTTGTTACATAGGCCTCTGGAGATATAACTTTACTTTATGTTAGAGGAGAGTTCAAATACGTTGGTATTTTTGATCACTTTAAAAATGTGAAAATAATTAGATGTTAGTCTAATGACTCTAATCCTCTAGATGTCACAGTTTCATCTCCCTTTTCTAATTGATTTGTTTGCATCTGTCAGTGAGTTTCTGTGCATCGTGGCTCTTCAATGACCACAGCAGCTGTTCCCACGCCAATTAGCACAGTGGCTCAAAGCAGGTGCCAAGGCAAATATTTAGTTAATTATCAATATTTAATAGCATTTCTGCATTGGCTTCCTTCCTAAGGTCCAGCAGATGCTATTAAATGTCACCCCATAGATACACAGTTATGACACGTAATAGACGACTTGAATATAAAAGAGATTAATAATTTAAAGTGAGCCAACAAATTAGGACCATCATTTAAATAGAAGAAAAGAAGCTAGGCTTGAACACCGTTTTGCATAAAGCCGGCCCGGTTCAAGGTAATGCCGAGGCTCTCCTGGTAAAGAATTACGGCATTAATTCAGCAAAGTGAACTTATTGCTCTTACTCGTTCTCAGAGATCCCTGGAGCATTCAGAGTGGAGGGATGGAATGATAGCCTTCAGTGGCAGGGAGGCGCTTGTGTAGTCTGAGTTTGTGTGTGTGTGTGTGTGTGTGTGTGTGTGTGTGTGTGTGTGTGTGTGTGTGTGTGTGTGTGTGTGTGTGTGTGTGTGTGTGTGTGTGTGTGTGTGTGTGTGTGTGTGTGTGTGTGTGTGTGTGTGTGTGTGTGTGTGTGTGTGTGTGTGGACGTGAAGGAGGAAGGATTGGTCCTTTTCTCCTCGCCGTACAATTGCGGAAGTCCCGGTGAATAGCGTGTTTTTATTATACTGAAGGATCCGTCCCCAGGGGGACTGAGGCCTCCACCAGAGCTCCATTGTGTACACACGAAAAGAAACACACACACACACTCACACACACACTGTGACCTCTCTGGGTCATTGCTGGAATTACATACACATGCCTCACCTTTGAACATAGAAATGTTCCACTTTTGATGTGGAGATCTCGACTGGCATCTTAATTGACTCTTCCAGCGATATGTTAAATGAATATAACAGGAGATATGTTCTACCTCGGGTTACAGAACAGGTTGGCTGCCATTGTTGTGTAATTGTTCTTCAATGTCATACAATGCACCCCCCCACCCACACACACACACATTATTCTCTGAGCACTGATAGATGACAGAGTTTCGTGTATGTGTATTGTCTTAACACCTGTGTGTTAAGAGGGTGTTGTAAAATGTTCAACATGTAAGTGCCTTCTCAGACTTCTTGCTCAATTCCCACCGAGCAAACACTTCACTAGTGCAGCGCGAGCTGCAGCACCTTTTAACGGAGCATTTTGCTGGAGGCATCGATGCTCGCGTGTGTGATATTACCATTTACCTGCAGTTTAGAATTGTATTTGAATTGGGATGAAACGATCAGGAAAAGGTGTTTGCTGGCAGATATATCTTAACCCCCTCGTTCTTTCACATTTCTAATTTCAGACATGCCAAATGACTTGACATGATGTTTTATTCTTCAATATCTCCGTGTGACTTTTGGGATTTCCCCTGCTCTAAAGAGGGAGAGAGTCGACTGCATTCCCCCACGGAGATGTACGCAGAGTGCACTGAACATCAATCGGCCACCTCGCCCCTCAGATCTTTGTGGATGCAGCGGATACATAAATGTTATTAATGAAGCGTTCTCGAGAAAAGAAGAGCTCATTTTGGATCAAATATTGTTGCTGTTGTGAGCGACTGAAGATGCATTTAGGAAGGAAACCAGTGTTTGTATGTGTGGTAAAGTATATGAACTTAAATTCTGATTTAAATGTACTTGTGAATGTCATGTCAGGCTCATAAACAGAGCCCACTGACCCCCATGAACAGGTTGATGTGATCTTATATGTTGACTGTTGATTGTTTTTTATTGTTGTTGTTCTGTTTGTCTGTCAAATTCTTTGTGTGTCTAACACACACAGCTAATAAATGTGTCTGACTCTTCTGTATGGTTCTTCTTTTAAATCTTGCATAATTGTAATTTTCAATGTAAAGACATCACACAAATCTCAATCAGAGATAAATGATCAGTTGGTTCCAATACTTACCTGCCGGGCTACAGTCTAAAACATGTAATGGCTGAATAACAGATATAAAACACTTTCAAAGACAAGACAATGCAAGGATTACATAGTAAGCATATTAGTGGATTGTTACGTGACTGAGCCTTTTCAGCCTCTGCTGCTGCGGTAAAACAGTTTTGATCTTTTCAGAAAAGTTGACGTCTAACTGTGGACTCTGAACCTGGCAGAGGACACATATCAAAAAAAGCCTTTTTGATAAAGAAGGCTTGTTGAAATAGTTCAACCTGCAACAACCCTAGCAGCTGGTATAAAAGGCTGCAGACTAACTTGTTTCCCCACCGCCCCAAAACTGAATAATACTTCCAACTGTGTTCAAATACTATGCTTTTACTTTGTTATTGTCATCTATAATAGTTATTTGCATGAAGACGATTAGAAAATGAATGAATGCATTTTTCTGAGCCCCCACATGTGCATCTCCTCGCTCCACCCGAGCCCCCATACGTGCGGCTCCTCGCTCCACCTGAGCCCCCACATGTGCGGCTCCTCGCTCCACCTGAGCCCCCACATGTGCATCTCCTCGCTCCACCTGAGCCCCCACATGTGCATCTCCTCGCTCCACCCGAGCCCCCACATGTGCATCTCCTCGCTCCACCCGAGCCCCCACATGTGCATCTCCTCGCTCCACCTGAGCCCCCACATGTGCATCTCCTCGCTCCACCTGAGCCCCCACATGTGCATCTCCTCGCTCCACCCGAGCCCCCACATGTGCGGCTCCCGGCTCGTGAGCGAGATGTGAGGCAGTTCTGCTCGGGGGAAATGCAGCGTGTGGACGCTTCCTCACTACTTGATGAACCGGCACTGCGTATCAAAAATATAAGTAAGGTCAAAACACACGGGGCTTTCACCCAGGAGATCGCTGTCCAGTGTGAACCAAGATTATTAACGTGAGCATAACTATTTTTGTTGCATTTTTATTTAGTTTAGTTGAGATTTTTGTTTGTGTTTCAATCTTTTTAAACCGTGACAAAAGTTTTCCCTCGAAACATTTTAGTCGTATGGGAACGTCATTCCATCCTAACGAGAAATGAAAATCTATTTTTCAGGAAATAATCCTTTAAAACCAACATTGCCTCACAAATTGTAATAATCATGTCTTCTTTTTTGCATATCTGTATTTATTGAGTAAGTTGTTTATTTCAACCTTTAACATTGCCAAGTGTATATTGACAACAAATAGAAGTGAGTGAATGATCAAATTTGAGATGCATCGTAAATGTTTGGATTACTTTCTAAACACAAAGTGAATGTACCATATTGATATAAATATTCTCCTTGAAGGCCCACATACCCAATATCACACCTGAGGTGAATCTGTGGTCCTTGAACAGTAAATATATTTGAAACATAAGGACATCAAAAAAGACCTTTCCAAGGACTCACATCTACAGGTAGAAAGGTAAGAAAAGAAAGAAAACAAAAGCTGTTTTGGATTTAAGTATTAAAATGAACTGTGTGAGTCCTTAATGAGACAGAAGAAAAGAAAATCACACAAGGTCGTCTTTCGCAAGAACAGAAATTCATCCCTTTGGGGCAGATAAGACAGAACTTTTTTTGTTTTAGCAAACTGCCCATCAAATAAGCATAATCACCATCAGAATTCATATGGTGTTCTGAGACTCCTGAAGGCAAGCGGCCCCATTCAAATTAGGAGCTCTGATAAATCACCATTAATTAGCTAATAAAAGCCAGCAGGTGGTTCGGAGCCCAAAGACATTCCCCGGTAGTCTGAATTATGTATATTACAGCAGTGCACTGATAAAGTAAATGAGAAGGGGGAACAACAGATAGGAGATCTGGAGGGCCCTCGTGTCGGGATAATGCTCCAATCAAACCTCCTGCAATTCCACAATCCCACCCACAGGAATACAAGTGGCTCTGACCCCCACTCCAATCACAGAACACAGCTCTGGTGTGAGGCATATTTATACATGGATTATGCATACAGAATACAAAGTTTGCCTTAGCCCACCCCTGAATGATGAGCTAGTAAAGAGTTATATTTTCATTACAGAAACATAAGGCAATTATTTTGAGAACAGAAAGGCCAGTTGACTGAGGCACAACGACCTCTCTGCATCAAGCTCACAAGGTCAGAGTGGATTCTTGATCGTCTTCATCACCATGCATCATTAATCACTCGAACCAAGTCCACGAGTGAACGTCTGTCCACCGCTAATCTTGCGTTCGGCAACATTAAACTCTGTTATATTTTGGCTGCCCAGTTATGGCTCCATGTTCAAAAACCTATCCTGGTTGCGGTGAATCACACTTTTTTTATACTTATTTATAAATTCTTCTTCCCATAGACTTATAATGGGAAAGAGACATCCGTTATTTTCCTTGCACCGTTAA
Source organism: Liparis tanakae (assembly GCA_036178185.1). Lineage (NCBI taxonomy): Eukaryota > Metazoa > Chordata > Actinopteri > Perciformes > Liparidae > Liparis > Liparis tanakae. The sequence continues at coordinate 6,449,425 of CM070110.1, forward strand.
TGTGAATGATTCTGAGGATGAGGCTGGGGGTTGTTGTTATTGTTAAAGGAAACATGGGCCTGTGAATGCAGAAGATTGAGACCCGGGGAGTTTAATCTGAACGTTATACTCGGAAGTCAAACCTTTCTGTCTTCATGCGCCACTGAGCAACTTTCCTATGGGGATGAATGGGGCACCGTAACCAAGGCTGTATAACATTCTCTTTATACGGCCATGATCTGGAACAGAGGTGTCAAACTCACATCAGCATCATGGCTGCCCTCTTAAAGGGCCGGTTGAAACTGAAAAAACTACTCATGTACATATTGTTAAATAACTCTCCTTGCATTTGATTATTTATTTAAGTGTATAAATGTTGTACATAAGAAAATGTCTCTAATATTATAACATAAATTCATTCGATTTGAAAACTTCAATATAAAAGCACGGGATATATTTCTTAAATTTCTTGAAGAAAAGGTGATCGTATATCTTTCAAGCCGTCAGGGCCCACATAAAATGACGTGGCGGGTCGAATACGGCCCGCGGACCTTGTGTTTGACATCTGTGATCTAGAAGGTGGGTTAGCTAATTGTAGGTTATAATAATTCAACCACACAATACAGCAACGGTCGTAGCAGACACACCTGGTAAAGATCTGCTCTCTACTGAGTGCACCGTATGTGGTTTTCCCTCCACGTCTCGCCTCAGCCCACTTGTCCTTTTCCTCTCGCTCTCCCACCTTTCCTTCAGCCGATTCACTTGCTGCTGCGGCGACGTCTGTCCCCTAAGCAGCACGGTGAGAAGTTAAACCACTGGAGGTCAGCGTCAACAAGACTTTCAGGGAATGTTCGGTTGCGTGCATTCAGACCAACAAATGTGCTGAATGCATTTCCTTCCTCATAACACATTTGTAAATTCCATACCAATATTGTGAATCTGATATAGTTAACATATGTAAACATCGTATTCAGTTTGGACAATCTGAATGAGACCGTATCCTGAATGGAGCATTTTCCAATTAAGACGTGGGACATGCCCATATTATTGTGTGTTTTAGGAGCGTTCTTTGGACATGTATAGCTGAATATGCGTCTCAATAGGGTTTTTATGGCACTTTGCAATACAAAGTCATGTCAATAGTTTTCATAACTGGAGTAGAGATGAATGCCCCAAATAAAAAAATAAAAATATTTTTCATTTTATTTTGAAATCACAAATTTGCCTCAGAGGGCTTTACAATCTGTACACTTACGACATCCTCTGTCTCAGGAGCCTTGCATCAGCACAGGAAAAACTCCCCTAATATTTCTGATTGGAAAGAGAAATACACCTAATAGGTTTTTCGATATGAGCAAATACTGCAACGCCAACTTTAAAAAAAAAGGTAGTTGAAGGAATGAGGCGGTTTTAGGGCAAAAAAATTGAATATTTGGTGCATATAAACGTGACAATTTTCTGAGTATATTAGTACATTTTCTGTTTCAGAACTAGAGGAGAATGAAGTCCATTTGGGTATTAAAAAGTAAAAACAAACAATGGAGCAGCTCTAGACTTTATACTTGATGACAACACAAATATCAGATTTAATTCTCTGCTTTCTGGCTCCTGTTCACAATATTGATTTAACTCTCCTCGGCTGATAATGAAACATATCGGAATACTTTGATTATCTAATTAAAATGAGCTGTACTCTACGCATGTAAATAGTCTTACAATCAGCATTTTCCCCAAAAATGATCAGGATAAATGTGTAGACTCACTGAATTGGATCTTATTACTGACAAAAAAAACAAGACAGCAGTCACGCCACTTACCTTTGGAGTGGGTGTAGCTCAAGCACCACTTCATACCCCTGTGAAGCATCATTGTCCTTAACAGGGGTTAATGGAGGTTAAATCCACACGTAAAAACTGCTCTGATTGCTGGTTAGCTGCTCGGCTTGAGATGATCCCTGGTTATTATGAGTGAATTCATCATAGACGTGATCTTTTACAGCAGTTTAAACTTGTTTCTGTAAAATGTTACATGTTGCACATTATAATCCGTGTGACTTTGTTAATATCTGCCACGACCAGGTTTCCCTGTCAGCAAATGCACTCAGAAATCTAGTTTCCTTCTTTCCTCCTCGGGTAAATGAGCTCTTTTCTCTGGGTTAGATGTCCTGAGGCAGCCACTTGGCAGAGGGTGAAAGAAATGGCAAAAAGGCATCCACACAAGTGGGACATGGGAGCAGATGGGACACTGATTGCAGTGTTGTTTACAGCTGTTGAGGTCCTTCCACATCGCTATATAGAGGTCAGAGTGTCTGTCTGCCACATTTCACAGCACCGCCACGGAGAGGCAGACATCTTCCCGGCGATATTGGAAATTGTAAAGAAACGTGACGATGTTGTGTATTTCTGGGGTTTTTGGGTGGATTATTCTCATTCTTTTTAGTCAATATCAGTTATTCTTTTCTCAATAACACATATATATATATATATATATATATATATATATATATATATATATATATATATATATATATATATAATAAATGCAATCTGCACATGCTCACGGAAAGTGAGATTAAAATGAAAGAAGGACAGCAGAGTGTGAGAAAAGGAGGACAAACTGGAAGGAAAGCCATCCAACACAAAAGGTCTTTGACGATCGTTAACATTTCTTTATGTTCGCATTGAATCACTTTCTATGGTTTTACTGGGGACGTTGACCATTTAGGATTGCTCCATCGGGGTAGTGACTATACTCTGTATCTCAAGCTAAATAGCCCGGAGCGGCAGGTGAAATATATGCAAAGTAATCAACCTTTTGCAAAGGCACCTCCGAAGCACACGTTTCCACAGCGGAGTGTAATCTAATATAGTGAGTGGAATCAAGCAGACAATTCTTCCGACAGAAAATATGCGCAAGATCATATAACTTTTTTTTTCACAGGCAATAAAAATGCAATATACCCCTCATTTCCTTTACATTAGTTGACATACTGCCTGTAATGTGGACTTGACGGTCATACAGAAACATTGTCATCTTTGACATATGATGTAAGTGTTAGAATTTTAGTCATAAATCTATAATTCTGTGCAGGAAACTCTGTCTGTCTATACTTGCTCCACATTCCTTTGATGTCCTTTTTTCTTTGGTAGCAGTTATTAGATGGAATGTCTGGCTGAGTTGTGTCTGGTGGCTCGTTTCCAACGTGATTGGCAGCTAACGATCTGGACCCTCGATAATGCCATCAGATACTGCCTTCCAAGTGCTGTCAGGAATACTGCAATTATGGTTTCAGTACACACAAATGATGAAGCAGAATCGAAAACGTGAGACTGGTGAAGAGTCAGTCCTAAATGTGGAGGTACTGTGTGTTTTTAGCAGGGTTGTGAGCGATATATATGTCCGTTGATTAATTTATCGACTTGTCCTGTCTACGTCTTATTTATTTTGACTATTCACGTATTTTTTTCTTTAAAAAAACATTACTTGTGTATGACATGGATGTTCTCCTGTATTCTTCTGCCTAGATAAAAGGCGTAAAACATATTTTTTTGTATGGTTCTGTAAACATGTAGCATCAAATTGAGAACAAATGTTTTTTTTATAGCTGGCATCTCACAATTTAATATCTCTGGCAATGTTGCAACTCAGTAAGCAGAATTGTTTTATAACAATGTTGGATTTACATGGTTTCTCAACAATGTAATTAAGCACCTTCATTCTTTAGGCATATCATTTACAATAAGACTTTCAGATTATTTTATTTCTAAAAGATTTCTCAGTTGAATTTCCAGAAAACTGTGATTTTATCCATATCACTCACCCCAATAAGCCTTTAAAAGGATCTATTTACATCTGGAAGTGTGAACCCATAAACGAGCCGACGAGACCAGAACAGTTTACAAGGAGAAAAAAAACTGTCTAGGCAGCAAATTTTATAGCAATTACAAGCGTCTGTTTCTAACAAATGTCTATCCTAAATCTGAGCCGTTGATGTCCGACCCTACACCACATGCATGTAGTATGCGTTTCTGCATAATGTGCAGAGCGTTGTGTAGTGTGTAGTGATTTGTGGCTCACACTAACTGAGGAACATAAAAAAGAGAGATGAAGAGACATAAAGCAACGTGTGTGGGAAGCTCGGGAAACGTATGGAGCGTCTCATTTACAAGGCCAGAGCCACGCTGGAGGAAAGTCGACTGGGGCACTGAGTCTATGGGATGTTCGTCCTCTGTGGCCTCATTTTGATACCATAAAACTCTGTGCAGTTCCCGCCACGCACAGACACTTGACTTGATTAAGTTTTACGATAAATAATGATTTATTTGGATATTCAATATATTCTTGCCGACCTGATCTTTGTGGTGGGACTTCCAGGAATTCCCCTTGAAGCCCATTAGAAAAAAAGGATCTATTTTATCACCAAAAGTTAGCTAATTTATTTATGTCTCGTGTTGTTAAATATGATAGCATTCTAGTAGTTAATGTATTTTTAATAATGCAAATATTGTAATTAGCCCAACCCCCTACTGCATGTAATCTCAAGTGTATAGTGTTTAGTGTTGATGTTTGCTTGTGTCTGCCTCCACACACACACACACACACACACACACACACACACACACACACACACACACACACACACACACACACACACACACACACACACACACACCTCTGTCTCTTGTTCATCCCAAACCATTCTCGTCCAATGTTTTTGTTTTCCAAATTGTATTTCTCAATACGAATGAACAAATAAACTAACAAGTAAATAAACCACAAGTTAAGAGCTTGAACTGTGTCGGAGCAAAGTTAGAGATGGATTTCTGCACATAAGTATATAGCTGCACAAAAGCTTTTAATATGGTAGTCAAAAGGACTTTCAATGGGGGCATCAACAAGACAATCAGTCATCACCGTTTCTACGGTGTTGTGCCCGCGGAATCACACGGCTCAATAAGAGCATATTGTTTACATTCTACCCTATAATGTGCGTATCTTACATAATGCCTTAGATATATTCAATCTGATCATAGATCTGAGTGTGTGTGTATGTGTTTTTGTGTGTGCATGTGTGTGTCCTTATTGGTGCTTTGAGATGCATAGCCATTGAGGCCATAATTTAGTCCATTATGTCCTCTGGTTTGCAGTCGTAGCCTCGGGCCTCTGGCACTGAACGTTGTGTCATTTGCTACCAACTGGGTTTTTGATGAGAGTGTGTGACCTAGACGCCTCATCCCTCACCACTGTCTCATTCCCTTTATTTACATCTGTCTTTAGCATTCTAATTACTCTCTTTATTGCTTTAGCCTGGAGGAATCTGTTATACTGGAGGGGAAAGAAAGACTAAGGACACTGGAGTTTTAACCAATAATAAAGCAGCATAACTCCCATTACCCAGAGGCAAAAGATTGGGCCTAACAGGGTGTCTTGTTATGGGATGTGGGCAAGACAACTATAATCCTTCTCAGGGTTTACATGCAGGGGTCCATTTGCATGATGTTTGCCTTTTAAAACAATTTGTTTACACTTAAAAGTCTTCCCCGGTCCAAAGAGAAGTGTTTTTCCCTGACAATAAGCCTTTTTATGGATGTTTCTCCAAGGTGGGATTATATTGTACGTATTTAGGCTTCAGCCAATTGATAGTGTTTCCTAAATAGATTTAGTGTTTAAGATTTGAGAACCATTTCCTCCTCCTAAAACTGAGCATTTCGTCTTTTAGTTTCTAGCAGGAATGCTTTTTTTTTGGCAATGTCAATGCCGGAAAAAAAAAGAAAACGTTGAAATGTTCTGTCCCTTCCCACCCAATTTTGTGAAATAGCATCTAGAGCAGCCACAGCAGTCTTTAATGAGCTCTCAACTTTAAAGACTTGAAGGATATTAACAAGCTGCTTGACAAATGGTGCTTAGAAGCACATTAAAGACGCAGCTAATGGTGCGCATAATGACGGCTAATTTTCGATCAGATATAAATTAGAGCCCCCAACAGTTATTTGCCTTAAGGACTTTATGTAAATGATTCTGTTCTGTATAAACTGAAAGCTGAGAGAGAGAGAGAGAGAGAGAGAGAGAGGGAGAGAGAGACTAGCACTCCTTGTGGGGATGATTAATAGATCTGCAACAGAGTACGGCTGTCAAAACCCAATGAACACACATCCACCAGACAGCTCTACCACCTTCTTGTTAAGGTCCAATCTCTCTGAGATCTACAACTTACTCATTCGGAACACCAAAACAGCCTTTTGAGAAGGAGCGAGTGTGAACACTCAACGGTTAAAAGGAGGATCTGGTGGAGAGGGAAGGCGAGGAGGAGACCTCGCTGTTCATAAACGTGTATACTCATCCGATGTTGTTAAATATTTGATGGCTGAAGGCACTTTGATGCCGTCAATTTACACATTAGGTCATAATTCATACCTGGGTTACCATGCTGTGGCTGAATTAAATGATGAACACATTTAGTTAATAGCTTATATATTCACACACATTAGGAAGAATCCACAGATTGAGACGTGTGTATGGGGTGACAAAGGTCCTGTTGGAGGCCCATGTCATCTTTCTAAATGAAACAGCAGTTATTTGATTCATATACGCTTCCAGATTGAATATCCTGACTGATCTATTAAACGAAACACAAATAGGGATTCTTTCTTTTTTTTTTTCTCTTTTTTTTTTATGAAATGTCTTTTAAGTAAATATGTTGACACACTATGCTTAATGTTAAGAGAAATAATATTAAACAGAGTGTTAGTTTGAATTGTGCACCAATCACTTCACAAGGGAGTTTGATAATATCATATCAAGTTACAATGTAAAATGTGTGGTACAACAGATTATCCTGCTTTATCTTGTTTTTACGTGTTTCTGTGACATTACCAGTTTTGGGGTTTTAAAGCATGCATTTTGTCACATGAAGTTGTGGAACGGTATGTGTGACGTTTTGGACGTTTGCCGAAGGTGAACGTAACTAAAACCTTTTAAAAAGATTATAATTGATTATTAAAATATTCCGTCAGCCTTCAAGACTATAGTTTTTTAAATTGAAGTAAAACATTTAAAAAAGCTATCAAGGAATATTTTAGGGTACAAACGAATGGGAATCATTTTTATTTGACCCTCTCTTTGTAAATTCTATACAGTTTGTCTTATAACCTCCCTGAATAAATAATGCTGCTTCTGATGTTGAATGTGCGTGTCCATTAAGCTGTACAGGAAGTGTGGAAAGAGCAAAAACTTAAGTTTGAATTATGCATAGATGTTCTTGGCTTTTCTGACCTTCTTATTCCTTCATCCAGGAAGTTGTCCTTTGACTTAATTTGAGGGAGTCGTGTTTCCCACGCTCCCCTAGCTGCAAGAGAAGGTATTGCAAAAGGTTAATGCAATCGATGGCGATGCGAGCGGTCGGTTTTATTTTTCACAAAAAGTCAAAAATTCTTATTCTTTCATAAACAAAATTACTTGATTCCCACCACAATTGGTCACAGTCCTATTCTGTAGTCCGGGCGTAATGTTGAATTATTTACTAATATCTATATTGATGAACCCCACTGGCATCCAAATTGCTAAATTTACTGAATACACATAATCTGTCCCTGATACAAGTCTAAAAAACGTGGGCCATGTTGGAGAGAGCTGTGTTGCTATACAGTCTAGTCGAGGTGTAGACGTATTCCCCCTCAAGCAAAAGCATTTGAATATTCATTTGGATTCACGTTGAAAAAATTAAAATCTACAAATTCAGAAAATTCAGAAAATGGCATCAACGGCGTGCATGGACTGTTAATAACACATATATAAAATAAATGAAAAAGCTCAAGGGAAACGGTTATGCATCCAAATCATTATTTTGGTGGCAGCCACATGTCAGCGGTGAGCATGGCCTCCCAGCACCCCCCTTCTAATCACGCCCCTGAGCTATTTTACGTATGAAGGCTGGGGACGTTTGCAATGGCATTACATTAAGAAATAGTGTTTTTTTCTTTTTATCTGATTTATCATGGATATTTTGGGAATTATAATTTATTTCCTTAAAGTATCTTCCGGTTTCGATTTGATACAGATATGCATCTGGGGGGTTCTTGTTAGTTCTTGCCATGTCAAATTGCAGAAGTCCAAATTAAAGCACTGTGTTTGAATACATTGATGTCATACATTTTTAATAAGGAAGGCATTCTGCGTCTGGACAGATACAATGTCGGTGCCACGTTTTTCTTCTGTTACATTTCAAACGAAAAAGCACATTTAAAAAAAAATATTGGCGATGTTCATCACTTAAATGTATAAATGAGTTATATTTTTCGGCCACTATGCGTTTATTTTTTTCCGCACACATTGCAAAAAAAATCTTTCTCTTGGACCCCAGCACAATTTAAATGTCTGATGTTTCTAGAAAGTAATTTGTGTCAAGTCCTACATGAATCGCCGAACTTTAATTGTTTCGCTCTGCAACTTAACATGCATAACTTAACATGCATATGAACCCACGTGACGAAACAACACAGGAACTGCCCACGTGGTTTAATGAACGAGTCGCTCAGCACACAAAGCGAGCGGCGTTTAATGTTTCTCTCTGGTACACTGGAACATACCATATTTGAACTAAAAGTATTTCACCCCTGGCATTGAGAGAGAGAGAGAGAGAGAGAGAAAGAGAGAGAGATGGAGCTGAGAGATGGAGCACGCAAGACCGAGGCGAAGCGCCTCGGTCTTGCGTGCCATCCTTGATCAAAAAGTATCCCACTAGAATCCCGCCTGCCGCCCAACGCCACTCCATCGATTCGTTTCTGGAAAACACTTAACAAACTAACGACCATTGATGGCTGATTAATATTGCATCAACAACAACTGATTGGCGACCCTATCAAATGGCGATCGCCGCTTACCGCTCGGGCGGCTATCTGACGGCTGTTGCGCAATGTTGTGGCGGCAGCAGCACAAGGGCCAGCAGACGATAAACAACAGGGTGACGCGGCGCGCCGCGCGCAGTTCGCGGCGCGTATACTTCGTCTGATCCGAGAGCAGTCGCGTCTTTGAAGGCAGACACTTGGCGTAAATGTACAGTTAAAATATTCTACTCTCGGGTCCCCAGGCGGAGCTCCGACAGTCCCTGGCCTCATTAAATTTTCATCAGCTATCCCTGTGAAAGGGGGGAAATGTTCAGGGGAAAGAGAAAAAATAAAACAGAGGGCGTAATTATAACAAAAGGAAACAGCGCTGCCCTTTTCGTTTTGTAGAAAGCTCCCATGGTGTGTCGCGTGTATTGTTCAATGTGACGAGCACGCGCGACACGATGGGGAGCAGGTGAGTGGCTGTAAGGTAAACTGTGCGCTTCACATATTTATCATAGAAAATAAATAAATATATGTATATATATATATATATATATATATATATATATATATATATATATATATATATATATATATATGCCTTCGATTTTCTTCATTGTGCTCTACTGAGGCCTTTCTGCTCTGTGGGTTGTTCGGTGCTGAGGCCTCATTGATTCGCTATCAAAGAATCCAGATCGATTTCTCTCCCAATATGTGCAGGCAGGGCAGCAGCAGACTGGCTGAGAAGCCGCCCGCCCTCTCTCTCTCTCTCTCTCTCTCTCTCTCTCTCTCTCTCTCTCTCTCTCTCTCTCTCTCTCTCTCTCTCTCTCTCTCTCTCTCTCCGGCGTGTGGAGGAGCAGCAGCGATGCTCACTGCATAAAGTTAATTTCAATTCCCGATGAGACACTCACGCGCAGCCCTCCCTGACCAGCGGTAATTAACAGGGATGGCTAATGACTACTTAACTCGCTCTTCATAATTATCTGTTTTTTATAATTCGATGTGTAATTTAATAATTCGCTCTTATTAACGTATTAAGTGAATGGCTCATTTAGGGGAAATTAGAAGCACTCACCAGGAGCATCTTTTAATTGATGAACCATCATCACTGTCTCATTAATAAGGCTCGTTTTGATACTCTTAATTTGTCACGAGGAGGGCGCTTGAACATGTTTGGTTTATGGATCAGTGATATGAAGGCGTTGTTTTACCAGTTTATAGCCATTTTATTAAAATAAAATTGTATTGGATACATAGTAAGGAAGGTCATACGTGTCACATGTAATTATGTTAAATAAGAATATTATACAAAATATACTATATATATTGTCATGTGACACTTTTTGGAAAGCCTGTGGTTGCATACTAATATAGTGTATGATTATATTAAAATGATTATATTATTGGCTATTTACTAAATACATGCTTCTTCTTTTTTTTTTTTTTTTTTTACAATAATCACCTTTCTTCCCCTCGCTGAAATAAACTGCTTTAACCAATTTGAAAAGATCCCCAAAATAATCCCATGCAAATATATTCCAGGTGGTGTAAATAATCAGTGTAAACGTGGAGGACAGCTTTCACAAATGCTAATGTGTGTCTGCTGCAGCCTCTCAGGTAGCTCTGTCCATGGTGCTGAAACGCTTGCTTAGCGCTCAACGAGCCAGCCAGCCAGCCAGTCACCCAGCCAGTCAGTCAGTCAGCCCGGACCAAAACCAGCTCCTCTGCAGCGGACATGACATTCAAAACGCTCCCCTCTTCCTCATTTTTATCTTCTTATTTCTAGCGATAACTTCGAACCAGAGGGCTTGCTTCAAAGCCCGCGTGCAGGAACGGAACATGTTTGAGTGTGTATTTAAATAGAGACGGGTGCACGTTGGCAGGCGAGCTGTTTTTCTGTCGGGCTGACATCTGGCAAGTCTGCGCTCCAGGGACCCATCCAGCTCTCCATAGACCCCCTGATTAGACTCTAATAGAATATTAGCATTTGCTCTCAGGTAAGGCAACGGTGAGCTGCATAAGCTGGCAGCAAGTCAGTGGAGAAGCCACGTGTGTCTTTAACATTGATGGAATAGAGGAGCAGGGGGCTCCTGTAAGGCCTGCGTGATGTGATGAGGCCTGCAGGACCACGGTGTTCAGGCACAATAGCTTTTTATAATTACGTTTTTACATTTTTCGTCATTCACCTCGAATATTATACCCAGACTGGGAGAACAGATTGGGTTTTAAGGCGGGGGGTGGGGGGGGGTTGAAAGGTTGTGTCTTGCTCATGGGCACTGTGACAGGTCTCATGGCAGTTCTCAAGATCACACCTGACACTCTTTGGGGGACGGCAACAGTCACGTTTCCTTTTAAAAACAAAATGGCAATATTTGTAGTCGAATAAGGCTAAGTATTCCACAAAATGTATTTTAAAAGCTGTGCAGCCCACAGATAAACCGTGGCCAGCCTCCTCATCAATAAGTAAATAGATGTATAAATAAAATAATAATAATATGTCTGGGAGAGCCACATTACACAGTGTAGTCATGGAAAACGTCCAATTAAATGTTAAAGTTTGTTCTTTAATGAAACACATATTGCAGTTCAATAATTAAATAAATTAAAATTACATGGATGTAATAAATTAATAGAAGTATTTAACCAGGAACCAAAAGCAACATACATTACAGAAATAAGTTACCTCAGCTAAAACAGCAATACAGCAAAAACCTGTACGGATATATTTATGTGCATCGACTGGTTCCAATGAAATATTTACATTGTACACGTATACGTCCATGAAGCTGTTTCTTTTGTCTTCAAGAAAAAACATTACTTAAACAAGGTGATTTTAACAAGCAACGACTTCATAATGATGCGCGTATATTTATACAAATAAATAGCAGAAAACATACATAAAATAATTTTAAAAAAGAGAATACTATCTCATATATATATCTCGATTGTACCATCTCAAATTTGAGAAATTGTAAACTAAAATTTGTGACTGCATGTTTCACAGTCGTTTCCCTTTGAACCAGGACACCACGCTTAACTTGCTGTCAGAATTTGATTTTCTCAAGCAAAACGAGGCGGGGGGAATCCCAATAAATATATAATGAAGTAAACATGACCTCACTCAATAAATAGTTCATAAGATACCGGCCCACGCTGGATTGTAAACTTATTGCAGCCGGCAAGGAATCATATTTTTTTTTAAATTGCGAGATTCTGTGAAATCCTTCCACGTGAGCCACTATTCGATATGTCCACATATATACTGAGGCCTAATAATAAACAACCCTATACCTTAATCCAAAAACCCGGGTATCTTGAAAATAGATCCCTGACTTTGATCACACATGGTAACAAAATAAGTGGAATTAATTACACATTTAGACACAAAATTAAGTGTGTGACGAGTAAATTATTAATTTACAGAGGGTCATTTGGCAGTAATCGAATATTAGCTTTCAACACCAAGCAGTGCGTTATCCTCTTAATCCCCTCCATGGACCCTGAATAAATGTCACACTGCATCGTCATGAACTCGGAGGGACAATGGAGCTTATCCTATAAGCCAAAGATATAAACAACAATAGTCAACCCACCATGTTCGGACTTAACTAGCCCCGCTGTGTGTCAATACCGGGAGTCTTTCTGATAACGCAAACTAGATAGTCCTCGTTTTGAAATGAGCCATGAATCAAAATGAAAGTCCTGTAAAGTCATACTGCGCTGACATTAAAAAGGTGAATCATAGTAAGTGTGGAAACGGTGGTCTTACTTGCTCTGTCAAACGACGCGTTACTTGACTCCACGTCTCCCTCTCAGCGAGTAAAAAGACCTGACTGTTGTGGGGAGGGAGGGGGTGGAGAGGGGGGGGGGATTCGAGTCTTTTCAGTCATTGTTCAATTTTTAGGAATTTTTTCGAAGTTCAAAAGCACAAAAGTCATCGATGATTGGAGAGAGAGAGAGAAAAAAAAATCTGTGAGATAGGAAATATGATACACATCGTCTCTAAACAGTTCCAAGTCTTTTTTGGTGGGGGGCTGTTTAAAGCGATTATTTTCTTCTTCTTCTTTTTTAAATGCATGCAGAGTATTTCATTCGTTTCTGTTTCTGCCGCTGGTTGCAGAACCAGACCCGCACCACGTTCTTTTTGAGGTCCAGTTTCTCTGCGATCGCTGCGATTTTCTCCGAGGAGGGACGCGGCTGAATGGCGAAATAGGCCTCCAGCGACCTCTTCTCCGGCGCGGCTATCGACGTGCGCTTCCTCTTTTTCTCCGCGCCGTTGAACAACTCGGGCTTATTAAGTTTATCCCTGTGAGATTTCTCGGCTTCTTCCAGCCACGCTTGCAGGATGGGCTTCAAAGCGATCATGTTGTTGTGAGAGAGCGTCAGGGACTCGAACCGGCAGATGGTGCTTTGGCTGAGGGAGCCCACCCCAGGAATCTTCAGGCTGGCTAACGCTGACCCTACATCCGCCTGGGTAACCCCGAGTTTGATCCGTCTCTGCTTAAACCTCTCTGCGAAGGCTTCCAAGTCCCGGGGATCGGCGTCCACGTCGCTCATGCCCATGTGCTGCTGTAGCCCGTGGGCATGAGCCATGTTGAGGGCTGCCTGGTGCATGTGGTTCATGCCCGCCATGTGGACAGGGTGCGTAGCCGTGGAAACCACCGAGCCATCCGGCCCTGACATGGATCCTAGTCCCAGTCCCGGGGTGATGTGGTCCAGCAGGTCCCCCTCCAGTGCCTGGTGAGGCTGGTGGTGGTGGTGATGGTGGTGGTGATGGTGGTGACCAGACGGATGAGAACTAGGCACCGAGGAGGCGGAGGAGGAAGACGAGGTGCAGGGGAGAGTGTTCATGGTGTGGTAGGTTGCGTCCGGCTTGTAGGGACTGTGATGTGGAGGGTGGTGGTGGCTCTTGTTCTGCGAGGCTATATCCACCGCCGCGAGAGCTTCAGCCCGGGCCAACAAACTCTCATCCAAGCCTCCGAATATATTGCTCTGCAATTGCAAATAGAATGCACACATAGCTGTCAGCAGGGAATTATCTCACCACTCCTTCGGTTTAAAACATTTCCAGAATGTGGAGAGAAAAAAAGAGGAAGAAAAAAAAGAAATCACCCCCCACCCACCCAAAAAAAAAGGAACACACAAAACAAGACACATGCAACATCCCAGGTCATAAAAATTAATACGCAAGGCAAAGCCGACTGAATACATAAGTTGAGCAGCGGAGAGAGAGAGAGAAAATATGGAGGGTGATTTGCTGTGCAGATATGAAAAAAACATCAAGCAAAAAAAAAAAAAAAAGGTGGGCTGTCAAAATGTGCCTTTAAGCCGTGATTATGCAGAATACGTACCGGTGGGGTTGGGAGACAGGCTCTGCGCATCGCCTCCGAGCTGCTGCCGCCGCTGCTGTTGATGATGCTGTTGCTGTGTCGGGAGGACGAGCACGAGGACGAGGGCACATTGGAATTGGAGGACGAGGAATGCAACGAGTACTTGTGTTCGGGCAAGCTGGCGTGGGCCATAGCAAAAGGCTGCTTGCTGTTCAGAGACATCATCATCATCTTTGCGGGCGTCCGAGCCTCGGCAAGTTCCTTTTTTATAAGTTAAGACTCCGCCTCCTCCTCGGTCGGGAGTTGAAGCCCGATTGCTTCCGTAGGAATCTCAAGTCACTGTCGAATAAAAAGTGTAGGCTGAAGACGGTCGTCCAAGTTTTCACATCTATTTATTAATACTAGAGCAGAGGTGTATGGAGGCGTCACGCAGGCACCGACCAGCCATGCACCTGCAGCGCAGCGGAGACCTGTGGCAAAAAGAAACAAAAAGGAAGAAAAAACGGTTTCTCCTGCAAAGCCGTCCCCGCTATTCTATTATATACTCTCTCTTTTTTTGCCTTGGATTTTTTTTTTTTTGGGTGCCAGAGCTCCTCATAGACGACGACCAGAAGAAAACAAAAAGAGAAGAAAAAAAGTTTCTTTCCGTCTCTTAGGATTTTTCCCAAAACCCTTCAAGTTGGAAACGCTCGCCTCTTTCGTTGACCTGTTTGGTTTTTGTGTGAAAAGTTTCCGTCTTGAAATGACCGTAAGTGAGAAGTAATGGCGGTGACACTCTCGGTGCTGTACCTCTTCGACTACGTTCAATGCTGCGGGGACCCGAACTGCCTCAGCTCCGAGGCGAAGGGCAGACTGAGTCTCTCTCCTCCTCTCTCTCTCCCTCTCTCTCTCCCTCCCTCTTACTCTCTCACACGCACACACATCCCCCCCTCCCCTCTCTCTCTTTCTCTCTTTCTCTCTACCTCTCTCTCTCTCTCTCTCTCTCTCTCTCTCTCTCACACACACACACACACACACACACACACACACACACACACACTCGTATACACGCACGCACACACGCACTCACAATATTTTCAGCTGTACCTGAAAAACCCTTTCATGATTTATTATTCTTCATTAGCCACACCACCGCCGCCGCTGGGGACGCTGCGCATGGGCAGTCTGCGACAAGGCATTTATTTCAAATGACTACCTCTTACCAACAACACCTTGTTACCAGCACGTCTTGTGGAGTTCAGTGACTTTTTACATTCCGATTTATTGCACCCGAAACTATTTCATTGTTGAATATTGGAAATAGATTTTAACATAGACAATTGCGGACAATACTAGTTAAAATCATTAAGTCAAATTGCTCCGATTTTATTTTATTTCTAACATATACGACAAAAATAAAAGCTTTAAAAATAAATAAGAGGATTGACCGCTGTTTGCATTATTAAATATTTTTTATCTAAATTTAGGGTTGGACTATACATTTCAAAGGTTTCATCTCCTCACCTCTTTATTTGCCTTTGTTGCAGGGACCATTTCAATAATCATGAATACACTTATTATAAATAACAGAACAAAATCCATTTTGGTAACATTCTAACCTATTTTGTATTTTTTTCTGCATTGTGTTCAACATGCAAACAATAGCATTATATCCATATAGCGACTGACGATAAAAGTGGATATTTAAAATAATTAGCTCTATTTAATTGTAAATATACATGCTTGTCATAGCAGGCTATTATCTTATCTATCCTCTAATTAAGGCACATCATCCGGCAACGTAATTAAAACATTTAATCACGTTGTAATTAACAAGGGGTGTCTAATGTGTTTAGTATGGTCGCGTCTATAGGGGAGATCATTGAAACGATGTAAGTCCTTCGGAGGTTTCAAAGTACTCTTAAAGAAAACAATGCTTACGGAGTTTAGTTTTTCCTCCTCCGTTATTTTTCTTCTCTGTATGGCTCTTAATTTTTTACCTCTCACTTTCGACACAAGTAGCTCACGTAGGACGTGCGCGCGCACATACACGCGCACACACACGCAAGAAAGTGTGACATCTTGTAGTGATCAATATCTTAGTCAGATAGTGGGTTGACCTCTTTATCACCTTTGATGTTAATAATATAGACCCGGCCCCCCCTCGTGTTTTACTGGAGATTATTAATATGCCGTTATGCTCATTACGCTCTGTGGCCGCAGCCTGCGCACCGCGTCCATCACCGCGTCTGGATCGCGGCTACCGCGTGAATGGAGCGGCAGACGCGCTCTCTTGAATGCGTCGGGATGTCAGGTCCCGTGTTTTTTGTTGTTGTTGTTGTTGTTTTGATGCACGCAGACATTTAAATATATGTCCCCAAGGCTGCGCGTAGAAAACCCGCCCGGTGTTGCTGCGTGGCAGTTTAACGTTGCAGGAGGAGAGCCACATCCAGCTGCAGGGATGTGTTGCTTCTTCCCCCACGCGGCGGGACAACCTCGGCTGCAGGAGCCGCCAGGTGACAGAGACCAGGCTCCGGAGACATCAAGGAGCAATCGGTGTCTGCTCACATATACCGACAGGCTGATTTATGATGACACTTTAAGGAAATCATTTATATTTCACCACCTCTAAATTGGTGTATGAAATTTTCATCCACAATGAAACACACACACACACACACACACACACACAGACACAAAAAAAGTACATCTTAAGTCAAATAAATCAGCCGGAGCTGCTCCCATGCAATTGACTTTGAAGTACATTTTTAACACTTTCCCGAGTGTGTTCACAAAGCTTTTACTTTCTGTGCCAACAGCTATCTCACGTTGGAGGGAGGACAGTTTGTCAGACTGGTTAACACCATCACGTTTGAAGGGTCTGCCGTGGCAAACAGAAACATGATTAGGGGCTAATCCTGGATGTTTCCGGAAGAATCACACACACTGGTTTGCCTGACATGTGATTTTAATGTCTGTTTTATTTTTGTAATGTTTAATTAATATGTTATTTTACAACATCACAATTGTTTTTGTCTATATGGGCTGAGATAGCAGAGTATCTGCATAAAAAAAAATCCTAAATAATTTATTAGCTAAAATATATAAATAAATCAAGCCCATGACATGGTTTTATTAAGGAAAACAGCATGTCCGAATAATTTTACTGTGCAACACATCTTTTGATTTAAAAAAAAAAAGGCCTACAAACGAGAAACATCCCACATTTCTTGAGCGTGGGCTTTGTTTCACTGTGTCGTCAGCTAAATGCCCCTTCCAGTTTAAAATGCGTTTGGCCTCAATTGGCGTCATCACGCCGAGCCGTGTATTTAGAGGGATTGTTGCCATCTTATACAAAGACTTGTCTCGACGCTGGAAGGTGCAGTCACACCTTGCTTTAAAAAAACACACACACACAAAAAAAAAACACAAACCCTCAATAGAATTGTGCAAGAACACATTTCTCTCACTTCAAGGAACTTCACTACATATGAATAAATCGGCACTGTCTAAAAAACAAAAGTAAAGCCCAAGTAAAACCGAGAGAGCGCGTGCAGCGAGGCTTGATATAACTCAGGTGACTTGTTTGCTTTTTTTCTCCCTCCTCTCTCTCCTACTTACATCAGAATCAAGGAGTGCTGCAGAGGTGTCTGTGTGCTTTACACAAAGACATACTCCTCTCAGCCTCCCTCAGGAGCTCTCCACGTTAACAATCCCAATTACACCGAGACCACCAGAGACAGCTGTTTTTATTACAGAGCCGCTCCTTTGTGCCGCCAACAAGCTATCTCCGCTTCCACTGAACACAGAGATAAAGCTGCAGCGAGACACAGAGCGGAGGGAGAGAGAAGCGAGGAGTGAAGTGGATGAAGTCTCTCGGCAGCTCGCAGTAGTGACGCCTTTATTCACAGCTTCCCCCTCCCCTCCCTGATCTCGTGGAGCTCTTTACATGTCGGAGCAGAAGGTCAACGCTTGTTGGGAGAGGGTCTACAAAGAGATCAGGATCTAACTCAAGCCAACAGCAAATCACACAAAGGGGGAGGGGGGGGGGTCAGCCACTTACAGCAACGCTTTATTTATTCATCTGCTTTACCTGGGAATTGTGACGGGTTCCAATGCGAGGAGCATCGTGGCTTTAATGTGTTGTTTAAATGCACACGGCGAAAGGTATCGCCGCCTTCAGGAGTCAGTAAATGCCACACGCCGTAGCGTCGCTCTCGGAGGGAAACAAGTGGCTCGCCACTTGAGGTAATGAAAGAGGTTTCAATAACGGCACTCGAGTTCGCAGCCCAACCGGTACGCAAACTGTGAGTCTTTTTTCCTGTTTGATCTGTCTACGTGGGGCTGAATAAAATCATTAACAGTTCTCAGGATATTATAATTGCTGTTGATTGGTTGATAAATAACTGCCTGTTTGCTTGTGGCATTCAATTAGAGACACTTTATCTAAAATAGTTACTGTGACTGAAATGCTGAGCATCTAGCGCTAAGGCAGATCATGATGACTGTTATCAATTTGCCTTCTTTTGTGGTATAATAACAAATTATTTGATTACACCAAAAGGACATTAAACCAACAAAACATGCAATAATAAAATAAATTGTAATCAAACATACCCATTCAAACTATAACAATATGACTTTGTTCTGTTTGTGTTTTGTTTTTTTACCAAAACCATGATATTCACCTGTAACCTGACCAACACTTATTTCTTTAATGGAGGTTAAAGGTGCATTGTGTAAGATATGACCAAAGTTATAGTTTAACACATGAAGAAATTAACATTATCAACAAAAGTGGAAGAACTTACATTGTTGATGTTATATCAAAGATGTAAACTCTACCAGCTAGCCCCGGGCCGTCCGGTCTTGTAATACCACTCGCACCTGAGGAGGCGATAGCGAGTCACTGTAGCGTCCGTCTGCCCTCAGCCAATGATACATCCACGGTGCGTTTTGATAGTTTGTTTATTAAATCCGAAGTGGCAGAAATAAAAAAAAGCAACTTGCACCCCCGCCTTGTCCTCCCCTCCTCCGGAAAGCGTCTTCCTGGGAAAGACAGTGTGCGGCCGCTCCGACAAACGAACCCCCGGTCGGCTGTTAAGTTTCATTCAGCCGGTGCAAACCGCAGCAACGGGGGTTTGCACCGGCTGGATTCCGGTTGTTGCCACCACTGACCGGGTCGTTCTCCCGCAGCTCCTGAGTGCTGACCTCACAGGTGAGGGTTGTTAAACAATGAAATCATAACCACACAGCCCACAAACAGGGTGATGGATAACGTAAGCAACTCACAGATTCTAAGATAGCAGTGTTATTTTTGACTGTCTCTGAGAATCTAGCAGTTTGATTTATTATAGCCCTGCTGTCAGTTAGTTGGCCTTTCTTTTTTTTAAACTAATGCCTGCGATTCTGGGTGACTGTGAGTCAGTGGGTAGCAGGTCTGTCTTTCAATCAGGGGGTTGGCAGTTCAATCCCAAGTCGATGTATCCTTGAGCGAGACAGTTAACCCTGAATTGCTTCCTGTAGCTGTGTCTACAGTATATGATTGTAAGTCGCTTATGATAAAAGCGTCAGCTAAATGTAATATACACATCTAGATTGTATGGACCCAGGATGAGAGCAGGTGACAAAGTATTACCAAAACAAATTGGCTTTCTAATTCTGTGTTTTGTACAACCAGCCAATATATAGCCTACATAGCCTTGAGTCTGATGAAAGCTCTGATCATCTCAGTTGATGATGACTAGACACACCACACACACACACACACACACACACACACACACACACACACACACACACACACACACACACACACACACACACACACACACACTGTGTCCATATTGTTCCATACTATACGGCCAATGTAATCGCTAATGTGGACTACGGTGTGATAACCAGCAGCAAAGCCAGCTAACCTGGTCGGGTAGTGAAGCCAACCTCAGGCCATGGCTGATTAGAGGCCTTGAGAGTGAGATGTGCCACGAGGTCAGGAAAACAAATAACGCCACCACCAATTTCCCTATTACACACCAGCCAATAAATAGGCAGCGCTGGGCCAGAATCTAATGCCCCCAAAGGAGGAGGGGGGGCATTAGATTCTGGCCCAGCGCTGCCTATTGGCTGCAGGGCAGCAGATGATAAGGTCAAGCCTCATAATGATGTCACATACCTTTAGGTACTTCAGATCAATATCGAGAGAGTTATACCTGACAGCCAGTCAAATAAAGCCTGCCTGGAAAAGGGGAGAGAAAAAATAAAAATTACTCTCTTTGAGATTGTCTCTTCTGATAAAATGAGATCCTCTCCCTCATGCTGCTGTTGGCAACGGTCATATTGGTGGAGGCCTCTGTGATCCTTAAAACAATATGGTCACACATGAGATAAAATATCCTCCCGTTTTGGCTGATTAAACCTGGAATGACACAAAAAATAATAACACCACATTTCACTATGCGGTATAAAGCATGAATGAGTGCAAGCGGCATCCAGCTGGCGTCCCGAGGAGGGGTGCACACGGGATAACGTTTGACGTGACAGACGTGCCTTTGAGTAAACCTAACCCCATAATGACAACAAGCGATGACGAGGAGGGCGGCGCGTGCGAGGAGTTGCACCTCGGAGCGCGAGACTATAAAGAATGTGCGTGTCAAATATACAAGTGATTAATGTCGCGGGATGATTGCAGAACCTGCATGAACATTTCTTCTGCCTCTCTCATTAGTTTGACTGTCCCACGCGTTAATATACTGCTTGTCACCGGGTTGTCTAATGGCTGATGCTAATTGACCTCCTTTTCCCCCTTTTCTTCTGCACAAATGAAAAGATGTCCGCCGTCCCGGTGACGGAGCGTGTCACAATCTGATCCGACAAATTAAAAAGCGCTCCGCTGTCACACTGTCATCATTCGAAGCGCCTGCCTTATCGGCTTTAATGATCATTTTCTTCTTCTTCGCTGAAAACATTGCAGTGCACTGGCAAACACAATACTTAGGAAGACACGCTGCTGCAACTGTGCTGTGCGGGCGCCATCTCTGAATGTTTGTCATCAATACTGTTCATCTTGAACATGTCCTTCAAACGGGATGATAGAGATACAAGTTTAAGTTCAGGCTTAGTTCCACCCATAGCAAATGTGCAGCGTTTATTATTTACTACAACTCCAAATGTACAGTAATACTGTTTTATTTAAAGGCTTAAAAAACATCCCCATCTTTAACAGCCCGAGGTTATTTGTCACACTGTTAAAGTGTAAAAGATGCTTTTAAAACAAGTCTCCGATTCTGTTGATTAGAAATAAGCAGATTATATGAATAGCAGTGGCACTACAGCCAAGTTTCTCAATCATATAAATCTGAAGTCACATTGAGACAAGACCAGGATCAGAACAGCTGCACATTGAATTATTTTAATTTCCTTGTGCGTGAAACACGTGAAGTAGTTGGCCTGAACATGAGAGCAACGCGGGAGCTCGGCCAACGCACATCATTGGCTGCGGGGGCAGCGATGACGCTCATTACCGGCAATCAGCCCGCCCATCTGTGGCCGAAACAGAAATTGAGCGTGGCATTTTACCTGCTGACTTTGTGTGTATAACTTTATAATTTATGCGGTGTACCCATACTATTGACAAAAACGCAGCGCTGTGATCAAAGCCAGCCTTTCAGGGGGTTGGACAGGGCCACGAAGACAGGGCCTGTAACACTAATGATCTTCAAACGCTCGTCTATTTCACTGGGAGCCATGCACAACTCCCTAGCAAGTCCCGCGTCCTCCCCCTGGAGGTAATTGTGCCTGGCTGGTTAGGTGACAGGTGTCAAGTGGCCCCTCCTCAACCGATTCATCATGCTAAGCAGAGAGGAAAAGCCGATCTCTCTCTCTCTCTCTCTCTCTCTCTCTCTTTGTACTTCTCTTCTTGTCTGTCGTTTACTTGTAACCTCAAATAACGACTTTGTCGTCACCTCAGTGTGCCCTGATCACATGTTGTCTTTGTTTCTCGACAATGTTTGGAATGCCGTCAGAGCTCGGTCCACAACTTGGTTCATGCGGTTGAGTGACAGTAATTAACATCAATATGTGGTTTTGTACATTTTTACAGAACAGAGAGGGCAGGGCTGTAACTCTCAATTACGTTTAATATTAATAAAACTGTCAGTTATAGTAAAAATATAAATAGAGTGAAAAAAAAGCCTATTAAATGACCTAAAGCCCAAGGTGATGTCTTCAGATTTTGCCCAAATAGTCCGAAACTGAAAATATTTAGAATTTTTACCATCACATAATGTTTGTCATTTTAACTTGAAAGTTACTTAACTAACTAATCAATTATTAATACAAACTATTCATTATTTTTCATAATCAGTTAACCTCTCAATATTTTTTCTGATCTACTGATTTATCATTAAAATAGCAGAATATTTGGAAAAAAAGTATTTAAATCTAAGTTTATTTCCCATTTCTGGGAAGTTACTGATTAACCAAATAATCATTTTAGCACGAATGATTTCTTAGCCCAAGTTTCTTCTGGAGCTAGTCTGGAGTCTTCTGGAGCAGCAACAGTGAAGACGATGCTGAACGGCGGGCGACCACACAACCCCTGACAGGCAGGTTAGCACACTGGCCGAGAATCATGCAGCCCAGTGGAGACGTGGAGAGCAAAATGCAGTCTACATTGTGTGTGTGTGTGTGTGTGTGTGTGTGTGTGTGTGTGTGTGTGTGCGTGTGAGAGAGAGAGAGAGAGATACACACACACACAAGCAGAAAGAGAGAGAGACCACACCCTCACCGTGCCCGCCTGTCTAAGCAGAACCCCATAGGGACCTGCCATACACACGCTTCCTCACACACACACACACACACACAGACACACACACACACACACACACACACACACACACACACACCCTAGTCATTAATTCCTGCTTTGCATCTCCACACCATGTAATATTTATGGGTCACCGCAGCTTTGTATTCACAAATGGAAACGCCAGGAGAAAAAAAGGAGAAGACACGATACCTCAATCAATCCAGTGAATAAGGTTCAGATCGTCACATCATGGCTTTTTTTCTCCCTCCACTAAGCCGCTGCTTAGGCAGCATTCTTTTCTTTGACCTCTAAACAAGTGTTTTGTATGACGGATTGTCACACATAACCTTTGAGATAGAGCCATGTTTAACTCCATCAGAGTTTAAAAAAAATAAACGCTCAAGGCACAGGTATAAGCGTGACTGAAATGTTCATAGCTGCAGAATCTGGAGAAAAACAAAACTGCATTAGTCAGTAAAAACAAATGCAGACTTGATACATTTTTACCAGATATGACACCGGAGTATAAACGACGTGCCGCACCCTACACACATTTGCTGCTACTCAGAAACTCCACTCTAATCTAGGGACGGCGTTGGTGCATTTCCACCTATTTAAATTCGACAGATCATAATTGGTGGACTTTTTTTGAGATGTTGCCTGAAAGCTGTGACGCATCAGTGGGATCCGTAGCCTCGCTGCCTTTCAAATCAACAGTGTTGTCAAAACAGAGCCCTGAGGAACCCCCAGTAGAGCATGGCTCACCAGACCCCTGAAGAGATTTGAGGACCACTTTGGAACTCTAATCCACTCAAAATGTGCTGATAATTTTCCTTGCCAGGACACTCTCTGCCTGGTGTCACAAGAGTGGCCTCCCGGGAGCAGATCAGCCAATGATAACAAAGTAGCCAGATGTCTGGCGCTGGCAGATTCCCAGAAGCCAGACAGCGGCACGCAGCGGCATCCGCTGTGGGCCACAGATCAAAGATACCTGAGAATTACTTATGGGCACAAAATATGTGTTGCTTACTCTACAGTTCCCATTAATAACAATCTGGGAGAATTTGTATTTCTAATTAACTCTTTTCTTTCGGCATCCACAAAGCGCTGTAGGTTCTCTAAGGCTGCAGCAGCACATTTTTTTCCGCGGCAACTGCGAGTCGACAACAGGAAGTCGGATGCGGCGCTGTCTGAAGGAGCCAGATCAGCTTTAAATGCAGTTCTGAGGCTCCGAACACCGCCTGACTCGCCTCAATGAGCAAACAAACAGTGTAAGAGTCAGCGTATTTAGATTTAATCGCGCTACACGGGGCCCCCTTAGACTGGCCCTTGATGCGTACCTCGAAAGTTGTAGGTGTTGACACTAAACAGATTTAACATAAGCGGCCTATCCGTGGATCTTTTATTCGTCTAAAATATCGTGCTAGAGCTGAGCCGATGCTTAATCTTTACGGCAGCACTTCCAGTACAGTTACATTTTGTAACTACTGATTTATACTACTTGCAAGATTTGAAGCCTGGGCCTGCTGTTCGCTGTGGGTGATGGCGTTCGCCCCACTGACATTAAGAAGCATCGCAGTTCCATGTTGTTTTTCTCCTGCAGACTTCTTTTTCGAGTCCTCCACGTATTCCATCTTATGTGTTATGTTTAATACACAAATATTTAGCGTAGACCCCTGACTTTCAACTGAGAAGAATAGTTAAGCTCTCTCTGCCTTGGGTCCTTTTTCATCTTTATGGAGGGAAAAAAGGCGTATTTTATCTCGCACACATTTGTGCATATTTTGTCAGGCTCGCTATGTTCTAGTGCACTTAAAAGTCATTGTTCAACGAATGGATGATAAGCATCCCATGCCATGTGTGTGTGCACACTGTGTTGCATTAATTATTAACTATAGAAAGTGTTGCTTTATGTCCGTATTTGATGGAGACCCCCCCACCCCCCACACCCCCACCCTCTCACACCCACGCCACCCCTTCCCCCAATTATGTATATTACCTTTGGTGGTGCATGGTTCATGCAAATTCTCACTTGCATCGCTCTCTTGAATGCGCTATCTGCTGGCTGGAATCCCTTAAAGCCTATAGAGAACGCTGCCCTTCATCAGATCTGGGCTGTGACCTTTTCTCTTTGTATCCGTTATTCGACGACAGTTTCAAGCGCAAAGATGTACACGTAATAACAAAAAGGCGCCATGTTACGGTTTCATCGCTTTGGGCTTTTAACGGAGATACGTAATTCTTCGTTACTGAGCTTTCACAAGGTTTTTCAATATTTCCCATACATACCCTTACGCAAGCCTATCTCCAATGTGTCATTGAAACAAAGCCTTACTGTGTGGGTTAAAACATGCTCGCTGCAAACAAATGAACCGAAAATATTCATCTTTTGTTATTAAATAATCAATTCCTGTTGGTACCAAGCTCCTCATTGGAGAGTTGTTCCACATAAAGTCGTCCTTTATGAGTGCGTTTAAGGCCGTGCGCCCACACGCCGTCCCAGTACCTTTCAGGGTTACTCCGGGTCATTTTTTAATGTCGTTTACTTGAAAATGTAACTTTAAAACGAGGCTTAAAACCGCCTTAGTGAGATCCTGTCTCCCAGCTCCGGCAGCTCATCACTCCTAAAACAGCCGCTCTCATCCACCCCGGCCCCGACCGTTATTAATGTGCGCTGAATAATTTAACAGGGTAAAATTACCATGCTCTTTTGAAAAGATTTTTGCCTACACAATTAAAGAGCATTATAGTGATTTTTAGTTGAACAAGAATTATGACTGTTTTCCCTCCTCTCTGCTACACTCTCTGGCTCCCTTGTTATGAGCTGTGGGTGAGCGCAGTGGCGGAGGCCTACTATCCTCTGCTTCTGCCTGACTGCTGGGAAGAGGTTGTGCTCCCGCTCTGACCTATACCATGATGAGCGGCTAATGGATAATGGATGAGCGAGTATATGTTCAACTTCTGCCGAAAGGACCCCCATAATGGGCTGCTGGCCCCACTAAACACGGGCTATATTTGGTCTGTTAAAAAGCACAGTCTCCGTCAGCTGGTGTTAAAGGCGCCCGGCTTGAAACAGCTACTCAGTCTCCACATGGCTGCAGGTGTTGTCAGGATTTATGTAACGTATTTGGAGTATTTCACAGAATCCGCATGCTAAGTCACGCAGAAATCGTAACAATGATTGCGTTAGCTCGTTTTATGAACGTGTGCAGGCTCAGAGCACAATGTGGCGCTGCTGTTGTGTGATCTCGGCATCGGCAGGAGCGTTCGCCGGGCCTTCGCTCTTATTCCATGCGGACAACTGTCCACATCTCAACCACAGGCCAACAATTGGCAGTAATTGGCACGTTGCCTGGGCTGTCCTGGGAGAGATCTGAGAGTGCATACGGCCACGGACAGGCTGCCCTTTCCACCAATTAGAGAGTTGTCTCCTCGTGGGGCGGGGGCTGGGGGAGGTCTACCTCGCTGCTACCTCGTCTCTTGATCAAAATGATTTGTGGAGATCCTCTTCCTCGCTGCACTCCTCTCTTCCTCCTTGCCTGCCTCTCTCTCTCACTCTCTTGCCACTGAGGCATTACTGTGTGCGAACTGCTAGTGAGAGTCTTCAGTCAAGGACCCCAACCAGCGACTGACAGCCTTACAGTAGTAGTCAGTGGGACATTCACATTAGAGGTGCTCTGACAGGCAGGCTGTGCCAGACAGGCGTCCCGATGAAAATGCTCCACACAGCTCTTCGCTGCTGGTTTCCTAATACATTACTTGCTGGCTCTCTTCTCCATATGAACTTATTTTTTTTCATTTTCTACCAGTGGATGTGACGCTGCATTGGGTTTGACAGAAGCTGAAGTTTCTCTGAATCGCTGAACTTGAGCGTCTTGTTTTTTTTTTCTCTCACACTTTGGACTTATTGCTGGTGTATTGGCTCTTTGTTGTTCTGTCTCCAGGCATGAGCAGCGTGTTATATAGCTGCACGGCTTTATTATGACGGCGTTGACGCAACGATGGCAAGTGTCTCATGTGGTTAGGGATGTGCAGGCCACACAAGGTACCATGGGACCCCCAGTGCAAAGGATCACAGGCCTCAGTGCATGCTGCTAACGCTTCTCAGTTTATGCCACAGGGAAGGCTGCGGAACCAACACCCAACCCCCTTATTCTCTCCCCTCTCGGTCTCTCTTGTCCTCAAAGCCTCCGTCTCTTCGTATCTCTCTTCAGTAAATACGAGGAGGCGAGAAGATGCTTCCTATACTCAGAAATATGTGTCAGGCTACTGGGTTATGTTGTGTTGCAATGTGATGTAGAAGGCAACAAAGCTAGTGTGCTCACAGAGAGATAGAAAGAAACTGCCTTACTTATTCTCTTTAATCCATTGTGAGATATTCAGAGAACTAGGTTAAGTTATAACTTGCGTTACCCAACACTTAGCCCTTTTGAGCACGTAACACCATCACTGTTTACACACGAGGCGCGATAGTAATGCCGTGTTTAGGCTTTTTGTCTTTTTCTCCCGTCAGCAATTAGCACAGGTAACGCCTCGCCTTCACCACAGGTTGACAGGCTCACCATGAAGCAGCTTTATTTCCTGCAAGGACCTTCATGAGGGGGGGGGGGCTACCTAATATGCTGTCTGGCCCCGGGGCCTGTGGGAGCGTGGTTGGATTATTATGTTAATGTGTGGGCCTCCTGCCCTCTCCTCAGTCCCAGCTGGCCTCCCTGTCGTTAGGAAGTGCTTTGCTCTGACAGAGGAGTAATATGCTCAGTGATTGAGGGGCCAAAAGATCGAGCACTATGAGAGAGGGGCCACCACTGATAAGCATATGATAAAAGTGCCATTGTAGGCAAATGCCTCAGAGACATGGAAGATGACTTAGCAATTCCTATGGATTTCAGTGGGAGTGTGAATATGTATAAGGGCTGAGGGGTCTTTACTTTTGTGTGCAGCTGAATTTAATTGCCCATAGCATTATATCTCATGTGTTTTTATTGTACTTTTATTGCACGGGCTCTTTCATTATGAGCCAGTGACACAATCCACCTGTAAATATAATGGCTCCCACCGAACAAGCCACGTTGTGGTGCTTTTAATCATCCTGTAGGAATCAATATGAGACAAAGAGGAGATTCATTTTAATGTAGTTCAGTATCTAAATAAAGCAATTAGACGAGCTCTAGTTCTGAGCGCTGTCGGTGAAAAAGAGCAATCAAAGACATATTTCAAGAAGGTAGAAAAGCTACAGAGGAGCCTCAGTTGGTATCTGAGTGTCATTTAGGAGCCCTAATGTGTAACGGCCTTAATATTACTTGATGTGGAGTTGGTTAAGTCAGTGTTACTCCATCAGGAAAAATGATGACACTGTTCTGCCAGATGGCCTTACCCTACAGATCTATGTCACACACTCTCATTTAATCAACTTAACGCAAAAGTAAAAAGGATGGTGAGATAAAGGGGGAAAGAAAACGTAAAACTTCTTGGGGGAAAAAGAAACACGGGGTGCACTGCTTTGGATCCTGCACATAATTGTGTGAAAAATGTCAGGCAAACAGAGAAGGATCTCTCCTTTTTAAACACTTTTCATCTCGCCTCCTCAGGACCGCTCGGGTAGCTCATACGTATTATCTTTGCGTTCGCCCATTCACAAAGTGTGAGGAGTGTTTGTGTTTTGTAGGGGGTTTGTTTTGTTTGCTTTTTAATCAAGTTCAATGTTGTCTCCATCAATACAAGCTCTTCCCACATCCCTCTTCCTCGTGTCTGCCTGGATTATAGCGCGTCTCTCTGCGCCGGGGAGCCTTCACCGCTGTTATTGTTTGTTCCTTTTTACAGTAACGAGAGGAAGGGTATATATCTGTGGGTAATTGGAGGGTAAATACTTTGCTGTGACTAAAATGTCAGAGGGAGAGAGCAGGTTGTTGTGCTGCTTTTGAGGAGAAGGCAGAGAAAGACAAAGAGTAAATGGAGAAGCCCTTTAAGATGTGTTTTTACCAGATTTTCTCCCAGAGCATCAAACAAGATATCTTGAATCATTGTTTTGTTTTTCTGGCTTCTCTCATATCAAGATCAATTGGGTTAACTCATTTCAAAATGAACAATATATATATATATGAATATATAGTAATACCATTCTTACCATTTGGAGGATTCAGGCTACATCCACTTAGTTGTAATTTATTGTTAACTCATCTGATAAGCAATTGATCATCAGAATCAGAATCATTTCTTTGCTATGTGTGTTAGACCCACAAATAATTTGACAAACAACAACAACAACAACAACAACAACAGTCAACATAGTGCAATCATTTAAACATTGCATTTACAGTGGTATGAAATAAAATTAAGTGCACAAACAGATAATGGTGCTAATCATCGCAACAACCTCGGCAATCAACTAGTAATATAATAATAATTAAGTAATAAGTCATTATTATTATTGGATTTTGGCCGGACAAAACAAGACATGTGATCAGCATTTTCACTATTTTATCTAATCCGACACAGCAGATTATTTCTTTAATATTTCAGTTATAATTGTTTAATTACACTGTCTCAATCTACAGAGACTAAAATGTGTTCAAATCCCTGATGTCCTCAAAAGTACACTAAATTGATTCAATGTCAAATGAAAGATGTCCATTGTGAGATCATTTTAGATGGTGACAAAATGCAGAAGTACGTGGCGTTGGCTTAAGATTGGAATGCAGTTTGTCTGAGAAACTCATTTCATGTTTCTCAAGTATTAATGAAATTTGTCATTTTTATTTTTAACTTTCACGTTTCCTACTATTCATATTTTCACCATTGTCTGATTCTTGACCCGTATAAATGCAACACGTAGACTGAATAAATGAAGAATGGATAACCAGTAAGTTGCATTCAATGAGCGGCACGCCTTTTCTCCAGATAGTTACCGAGCCCTCTGAGGCACAATTAGCCTGACCTCACTTTTCACTTGTGTCCATTTAAATCTCTCCTGTTGTCATGTGTTCCCCCCCATCTTTTTTTCCTTTTACAATCGGATGACTTTTCACTCAAGTTTCCAAAATGAGACAGGGGCACTTTGATTGTTACCCTCTGCTTTGTTGTTTGTTGGAGGCCTTGAGGTTTGGCAGCCATTGTCTTTATAAACTCAAAGCTGTGTTAAATGCAGCCCCAGCCCAGCTAATGAGGGGGAGCCTTCAAAACCTCCACGAGATGATGCTGTCAAATGGGTGACATAAAAACGTTGCATGTAATCCCCCGTGCAGACCCTGGGTGTAAATATGCCAGCTCCACCATTTTCACAGCGTTTACTCCCAGTTCAAACAATCTCTCTCTCTGCTTCCCCCCCTTCCTCCTCCTCCTCCTCCCCCCAAAAACACAGTGACAGCTATTCTCCTCTAGCATCTTTGGCTGCCTGTGACCAATGAAACAACCAGGAACAGCTCTGATAATCTCCTTCATCCACATTGTGGGTAAGACACCTCTCTCTTCGTCTTTGTTTCTGGAAACTGAAACCTGTGCCACTCACACATGTTGAACTGAGCGTGCTCAACATTTTAGGTGACACATGGAAATATATTTGGTGATTTTTTTTTTTTGGAGCTGTGGATTGGTGCTTTTTGTGTGCATGGTTGTATGTTTGTTCACACTCAGAATTGGACATTTGGAGTTTACTTGAAATCAAAAGAAGCATAATATGAACAGATATTGGGCCTAGACAAATAAAGTCTCTAACATCTTTAACAAATTAGAAACATAATGTAAATGATCAGAGATCTTCATCTTATCATTTTGTAGCTAATGTATTTTTTCTGCTATACGGTCACTTTTTAAAATCTAAGACAGAAAAATAAAAGATGACCGTCATCAGCTTCCACTTATACACTATATTAGATACACATTTTGTATCTTTCTTGGTGGGACTGGCCATTTCCAGGATGTGCCAATCTCTAATCACACAAGAAAGCGGCTATTGAGTAAATGTAATAAGTATAATTACTTTATAAATATCTTCTTGGACACTTAAAAAGAAATATAATACACCCTCAAATTACATTGATTTGCAGCATTTATATTTTTGTTTTTCATTTTTTTTTATTCTTTTTGAAAAATAAGTCTTCATATTTAAATATAAAAATATAAAAGAAATATACAACAATAAGAGGGTTTGCTAAAATCCCCAAGGAATAAATAATATACTATCCATGTAACATGTTATCAATTGACGTAATATATTACTGATATGGACATCACAAGGTTAGACACCACTTATGAAAATGATGAGTGGGGATGGCTGTGAAGAGGAAAAGGGGTTTAGTGGGGACTGATGTTATTATTTCTACCGTTTACAAATGCTGATTTTGAAAACTGTGTGCTGTTGCATATTTGAATAGCTTGCAAGATGAAATTGATAACTCTGAAATTGTTTTAGGCACAACAAATGGATTACAAATACCAAGCACTAACAACATTAAACAATGGAATTCAGTTGCACAAATCATAAACTCAGGAAGCATAATTACGATTCAATTAGAATTAGCGTAGTTGATGTCTCTCTTTTTCATGCTTCAGCAGCAGCACGAGGCACATTACCGCCCACACACTATTTAATTGTCCTTGTGGACGTGACCCACGCGTGTTCCTCATCCATCCCTCGTCTCTGTCTCGTTTGGCTGCTCATCACGCAGCAATCCATACCGTGGCTTCTCATTTGCAGGCTCCGTGTTTTGCGTGTTCCCTCTTTTGCTTCCCATGGATCTCTCTGCAGGGAGCCCAGCTGACAGACTCGCCTGATTGATGTATTGGGCGGGGTCTTGTCGGCTATTGTTTTTCCTCGCAAACGTTCGGTGGCTTCGCCTACCGGCCCTATCCGTCCCGGTATGCAGATACGGATGTGTCAGATTCACCGTGCTGCAAGGGAAACGCGTGTTGACCTGAGAATCCCCTGTGACACATGAGCTGTAACTAAAGCACACTGTGTTTGTCGGACACGACGCTTTAAGAGTTAAACGTCATCGCGGCGCTCTGTGAATGCGTCGGGTGTTTATGCTTTACCCGTCGCGACTTCTCCCCGGATGACTTTCCCAACTTCCATATTAAAAGAGTCACAACTCCATGCAGGTAGCATACTCACCTTTAGACCATGAGTTTTCCCCGAGTTTAAATGTCACCCTGAAAACTTTCCTAGAACTTTCCTGGATGTCAGTGTCGCTCCCCTATCCACCCCCTGCACCCGATGCTAATCCTGCACCAAAACTCCTTAAATTCCCAAGAGAATATTCAAGAAATTCTTGAAAAACTCCTCTTGGGCCAGTAGATGTGTTACTGCCAACACGTCCACCTGCTTGATGAACTGGGCAGGGCTGGAAGGTTGGAGAGGCTGGAAGGTTGGAGAGGCTGGATGTCCGATCACGACACAGGCCATTAAAGATGAAGGACTGCTGTGTGGTCAGAGGTAGAGGGGAAAACCAAGCCAGGCTAGCGGACTGCGGGCGCTCGCACCCTCCCTCATAGCATCACAAACCAGGCCGACACTTCCCCCAGTAATGAGCAGGGGCCCAGACTATGGGGTCAATTATTCATACCGAGTCAGCTGGGAGAGATGGAGTGAGAGAGGAGGGGTGTTGAAGCCTCATCAAATCCTACAATTCTACCGCAATGATTTTTTTTTTTTGGTTGCAGCGCTGCCTCCATCCACACAACTAAATCCAAGCCCAAAATTTGGTCCGGGTGGATGGAGTGTAACTTTAAAAGGCATACATGAGTGGCCACTCGCTCCAGCGGCCATCCTGCAGCCACTTGGCTACTCAGCCATTCTCGGGCCTCACAATTACTGTGTTAAAAAGGACCGATATTGATCGTCAACACACTACAGCTGTTTCCAAGTACCATCATTATGCATACAGTAGACCGTGTTGGGTCAGTTATCAAAGGGAATTACTCAATGTGCAGACCCTCGTGTCATGTATTGGTCCTGCCTGTTTGTGGTATTCATGGATTATGTTCCAGAATTAGCATTGCAGATGTTTCCGTAGGGGTCGTCGCTGCTGAAAATAATACGGGGAGGTCAACCACTGAAGGAACCGCGTCGTGATACTCCTCAAGCATCACAGGAGGATGGAGATGGCAGTTTTCTTGTTGTTGTTTTTGTCAGAAACAAATGAGCACTTGATCATCGGCATGGCATTCTAGAAGGATCAAGCCTATTGAGATGCTCCCCTTCACATCCATTTAAGGCGGGATTGAAGACATTGATGGAGCAACCCATGGGAACGAGAGCGACTCCCCCTTTCAAGGCCATTTTGCCACAGCGGAAATTTCCATGTCTTCACGTTTAGTGGCAATATCTCTGACGTCAGGGTAATCCATTTAGGTGACAGATTGCTGAGCTTTTCACTCACAAGTTGCACATCGGTCTGCATTTTAATAGTTCTAAAGTGCAAATCTAGTTCTTACTGTATCTACACAAATAAACAGAGTATATGCAGCAATGATCCATGTATCAGACAGTCAACATCTGTGGTCCTCAGTTCGGAGTTGCTTATAAGTGGATTCCGATGTGATAAAAAAAAACATCAAAACATCCCTAGAAACTTCTCACTCCTGCTACACAATCTACTTTTCTGTTGTCCATCAATACTTTCTGTGTTTACCAGGGTTTCTTTCACCAAAATCAGCTGTATATACTGCAGTCTCAAGGAAGGTGACATCGAAGGTATTGAACAACAAAAAAAGATGTCTGTTTGCACCACTGCAGCAGCAATTTGAGGCTCTATGAGCACTTCAATATATATGTTTTTTAAAATTTGTATTCGTAGTAAAGTGCATTTTCTTTTGATGCATTAGGCCTTTTTATTTTCTACCACTTAAAACTTCTATTCTACTACATTTCAGAGTGAATATTTAATGGCTGTAGTTACTAGTTATATTGTATATTATTACCGGAGCTCTGGAGTTGCTCCTCACCTCGGCTTGACGCCGGCAGCTCAGAGCTCCATTACAGCAGAACACACCTGGACCTCTGACTGAAGTACCGACAGTCCAGCTGTACGGCGGGTTGAGTCGGTGCCAGGTTTTAATGAAGAAGATGGTGTGCAGTGAGAAGAACAATACCTCTGTATTGATTATTTTGATACAGAAAACAACAACTGTCCATCGTGAGTCTGACAATGTTACAGAAGTGTGTTGAACCAGTGCAATCCTCTTTTAAGGAAAGAAACTCTTATTCCACAACTGACCAAGACTACGGGCCGCACCTTGTAATGCTGCAGGTTATTTAATATTACATTTTTGGGGTTGGACTATAACTTCAAATTAACCCACAATTGCACTTTTTATATACCATCTGTTTAAAATTATATTATTACTGAGTCAAATTGTCCGTGAATATTTTATGAGTAAAGGTTGAGTAGATAAGATCCTCGGTGCTTTCATTTAGGAATATTTAATAATGGACCAAATCAAATAATGTAATAAAAATAAACATTACACTACCTCTCTATTAAAACAGGGTTCCTTGAAAACGTAATAGTATTGTATATCACTGCATTCATACTGGAGGGCATGCTGTGTACATGAAACTGTGACTATGGAGAGAAATCTATCAAAATCACATAATGACCACCGTCGAGATGCACCGCCAAGTAAAAAAACACATGGGAAGAAGATCCCCCTCTTTATTAGCTGTCATCATTTCCATGAATATATGTGCAAATAAATGGCGAGTATCACACAGGGAGCAAATGTGTCCCCAATGAGGCTCTGGGAATGGGAGGGTGTGGGAGGAGAGGCTGTGTGTGTGTGTGTGTGTGTGTGTGTGTGTGTGTGTGTGTGTGTGTGTGTGTGTGTGTGTTTGATGGGGGATAAATGAAGAAAGAAAGAAACAGAATGGTGGGGGGTTCAGGGATGAAAAATCATCACCAGTCCAAATGCAGATATTGTGGCGGCCTCACACTCCTGCCAGTGTCTCCCTCCATTCGTCACTGTCCGCCAGCCTGCCTCTCATTAAGTGGCCCCGCTCCGGCGACAACTTAATTTCCTTAAGAGGACCAGACACCTGATTCAATTGTGCGCCTATTACAGATTTGTTTTCCCCATCTAGGCCTTGCTGGGACCACATGGCGTTGAACAGAAATACACTCCCACTATATTAAATGCCGGGGACATAATTCCCAGACATATGATTCATGTCTGCCTCCCAGTATCCATCCCTCACAATGCCCTGAGCTCAAATGGTGGTGTAGCTCCAGTCAGCTGGGGTTTTACAGCTGCTGTAGATATTACATCATCACTGTTGTCTTTTGTTTTATAGGCTCAGGTAGTAACACTCGTGTCAGGTTGAGGCCTTCTAGCTTTTCACACATTTTCTTTGTGTTTAGACCTTTTTAAACAAGATAATTCTTCCTTACGTGATTATTAAGCTCATTGGTTTGTTGTCAAGTCATCAAAAGAGCCGGAGTTCCTCAATAATTCAGAAACACTGTTAAACCATTTTGACATGACGGCTCCTCAGTCCTCTGTCTTTGAAGATCAGACAGCGTAAGATGTTTTTTTATCTCTACATCAGTGCGGGTGAGACTCCTATTGTCCATTTGACTGCTGGTCTCCATAGCTTACCTCTCACCTACAGCTGTCAGTCAAACGGCAGCCATTGGAGACCGCTGAGAAACAGCTTTTCCTCTTTTACAGGCTTTAACTGATTGTTGCTGTAATTTCACTGTCATGGCTTTTATCCGCTAGGTGTGAGTATGTTAGATATCAGATGCTCACACAAAACCACACAAAAACCTCATGTCTTTTTTAAAAGGATCCTCTCAATTACCCAAAAGGTTATCTTTGAGGAGGCTTATTTGGATCAAAATAGGATAACGTATGTGTGTGTGTGTCTGTGTGCATTGTTTGGTATTTGATGATCTAAATTCTGAATAAAGCTAGAAATGAAGACACACCACCCTCACTGCAACATAACACTCCCACCCCAACACACAGTCAGACTGCCTTAAACCAATCCAGAAGACACTTCCTAGATATACAACTGCTGATTAGGGTCTGTTCTCAGCAGCCAATAAAGCACAGAGAAAAACTCAAAGTTATAGAAGCTATTCACCCCCCCTTACTGCTCCCTCCCTTTCCCTCAGATCCTGCTGCACAAGTGTGTGTGTGTGTGCATGTCCTTTTACTTCTCTCATTGGCAGCTTAACCAAAGCAAAATGACCCCATTGTAAATTGCAAATTTTGCAAGATTTATTTAGCTTTTTAGTTTCTTTGACATGAGCAGACTGAGAACATGAAATCAGGTTTGTAGTGTAAATTTAAAGCTACCGCCAGCAGCGCCTTCGCTTAGCTTAGCATAAAGACTGTACACAGGGAGCGACAGCCAGCCCGACCCATTCCAGAGGTAACACTCTGCAAACCTGGCAACCTCCTGGTGACAACAAGGCTCCATAACGTCAGAGCTCCCTGCAAAAGAAATAGTCCAGCACATAAAACCACAAATTGCTTCTTTTACTTGACGGCTGTTTTCTCTCTCATTGTTTCACCGCGGAGGCTAAGAGATGGTCTTTTTGTTCATAAGCACATTCCAAGTGTGCCAGAAGATGATTATCAGTGCAAAAGGTCGGCCTGTAAACCTGTGTGTGGACATCATGTATATAGGATGGATACATCATGTATAGATACACCATGTATATACAGTATAGGGGATGAACACTGGAAAAAAATGAGTCAATTGCAGGGTTACAAAAAACAATTCTCAGTTTTTCTCCTTCAAGAAATGTACAGCCTTGGTTGACATGACCTTCAACAACCTAGAGACAACAAACTGAAATATAAGAACTCAGTATGAAGCTACACAGACACTGTTTCTCTTTATGGTTGCGACTTCCCATTTCCGTTCTGCTTCATCTCGACACCAGCTGATTCTGTACATTAATTATTTTTTTATTATTTCCCAGTCTCTCTCTCCCTCTGTATCCCCCCCCCTCCCCCCCATCTGGTCCAGTACAGCTCAGCAGCGTGTGTGGAGGAGTGTCTCCTGTTCCCCCTGTCCTCTCCCTCTCCCTCTCCAGGAGCATCAAAAGGAGGAGGACCCACGCAGGGTGTTTGAAGAGCCCACCGACACTCCCTGTGGGTGGTGAACTGGCAGATGCTCAAACCACACAGCTCTATCTAGACGGGAGGAGCATCCTTCTCATCTGCTTTTGTAACCCTGCCATTGGTTTCCCTTTGCAGCCACGAACCAGACATTTGTTTCTACTGTATTGTCGTTTGTAGATGTGTATTCTCACGCATAAATCGATAATATTCATTCTGGCGTTAACAGTGAAGCGTTCAGTCGCGATGTTTTGACCATTTGTCCTCGGTTTTGGCTTATACTTTCTTAAAAACAAAAATACAATCTTATCTCTCTTATCTCTAGTGACATCTAGACTTGAAGAATTTAGTTTTTATGACGTATCAGTCGGATGAAAAACTATTGTCATCTCTAACACATGGTGCTACCAATATTAATATATATTTATATTAGAACTGATATTTGTAAGGGCTCCTTAAACTGAAGTTTCTATACTGTTAGTTGAAGACCTGAAAGCAGGAATGCTACTCTTGTTGACTTTATAGGACCGAGTGTTCAGAGTGACGAGGATATTTTTACATTTTTTGCCAAACTAGCGGCAGAGCATGTTTGGTCCTGACTGAAGATGTTCTGTCTTCCTTTAGCTCCCCCTTGAGTTTCAGATTTGAGTTTTTTTGTAAAATGTATTGACAATAATTGGATGGATTGCCAAGAAATTTTGGAGAAACATGTATGTTCTCCCATGGATTTTTCTATTGATGTATCTTTAACTTTTCCTGATTTTAGTAGGTTACAATCTTGAATAGAGTATACCCCTCTAACTAATCACAATCACAGAGAGCTGCTATAGTGGAAGAGATCTCAGAGAGCTATATCTCAAAACCTTCAAAATAAAACCACACAGGACTAGAAATCACACGAGAAAATGTGTCTTTTGTAATTTTGTAAAAACTGCTAAGTGGCATGTTATTACCGATGATGTTTCTTCTCCCGATAGCATGTCACACTGGGGGTTTTCCCCCATCAAGAAGACAAACTGCTAGCCGCCAACACAGAGAGGCAAACTGTATTGTCAGGGTCTTTTCAGGTGCCATCCTCGCGTCACACAGCTGTGGTCCCTGCCATGCTGATTGTCTGGCCTTTAGCTTCCTGGGTGGCAGCACTGAAGCTCTCACTTTCTCTGTTTCGCTGCACTCAGTCCGCCCCTATATCTGCTCGACAGCACTCTCCTCCTCCGACAGGCCTCCCAGAACACATAGGCTCCTGGAAGACCAGAGTTTCTCCTTCTTTCTCTTTAATTCTTTATCGCTTTCCTTCTCCCCAATTTTTTTCACATCGCCTCTCTGTATCTCTTTCACTCTGCCTGTCCATCTATCAAAGCCAAGCCCTCTCCCAGCTCTCATGTCAGCGAGAAGGGAAAGAGGTGTCTTACAGTAAAGAAGACCTGCAGCTTTGTTTTATATTATACCTCACAGAGTGCTGGAGCTGTCTGTGGATATCAGCCTCTAGTGCTGCCTCCCACACATTTCTCCACCTCACACAAATACCTTTCTAATACTTGTTGTTATACTCCGAATCCATCTCTTCAGTTATTTCAACATAAGATGTAAATATAGCAGGTATGTAAGGTAACAAC